>PUFA01000163.1:0-29603 GCA_003508835.1 Eonycteris spelaea
GAAAAAATTGATTTATGTTGTATTAAGGGAGTTACAATCTTTATAATATGTCTGAATAATAAGAGTTTTGCTTGGTTTTGTGCTTTAGTACGTTTCATTGGTAAATGCCTATGTGGAAAATGTATATTTTTGATATAAAATTTCATAATAATGACTTATACTGTACTGGCTATACAATATTTACAATATTTGTTGATCATGTTTTTCATTTTAAGGAAACCTGAACTCTAAGTACTTTTGCTTTTTCCAACTCAATACAGAAACAAACAAGCAAAATTGAAATTATTAAAAGTAGAAAAAATAAATACAATATCTCTGTGCTGAACTCTCTTAATTTTGTTCAATCTTGAACCAGATTAAAACTGTGTTTTAATTTTGTTGTCAGTATTTTGATGTATGTATTTATGGTATGTATTTAAATGTATGATATTTTAATTGATTTATAAAAAAACTGTTACCTGTGTTGATTGTAATTACATACCCAACATCTATCAGTCACACTTATCTAGGTTTCAGTCTTAAATCCATTGTTCATTAAAATCAAATAGATTCAACGTTAAACTTAAATCCTAAAAGTATAGTACCTATTGGAATTTTATCATTCACTGTTTTATTACTGTTTTTCATATATATTTGGATAGAGCAGGGAACATTTGAAGAATGCTAATGATTGTCAACATCCTCAAAGTATTTTCTGAAATTGAGAACTGAGATTTCAAGGATTCAAGCTCCTTCAAGAAACAGAAATTTAAAGTGGAATTATTAAGAACGGTAGAGTTTTTAATTTTTTGAAAAAAAGGTCTAGTAACATGATTTTTTAAACCTGTATCTCATTTTTGACAATTGCTTCAAATGTACTATGAAAATTATAAAGAAAATAGAAATTCCGAGTTATATTATTCATTCCATTACCCAAACTTTTGCATTAATGATTTTTGTTTCAGGAAGTATGTTAAAAGGACCTTAATATGTAAATAAAAGATGGCTATTTTGTGGTTATACTAATTTAATTAAATACAATACAATAAAGTGAAATTGTTTTTTGAAATTGTAAGTTATCAGTAAAAAACTATGTAAAAAGCTTAATGTAAGCACATCACAATATTTTATTGTAACCACCTTCCTCTTCTAAATGTGTGATTTGTGTTGTTACAGGTCTATTTTAAAATATAAAAGTTTGACTTCACAACACAAAATTGAGTAAAGAAGTTAGACAGAAAAGAAAATATATTATGTGACCCCATAATAAAGTTTAAATAGCATAGCTAATCTTTAGTGTTAGAATTAAGATGGCGGTTTCTCAGGAAGCTGGATGACTGGAAGGGTATGAAAGACTTCTAAGATGTGGTAATGTATTTTGATGCAGATGTGATCTATGGATACGTATATTTTGCAGAATCATAGCATTGTATGATTTTTGCATTTTTTGTGTTGTTAAACTCAATAAATTTTGCATTAACATAAAAGTTTATTTTAGGGGAAATGTCCATGTTATTAAAGGTAAAGGAATACGGAACAAATCTTTGAGTGAGTTGGCATAGTCCCAATGGCTCATGGTAAAAGATATGTCTTTGATTATTTGATTCAACTTGATTTTACTTTGTTGGAAATGTGCTTTTTATCTTATGCTTGTGTGTTAATGATAAAACTCTGAAGTTCAAACTTTAAAGAAGAACTTTGTAACTGCTTTTCTTGTTCTTTTTTTTCTTTTAAGTATAATGTGGTCTAATGATGAAATCTCTAATTACTATTCTCTATGCCAACTAGGTCTGTCATTGTAAACATCAGTCATCTACAGATGAGCTGGTAGTCAATTTTCTATTCTATGTGAGATTTTACTTCTAGAAATCAGAAATACTTTATCTGAAGTGGAATAAATTCTGGGATTTTTAATTGACCTTATTTAAGAGGTTAGACATTATCAGTTTTGAGCTAGAGAGACAGGCTCATGCTGTTCTTAATACACATTTATTTATTTATATTGTCATTTACCTCCAATTAAACACTTACTATGTAGCCTTTGGTTTAATTTTAACTTAATTAATTAACTAAATTAAAATTTCAGTCCTTAGTACATTAGCCTTGTTACAAGTGTTCAATAGTCATATGTGGTAGGGACTGTTTGGACAGAAGTATTTAGAGCATTTCCATCATTGCAGAAAGTTCTATGAATAGCACTAATTATATATTATTAGATAATACTTCCTCTGAGAGTTTTTATTTTATTAAAAATATTACTTTTGTGAACTTTGTATTGTAATGCACATAGATGCTTGATAATGACATTTAATAGTAATGTCATGGTTAACAGAATAATCAGATAATGGGAATAGTAATAAAAAAATAACAGTTTACATATCTAGTTTCTGAATAGAGGTTGTTGTGTATTAATTCATGGATTAATTCTGCTTCTAAAATTTTACTATGAATAATTTCAATGGCATTCTGAAAATTTTTCCTGAAGTAGAGCCAAAGCAGCTAATGTTTATGCTCACAGCTTTATTAACACACACAACACACACACACACACACACACACACACACACACAATTACTAAGCAACTATTTACTTTTAAAAATTCTGAATATTAAGAAACCTAACATGTAGTCGAAGCACCTACACCAGGATAAATATTGGTTAATCAGGATACAAATAATGAAAAGGAGTTGGAGATAGTTTCTAAACCTCTCAAATTATTGACATGGCATTAATTTAGAATTCTCTTTATGCATATTGAGATTATTAGCTAAAAGCTCTGAACTTTGATTGTTTTATTGTTGTTTGAGTGTAATATGTTTATTTCATTGTTTTTCCCTTTAGGAAATAGGTTAGATGAAAAAACACACACACAATTCACATACAATGCTTATAACAAAGCAAGGTTAGGTAAACAATCAATCCCATCCTTAACAAATTGGACAAGCCCAGAGATGAACCATTTGACTGCCAGTCAAACACTCATTCATGGACGGACTCTGTAGTGTCTATGTCCTTTAATTTACAGTTCAGTAGTTATCATTCTAATGACAACCATTTGATCCTGTGGACACAGTCAATAAATCTATATAAATCCAGAAAAATAGACTTTTTTGTATGATATAACAAAGGAATGCCATTTTTTACAAACTAAATAAATCCTTTACTAAAAGTTATTATATTATTTTTATGATTATTTATAACCTGTGTTTTCTCCCTCCTAGGCACTGATAAAGATCTGGAATTATGTCCATGGCATACACTTAATAACCAATTAAAAGGGAAAGAAGGATTTGTGTGAAACATATACAGGGCTTATCAAACTGCTATGTATTCCATAACTGAGGAGTCTACTTCAAGTTTCAAGTCATCGAACTGACGACTATGGAAGGACTAAGTGGAAAAAGCTGATGTTCTGTAAGTAGATAAAATTCAGATAAGGGGCATAAAATAATCAGGTGTCAGTGTTTTAACTCAGAACATTTAAATTTATTTGATACAGGCATTCTATACGTGATTATTTACATTCAGTGTTTGAGCTATATGATATAAAATATAGCTTTACAGTTGTTTATTTATAATTCCTCTTGAGAATACACCTTGTTTTTTATATATGCTAATGGCAGAAATGTTATGAGCATTAGATTTTATTTGTATGGGCTCATTTGTATATAAGTTGTTGGTTACTTAATTTAAAAAGTGCTTATAGAGTAACTGTAAAAGTTAAAAGTTTTTTTTTTAATTACTGTTTAAATTACTTTTAGGCCTTGTGTAATTAAGAAAACAAAGGAAATATTTTGAAACAAGGTTATGTCCCAATGGATGATTTTTCTTTTTTACCAAAATTCCATTGATGATTTTGATGAAAGTTGACTTTATATTTGGCCTCAGTCAGTAACATCACTTTTCTATTCTGATTTTTCTCAGTCTACACAAGCTCAGTGGATATTATTCCCAAGGGCGGTTTGATATTAACACTTATTCAAAATATTCAATACAGTGCACCTATCCTATGGAATCTCTATCATTATTTGGACTTTTCTCTGATGAATCTAGTAAAAAATATATTTATTATTGAACTATCTATCACTTAAAGACAGACCAAGTGTAATTTTTCTTTTGCTCTTTAGATCTTAAATCTTTATCTTTCACAGTTTTCTTCATTTTATCATTATTCTCTGGACAAGTTTAACTTTATATATACATGCAACATCAGTGGTCAATATTATTCTTTTTAGATAATGTTAAAGACCAGTCATCGTAATTGTGATTGGTATGAAGACCAGAACTGTCTCATATATCACAGTAAAGCTGCATAAAAAATAAAGGCCAGTCTAAGCCAATAAGCTTTTGGCATAGAAGATATTATGGCTGACAAAGATTTTCAATCAATCAATATCTGTAAACATTGTGTGAAATAATGTTATTTCTTCCTTGTTATTTAAGATATGCACATTACAATGCTTTAAGGCTGATAAGGCTTATGTATATTACATGTATGCAAGCAATGTGAAGTTTATGGGATTGTTATTTGAACTCTATAACTATTTTGTATAAAATATAAAATATCCCTTTAAAATTACCCAAATATATTTAGAAAAATTTAATTCAAAGAAATCATAACATTAAACATTTTTAATTAATATATGTATGAAGAAGCCTTCTCAGCAAAATGCTCTTTATAAGATCTGCAATTTTTAAATCAAGAAAAGGGAGATATGGAGGGAAATAAGACATTTATGTAACAAAACACTCCAAAACCAAGAAAGAAGAGAAATGATGGCAGGTCTAAATACTAATAGATATTTACTCAGTCTGGAAAGTGAGAGACACAAGTAAAATAAGAGACAGGCCTGAATATGGAAGTAGTTAGTTCATATAAAAGCTTTAGGTGATATTAAAGTATTGGAACTTTTTCCTAAAGCAACAGAAACTATTGAAAATTTTTTAGTAAGAGTGAGTGAACATAAGTTTCTTAAATTTAGATAAACTTTGTGTAATGCAAATCTGGACCTCCCCTGAGGTTACTACTTCTGCTGCTTTCTCAAATAATGGCTTTTGTGTTCTTTTTATATTGTTTGCCACAGTCTTTATACTAGCTACTGGCAAAGAGGATTCTCAGTGCACCACGTTGCTATTTCTATACTTCCTCCTTCCTAGGAATCTAGCCTTTATTCTCACCATCTGACTTTCTACTTACTCACTGTCTCACATTACTGCTGTGATCTCCCAAACATTTGGTCAATTCCCAGCATATCTCAATGAGTTTAGCTCCTAAGTTAAGGTTTTCTCCTTACATTCCCCTGTCATAGTTTTTGGCATTTTCATTGCAAAGATGATTTCCAATATCTCAATCACAATTTCCTCTAATGCTTTGCCTCCACTGGCTTTACCTTCACCTTTTATATCACTTAACCAGTTATTTTTGCCATTACCATTACTGAACCCCTCAATAACCTTCATTTCAAATCTCCCACTCTTTGACTGTAATACTGAATGTGTTCATATAATCTAGCACTCTTTTGTCCTCAATAGGACCTTTAATCCATTTAGCCTGCTATATTTTCCCCTTCCTCTACTCCTCATATTTTGTCTTTTGTTTACCGCTTGCAGTGTGTTATCAATTAGTATAAACACTCAATCACACAAAAATCCAACTTGTCTTTTCTCCCTACATCATATTCACTTGGCAAAACTATAACTCTAGTTAATTAAACATTCTCTTTTTTCTCATGCTCAGTATGACTGCAAAAACTATGTAACTGTACATTGTGTATAAATATTTAAAGTGAGCTCTTGTCTTGTAATGACAGTATATTCTGGTCCATTCTAGAGAACTCATCTCTTACAAGAGGTTTATGAAGAATTAAAAGGACTTAGAAATCAAACATGTAAATTGACTATTTTTATAATTTTGTGTTTCACAAATGTTCCTTTTTTTTTTACTATACCTAGCAACAAAGATGGATTCCAACAATAGAAATATTTTTAAAACATTTTTATTAATAATCAACACATAAAGAATGAAATTAAGCAGTTTTATAATAATTTTTAATAGTTTTTATTTTGCAATTACTGTTGACATTCAATTTATTTTATATTAGTTTAAATTATACAGCATAGTGGTTAGCATTTGCAAATAGTTCCAAAAATATGCATTAGTTTATATATAACAAACATTAAAAATTCTGCTATAGAAGAACAATTTTATTAATATTGGTATAATAAAATTGTCATGCATATTTCTGGACCTATTTGTAAAGAGGCTATGCTAGAAAAGTAACATAAATATATCTAGAAGATTTAAATACTTTGCTATGAATGATAGAAGAAACCAAGGAATCGGGGATGTTGGATTTCTTTGAAAAAATCAAAATTTAAACAGTAAAAGCTTATTCTCCATTCGCATAGTCAAAATGTGTACATTCTACATAAACCTATATTAACACTTTTAAAAAGATTAAACATTTTAAAGGCAATTATTAATAGTAAGTATGAGACAACTATTTTTGGGGTTAAGTATAGTATGACTTCCGTTTTTTTATCAAAATTAGAATACATAATTTTTATATCTTAAAAATATAGAAGTTTGTTTTGAAAGTTATTAAAATTGGAAGATATTTTTGATAAATTGTAAGCTTAATGAAAACACATATATGTACCTATATATATCTACAGGATCTTAGATCTTAATTCTTTTGTTAATTCAGTCAGAATTTAGCCCCTAAGCCATTAACAAATTAAAATTCCCTACTTTGGTCTACAGCCATGCTACCCTGAACAAACCCAATTCTGTCTGATCTTGAAAGCTAAGCAGGGTCGGGCCTGGTTAGTACTTGAGACCATCTAGGAAGACCAGCTGTAGGTGTAAAAAATTAAAACAAAAAACAAAAAAAAAAAAAACAAGGGATTGTAAACTGACAAGGTCCTTGCAATCTGGAAGGTCAACCAAGGGTTCCATTTCTAATGAAGAATTACTGTTAGAGGAAAAATAATAGATTACTTATATCTGCCAAGCCAAATTTTGCTTCCAAGTAGAGGCTATAGCACATGAATTTACTGCATTCCAAAAGTTTACTTGTTATATGAGCTTCCAAAACTCAGAACATGTTTTTGTACAAGAGGAACTTCTGTTAAATCCCTGAACCCACGTAACTAACATTATAGTTTTTCATTGTCCTATAAATAGTAAGAATCTAATAGCTATATGTAATTGATTCCATCTATAATAAATCCATGACAAACAGCATTACAAATGAGTTTTTCTCATGTAGACTGATGTGTAACAAAAAAATCTAAAATTTCAGTGGTTTAAACAACACGTTTGATTTTTTCTCTCACAAGACACAACAATGAGTGTGTACATGGTCGGGTGATGTTCTTGACAGCTTTTCTACGTGTAAGATTGAGGGGCTTAATTTGATTTAACTTGTGTTTTTGCTCTTTGACTTATTTATTCAGGTAGAGATTGGGAGAGAAAGGGAGGTTCACACAGATTTAAGAATACTTATTTTTTCCTTTACACTTACTTTACATTGATCAGTGCCATCACATGGTTCCATCAAACTACAAAGAAGGTTGAGGAATCTATTCTCATTGAGATACCATTCCATGTTTTACTATTTGTTTTAAGTCATTTGCTTTTGTCCAGAAATTTAACTTATTTTAATTTAATCTAATTTGATTTCACTTCATTCCATTCCATTCCATTCTATTCTATTCCATTCCATTCCATTCCATCCCATTCCTTGATTCAAAAATTCAGGGAAAAAATAAGAAACAAAAGAAAGAGGTGGGAGTAGGAGGAAAAGAAGGAAGCAAGGGAGGTAGGAGGGAGGAAACAATTTTGTAAGTATCATATACATATTTCTAGAGATTTTGGCCATGTATTTATATTACTAAAACAAAATAAACAAATAAAGCAAAAATACTTCTATATAACTTCTGTTCTTTTTTTACTCAGGATGGATAAGAAAAGTTACACAAAAACTGTGATGATTCCATTTCTAATGAAGTAATATTTTTGTGTGAAGACACAATCAAGATTCATCTACATGTTTAAGGAAAATTTAAATGTTTACTTCCCCACACCTATACTGAGTTAGAGATGCAGGGTTGTAATAGGCATTGTTAACTATTTGCTCATAGGTGGTAGTCAAACAGATGCCTGCTTAGTATAGACTGTAAAATGTAATTATTGGGCTCACACAATGGTTTGAAAAATTTCTAATTAGTTATAAATATTTCAAATCTGACCTGTTTTGCCACGTGGTAATATTCACTAGAGATGAGTTTGTAGCTGACCTCTTTGGACAAATCATAGACTCACTTCTGTTTATCACTACCATTTCATACTTTGGACTGCTTCACTCATTTAGGTTACCTCTTGGTCCCTGAGACATTGAGTTTGTGACTCCTAATAGAGAATCTGTGAGCAGCTATATCAAAAATACTTGTAAATATAAAATCATCCCTAGGATAAATTATGTTTAGCTCTATGATAATAAATATACTTAATCTAGAATATTCAATTTATGCTCCTGATATATATGCATTTATAAATTTTAATGGTTGTCATGTACATGCAGGACAATATGTGATTTGAATTTACATTTTTTATATCTATTGGGCAATAGTAAAGAGTACATGTTCTGGAGTCAGACAGCCTGTGCTAATTGGGTCCAAGTTATTAATATCTTTTGTTTTATCAGTTTTCTTATTTAAAATTGGAATATACTCATAACTACCTGATATGGTAGTTATTAGAATTAAATGAGTTAAAGCCTGTAGAATATTGAGGAGAAAATGTAAAGTGAATGTTGTAAGCATAGAATAAATGCTTTTAGTTTTCCTCATTTTTCTAAATACAGGTAGAAATAATTCTGTGTATTTTAAATAGATAGGACACATTCATAAACAACTGTTAAAATTATTTTAGCCTATATGTAAATTTGCATGTATATATCACTTTATCTACACATACATAGAGTTGGCTAAAGCAGATATAAAGACTATATGATGATTACATGGAATGAATTATTCTAAGTAGTCATATCTCAGATTCCTACTCACAATGAATAAATGATCTCATAGTATTTATAAAATCTAAAGGCTGTGTTTTTCATTCTTCTGAGTGTTCTTAAAGAGCACATTAAAAAACAAACAAAACACCTTCTCTCATGTCCTAGTAAATAACCAAGAAAACAAGCAATATCTACAACAGTTGAAGTTATTTAGGGTTTTGTAACTTCTAAGTAAACAACAGTCTATCATTCTCAACATGTCTCTGCATCTAATGAGATTACATAAAAATATTATTTATTCCTAAATTTTAAAAATGTCTATGCTTAGTAGGGAAGAAATAAAAGTTATTTTTAATTATAGAAGAGTTAATGAGTAAAAGCCAAACAAATTCTGTTGTTTTTTTTTTTTCTTTCAGGTCTCTGTGGTCAATCAGTTGGATATGCAAGTCATTGTTTCTAATGTGCCCCCAACTCTAGTGGAAAAAAAGATAGAAGATCTTACTGAGTAATGGATTTTTGTTTACTTCTATATTTATTTTCATACAGTTATAATTTGTATTGGATTAGATTATTTAAATCATTCTATAACGTTTAGATTAAACATACATTTAAAAATACTGTCTTAATAATAATTTAGCTTGCTCTTTTCCTGAAATAGGTAGATTTATTTGAAATATGTGAAGATTCTGAGAGTACTTTCAAATAGGAATGAAAATTAGATGTGAGAAGACATTATTCAGAATGCTTTGATTGATGCGTCAATATAACCTCAAATGCAGCATGTAAGAAATAAATCATAACATTAATTATTTGAGTATAAATCATGATTTCTGTGGCCCCAGATTATTCAGATAGCACATTATCTAAGCAACCCAGCTAGTCTAGAGAAGGCTCTCTCTCAAAGTGTGTCTAGATGCCTAAAGCTTATTCTTTTAGAGAAAAAGATGATAAATTTTAAACTATATATATTTTTAATTATTGTAAAATATGCACCATGCCCCTCTGCTTTTGAACAGTTTACAATGAACATGACTGAACGTATTATTGCTGACCTAAAGTTGTGGTTATTAATTTGCATTCTCTAATGCTATCAAAGATTATTAAAATGTCTTTACTATCACACTCTTATCTACCATAACGTAGCCTGCCATCATTTTATAATTTCTACATTGGTATTTATTTATTATTCTCTCTTCTATCGAGTTCAGGTTGACAGATATCAATTGTCACTGTTTATCTGCCTCTCTCTAGCAAAATACTTTCCACTTCTGAGTTACCGGAAGAAACTTCAGATAGATAACTGACCTTTTAATAATTATGTGTCAAGCAAAATACAATAGGCACTGATTAAGGCAGGAGTGATTCTCTTATAATAAAGGCATATGTGTTCAATAACAAAGATTTGTGGACATTTTATGAAATTTAACCTTTGGCCATCACATAAAACATCCTATGAATGAGGTGATTATCAATATTTATGCATGGAATGTCAATCATGCAGTGTCTTGTTCACGTGTTCAAATGTGATTTATATATGCTTAACCCATATTAAAATAATAGATTACACCAGAAAATTTTAGAATTATACCTATCCCTTAGCTGTTTTAATGTCTGTCATCTGTTAGGGGTAGGCTTTCTTTGATTACACTATCCAAAGGAGATGATACTCTTTTCAACCTCTAACTTTCATTTTTTAAATTTTTTTCAAAGTTTCATTTAATATTTTTATCATATGCCAAATTTCCACTGAATATAAGCTCCATAAGGCTAGGAAATCTATTTTTCACTGATATGATCCAGTTAAATAGAAGGCATTCAATGCATTTTACTTAATGAAAATTTTATACAAGCAAAATCATGTGTCCCCTTTCTTAAAATTTATGAAAACTAAAATAATGGCAACTTAAAAGTATAATTCCATATCAATTTTTATGAGTTATGCCTCGTAAGTAGATATGAGATATGAAAGAAAAATCAGGCAACTTTCAAGTCTTGCAAGAAATGGTTCATTTTGAAAAGAACTTTGACTTCATATAACATTGGTTTTGAAACACAAGCTTGGACAAATAATTTAATCTTTCCCAGACTCAGTTTCGCCATTTGATGGCAAAAGCTAACAAAAATTATGTTCTAGGTTTGTGGTGAGAAGTAAATGATATAAGTCATCTCAGACAATGAAAATCATGAACATTTAATGAATAATAAATATTCTACATAAATGAGATTTGTGGTCCAAAGTTAGTAGGGCAAGTCATAGGGAGGCCAGAGTCTTACACTTTCTACTCAAAAAGCATAGTTTAGTAATGAAGCTCAGATTATGGATTCAGACAGACAAAGTTCTATTATTGCTGAATGATCTCTGAGCAACATATTTAATACTTAACTACACTTCTTCCTCTTGAATATTGGAATAAGGATGTCAAACTTGTGTTGCCTTTGATAAAATTAAATTGTGCATTTGCTAGTACAGTAAGATAGCAGGAACATGTCCAATTTCTTTTTGTAGATTTTTTAAAATCTGTGTTAAGTTAGAGATTCTTAAGCACAAAATTTTCAAATCCCTTTCAGAACAATTTTATATTCATAACAATATTGGATATAGAGAATTCCCATATGCTCCCTGCCCCATGGGCACCCATAACTCCCTTCACTTACAACATCTTGCACCAGAGTGGTACATTTGCTACAATCAGTGAGCCTACAATGAATGTCATAATCACCCCAAGTTCATGCTTTACATTCTGGTTCACTTCTGGTGTTGTACATTCTGTGGGTCTGACTAATGTGTAATGACATATATCCATTATGATAGTATCATACAGATTAATTTCACTGCTCTAAAAATCCTCTGTGCTCCAGCTATTCATCTCTCTCTTCTGCAATAACCTCTGATCTTTTTACTGTCTTCACAGTTTTACCTTTTCCAGAATTTTGGATCATACAGTATGTAGCCTCTTTGATCTCTCTTTGAAAACTAATTTAGCAGATGAAAGTAGTGGTGATGACTGTTAGACCTGATTCAGCACCATGAAGCTCCAAACATGCAGTGTTACTGTCTGTCCACGGATATATGATGAAAATACCCACATAACCGAGGTAGACAGCAGAATGCCAATTCATTAATTAAAAAATAAGGATGTATTGTTCTGGTGACCAGACTAACCAGCACATGCATTTCCTATAGACATTCATAGATGACAAGTCGTATCGTCATCAAGGTCATTTTCTGTATTTCCAATGAAGCATCCCTACCCTTTGAAGTAGAAAACTTGAATTCCATGTGGTCGTCACTTTTATTTTTTTCTTTAGAAAGACCCATATATGAGGCCAGATCATAATCCAAATTTCCTTGGTAAGCATGAAACCAGTACAAACTGGGGAAGTTCATGAACGAAAATTTAATGACTTAGTATATCCATTTCACAATGTGGGATAATTTTTGTAAAGGGGGTCCTTTGCTAGCTAAAAGCACAATGCCTGGAAAATGGGATGCTTATAGTAAATGTTAGCTGCTATAGTAATGATAATTACTCTTCAATCCACTGGAATTCACCTAAATGTCTGTACTGAATTTTTTAAAATTATTTTTGTTATGTTATGATTATAGAATTAACCAATGCCCCTTTGTAATGAAACACATTTTTTTTTTCATTATATTAATGTATTCCAGCAAACTCTATGCCCCATGCAGATATTCTTGCTTATCTGTGCTCTTAGGTATTTTAGACTGACCTTAGGATTTATCTCTTTGTGGGTCTTGTGTTTCTCCTACTTACAAATTCTTGAGATTAAGGAGTAGAAGAAATAGCTGTGAGGATAAGGTTTGTGACACATTACTATAAACAACAAATGATTGATAATAGTATCCTTAAAAAAAGCTAAGAATTTTTTTTTCATTTTTTGTGTTCTTTCTTTCTCCTTCCTCTTCACTATGAAGCCCAAATGAAAAAAAATTTGGGATTCTAAAATTTAAATCCTTAGGAATTTGCAGAAATGACATTTTCAAAAAGTATAAATTATAGAGTTTAGAAATACTGTGTCACAGTATGAATTGGAATTGATAATTTAAGTCTCCGAGTGGGTCAAATACTTTTCTTACTTTCTAAATACAATATGAAAAACTAATGATAGTAGAACTTTATTGAAAGTTATTGCTTGGGTGTGAAAGAGCCTATTTCCATGAAATATTTATAAAGCATCTGAAATATGTCTATGTAAATTTTAGCTCTTGGTATTAAGTTCACAAACATACTTTACAAGTCTAGTCAAGATATTTATTTCTAGGATGAGAATTATAAAGTCTCTTGATAATAAAACCTATGAAACAGTAAACAATAAATGTCAACACATATATTCATAAATCAATATGTTAAAGACTTGGTTTTGAGGGAAAAGGTCAAGTTGAAGAGCAAATGAATGAACATATTATCTTTGTTCATTTTTACTCTCTGTTTTAGTGTTGTGGTAGGGTTATTTCTGTAAAGAAATAAATACTAATATTTTAATAATAAATTATAAATATTTTAAGAATATATCTAATATTAAATTTTGTCATTGTACTAAAATATTTTATTATAACATTTAAATGTTAATAACTTTAAAATAATAATTTTAAATTAATAATTTTAATAACAAAATACTTTATAAATAAAACTTTGCTTTCAAAAATAAGTAGTAGGTTGGATTTAGTCTGTGGGCTTAACTAGCCAAGTGCTAATTTAGGACATTATACTCTAGATAAAAAAGTTATGATGTTTACTTATTCTATTCACATTCCTATAAGAAAACACTTTGGGGAAATCTCATATGAAATTCCTAAGTGATATTACTAAACTTTTTCTCCCTCAGGATGGCTGTTATTCCTTTTGAATTAAGAGGACCTAGGCTTAAGCCCCAGTCCAGCAATGACTAACCAGGAGATCTTGGGCCAGTAAATTAAACTCCTTGAGTCCTAGTATCCATATCTGGAAGCTGGCAATTTGTTATTTAAGTAAAAAGTAGTTCTTAGGTGTAAGCACTGGAGATTTAGCAGTGAACAAAGAAAAGTCCCTGTTCCATGGAGCTTATCTTCTATTAATGGAAAAAAGCAAATAAAATAATAATAATTAATACATAACATGGCATTAGGTAGTGATAACTGCAATAAAGACAAATAAATACAAATATAAAATGATGGAACAAAAGTATTATTTTATATAGGATGATTGATCAAAATCTTTCCAATAAGCTGAAATCTGAGCAGAAACCTAAAAGAAGTGAAGGAGAAAGTCATGTGGAATGTGTGTGTGTATGTGTGTAAGGGCCTGGGGAATGAGGCTGGGAGAAGTAATCCCAGAAAGAAATGCAAACATAAAAACATGAGTTAGGAGCATGCTTATCACATCAAGATTATACATAACAAGGTAAGAAATGTGTTATAAGACCTCATAGGGCCCTGGAGAATTTAACATTTTACTTTAAGACAGAAAGTTCTTAAAGCTGTGTGTCTAATATAATGCCATTACATGTGATTATCGAGTGCTTGAAAAGTGGCAGATCCAGATGAGAGATGTTATAAGTGCAGCATAAAACCACACCAGATTTCAAAGACTTAGTACCAAAAAAAGTAAGATAGCTCATTAATATTCTTATGTGAATTAAATATGGAAATGACCATTTCAATATATTGAGATAGGTAAATATAACTATCACCATTTTGTTTTTAACTTTTTAAAGTAGATATTAGAAAACTTGAATTACACATGCAACTTTCATTACATTTCTTTTGGACAGCATGGCCTTATATATTTTGCACAGAGAAATGATAATGTTCTGGCTTAGCTTTTACAAGGTGACCAGATATGAATCGATAGCAACAGTCCAGGAGAGAGATCATTGTTGCTTGGACTGGTGGTATGGGTGGCAATAGGGAGGGTGATTAGATTAAGGTAAATTTTGAAGGTTCAGATAACCTACAAAATTTGTTATGAACTGGAATATGAGAAAATGTAAGAAACAATAATGACTCCTATATTTTGGGTCTGAGCAAACAGATAAAATAAAAGTAGTTTATTTTGGTCACTGAAGAATTGGATAAAATTATACACGTGAAAGTAATAGTATTCTATTCTTTAAGAAGATTGACTTTATTTGTCAATATCTGGTTCACATCAATAGCTCTGAGTATCAGCTTCCTCTCTCAGCATCATCTGCTGATTTCCCAGCTTGGCAGTGAATTAAAACTCCATTATCTCTTCTCTACAACCGCTTACTTAGCCCTACATTAAGGTTAATTTATTTTGTCCATTTATTCTACCTGAATATTATATGTATCAGGTATGACACTATCCTATCAAACCATTGAAAATCTTTGTTAAAAAATATAAGCCTAGATGGAACATATGAATATATTATTGTATCTGAGAATTTCTTTAATTGTGTAGTCTCTTATCTGCTATATTCTAAGTTAAATTGTTGTATTATCAATCACATGCCAATTTTCTTTAAGTATCTTAACAAAAAGATGTAGTTGAAAAGGTTATCAACAGAAAATGACCATAAATGATGCAATTTCTATCAGATAATGAAGTACATTCTTTTCAATAGTATAACTTTTGAAAATAATATTTTTTCATAATTGGCACATAATAGAAATAAAACAGACAATATAAAATAAAATTTTACTTTTTTAATATTTAAGGGATAATTCATGATTCATTTTAAAAAACATGATTCAGTTTTATTCCAAGCCTTGGTGATTTATTGTTTTGACACAAGGGAATTCTGCTCTTTTTCTGAAATACTCAGTTTTGGAATTTATTTTGGTAAAGAAAAAAGTAAACTCCACTCTTTGCAGGAAGAAATACGTGTTTTCAAATTATTATGTTCAACTTGTTATAAGTCACAGTTTTTTACAGAATTAAAGATAACCTACAATAGAGTTAGACTTTTACAGAATGGTTTGGTATTATTCATGCACATAGCAATAGCATCTTTAAAGCTTAATTCCTTGAAATATAAAAAAGTGTAGAGATTTAAAATCCAATAAATGTTTATTATCATATGACAGAATTTTAAATATTCCCAATGTGTCAGTATTGAACTAATAATATGGAACCATAGTTGTAAAGAAGGGTTCTCCATAACTCTCACTTCTGTTGTTCTATTTGTAAGGGTTACAGTGTCTCATTTTGTATAAATTTTTAGTTCTTATTTAGAAGTATGCTGTCATGGGATAATATGAAAAAATTGTTTACACAGGAGTAAATCTTTGTGAAATGGCTCAAATTCATAATAATTAGTGTTTTGTCTGATATTTTTCATATATATTAAGGTAATATTTTTTCTTTTCTCTCTCTTGAATTTTCCAAATGCATATATATTTTGTCTATGCAGAATTAACAAAAATAAATTACTTATCAACTAGAGTTTACTTTTTCCTAAGAATCCATTGTAAACTGATTTCCAAAGTCATGTATGCTGATGTGTTTGTTCAATTGGTTTATTTCATATTTTAATGAATATAACACTCATCATTCAATAAGTAACATTTATCTGAATGCTGATAGTCAAAGCTATACTAGTTTATTTTGTGTAAAATAAAAAAGTATTGAAGGATAATAAATCAACATCATTTATTATTTGCCATCTAATACATGTGATATAGAAAAATTTAAATACAAAATTGTACCCTTCCCTCACTTTTCTCAGGAATATACATGAAAAAAAAATGAGTTTTAGTTATTACATTTAGATGGTATATTTTGTCAAAATCAACAATTTTCTCCTGTTTTATTTTTCACTTTTTTGATATTCAAAATTTTGGAAATAATAAAATAGCCAAAAACAAAGAATAAAATGCTTTCTATAATTTCATTAAGGACATTTTAATTTTGCTTTTATTAAAAATGATGTTTAAATATTTGAATTATTGCTGTTATTTTAGGAAGAGGTAAATAAATCTATTTAATTCATAAGAGATAATTATGGTGAAAGTATCAGTATATTGTCTCTAATAGTTTTATTTTAACTTATTATTTGTGCTATATATTTTATTAGCATTTAAATAAATATATATAAACATGTGATGGAAGAAAGATTATACAAGTATATTCTATCCTGTGATTTGGGAGGAAATGGTTAATTATTCCAAAGGTAAAATTCATTAATAAAAACAATGGAAAAGAGCATTTTCCACTCTCCTATTCCACTTATATTTTCATTTAAAAAAAAAATCTATGGAAACACATTGAGAGAAATTGAAGAGAGGAGCAGAAAAATGTAAAGTGTTATCATCTCTGTTGTACTTTTCCCAAATATCACTTCATTCATTTCAGTTTATTTTTTAGAGATTTTGCTTGCACCAAGTAGAACACAACTGGAAAGCAGTTACAGGGTAAAAATAAGATTATGATATATGGTTCCACTAAAACATTTGAATCGCAGTTGCTTTTCAAGATTTTCAAAGTATATAATATGAATTTACTCCTTTCAAAATTCTTTCTATCATATTCTTTTATATTTTATGGTCCAGAATTTTTGCCAAATGGAATAGCTTATTAATTTTAATAATATGTTTTCAACCCATGTACAAGGTGAACATATTTTTCTTGTATGCCTATTCAGCAAGAGCCAATTTCTCTATCTCTTAATCGTATTTATGTTTTTTTTTCTTAACTTTCTCCAATTTATACACAATTTATCTCTGTACCACTGTTTCTTTTTTAAGCTATGAAATAAATTCAACCATGTGTATATAATAAAATTCCAATTGTATCTACAGCAACACAAATAGTATTTCAGATACTTTCATTTATGCCTTCCTTGTTTTAGGGGCTAAATTTAATTATTTTTAAATGTTCCACCTCATTCATAGAGAATTTAAGGCAGTTTACAATAATTCATACATGAAACAAGGTAAAATACATTGAACATGAGTCAGAAAACTAAAGCAAACAGAATAGAAAGAAACGAAAGAGTCAAAGTGAGGCTAATAATAGAGATGCTAAAAAAGGCCCTGCTTATCACGAGAGTAGTTTTCATCATTTTAGAACCAAAATGAAAGAAGGAAACAAACGAACACACACAAAAAAAAAACAGAATCAGTTACAAAATTCAAAAAACCAAATCTTTTTTGGTAGAAAGGCAGAACTGTTTTTCATTCGAGTGTCAGATAGTAGAAAAATGTTTTTATCTTATGGAACGTCATAGAGAGGATATATCTTAATGTCATGAAAGAAATGTTTCATGGTACCTAAAGCATTACTTAGCATGGTCTGGATGAAGACTGCAAGTCTATCCTAACAGAAGTAGTGAGTTCAGATGATCAGGAAAGCCTGTATGTCCCTCTGACCATCTGCAAAACCTATTGATTCTTTTAGCTAGGCTTTTGAGAAAATATTGACAGGTACCTAGATGGAGCTCCTTATCTTGTTAGCTAAATATAAACCAATTTACTTGAACAAAAAGCTATGTAGAGTTTACAATCATGAAATCGGAGAAGTTTCTCTAATCACAACAAATATCTAACATCTATGGCACTCTTTATTTGTTGGGTTTTGTCTAATTAATTAGTGTTATCCAATTAACTTCTCACAAAGACCTTTTGAAGTAGGTCTGATTACTTTCTCCATTATACAAATGAGTTCTCTAAAATTTTGAGAGGCTGAATAATTTTCACAAAGGCACTAATAGTATCCGTGTAGGTTTATTTTTAATCTACACCTATGGGCCAGCAGCAGGCTACATTCCTAAAACCTCCCTCTGTTAATGTTTTAGGAGGTAAACCTAATTAAAAATCCAACCCTATCTTTTCTTGGGAGTGAGTTGAGCACACGAGGCCAGAAGCTGCCATCAAATGATAATTTTAGTTCAGCTCGTTCACACAAATAGGTAATTGAGAATATGGCTGCTGGAATAATTTTAGTATGAAAAAAATAGCTATAAAACTATTTCAGTAAAGACTCTACACTTCATTTCTATATAAAGCAATTTCTGGCTGAAAATAGTTAAAGGAATATGTATAGGTCATTGGATAAAGTGATGCTCTGAATGAAAACTTAGGGACATCTACCAAAAATAACTTGGTTTGAGAATAAATTAGTTAACTGAGCTGGTTATATATTAGTACTCTAGTTTGCAATTTTTAAAAAAGAGGCTTTACATAGAAAAAAATTAGTTAAATATGCCTTTCAACATTTATCTAAAAATACTTTAAATAAACTATGTCTGTACTGGATTTATCATGTGGTAGCACATAAAACATGTTTTATATATATTTATATAAATATATGTAAAACACACATATTAACACATAAATATATATAAACATTTACATATAAATATATACATGTATGTATATACATATAAAATAGATGTTAATTATTTTAACGTATTTCCTTAGAAGTTTACAGTTATTACTTAATTAAAATTTGTTTAAAGATAACATAGTAACATATTACTAAGTATTATAAGTTACATATTTTTAAACTAAAGTAGAACAATAAACTCTAAATGAAAATTTAGTGTTCATTTAATGATTATAACTATTATACTAATTCATTTGCAGTGTATTTGCTTCTCAGAGGATAAATTAAATGCAGCTCTTTGTTTTGAAAGAGTTTGCCATAATCAAATACTATTCTGCTATGTATCTGATTGTACTACTTGTATTTTATAGCACTATATTGCTTCTAATAATTTAGATTCAGGGCAAATTTAAATGACTGGATTTTTCCCATAATGGAGAGTACTGTCGAACTCTAGCACGAGCAACCCTGCAACTTAAAACAATACAAAATATATGATCAATAGAATTTCAAACAATCTAGTAGGACCAATTAGACTAAAAAATTGGACAGATGTTGCTATCATGAGAGAATTAGAAAAATGACTTGTGCTTTGGTGCAACTGGACTTTAAAATGAAATATGAATAATATTAGTTCTAATGTGCTAGAAATTGACTCAGGTGAACTTCAACAAAGGGAAATTTATTAAAAGGCCATCGGGAGCTGACAATATCAATAAGAGGATGGAAAAACAGCCTGGGAAATAGTCAAGACCAAGGGAGCTGCAGAGGCCTGGGAAGCAAGAACAGATAGCTATGCAATTTCCATCTGCTGAAAAAATCACACCTCCAGTACATTAGTTCCAACCATTTAAAATCTTGTGTCTTTGACTCAATAACCAAATTCTGGAGGGAAAATGAAATGGTCTGTTCTGAGTCACATGCAGTCTTTTATGGCATGGAACAAGGGCTGTACAGGACCACTGATTGAAGTCCTACTAGATGTGACTATGGAGACAAGGCTAATTCCTCCAATCAAAATCAGAGTGTTTTTAGAGAGAGGGAGCAAAATGTTTTGCAGCCAAAAAGCAACAAAGTCCACTTGTAAAATGGATGCGTCAGTGCATTTTTTATCAATGCCTTTTTGTGTGTGTGAATCTCATGAGGATTAAATTCACTTTTTGTGGTATAGAGAGCACAGTCTTAAGCACATAACTTTATCCACAATGGAAATAGTTGATCAAAGGAGCACTGTGGTTTTCATTTGCTAATGGTAGGCAGTACACAGAATGCCATGTCTTTACCAAATGGTGAGCAAGGAATTGATTAGGTCCTGCTGTCATTATTTGTCATTTTTAGTTGCAGAAAAGAAAAAAAAAAACTTTAGAACTTATGTATTTTATAGTTTGAACAGTTTTTAATTATAATTAAGCATTGCTGACCAGCGTTCACACATATTAACAGAGAAAGACAGCTTATGCAATTGAAAATTTTGAAGCCTCATGGCTGTTTCACTGTGGGAAGGGATTAAGAAAAGGAGATAATGAATAAATCTTTTGTTTTATTTATAGTTTACTGAAAATCTTTGCAAATCACTTACTTTGGCTGGTATAGACAGACTCATTTAATAAGACTAACTAGGAACATGAGAAACAATTTTATTTAGCTTCCTGCTGTATCATGTGTCAAATGAAAACAAATCTGGATTTAGAAGAAACTTTCTTTAAAAGATTATTCTGAGGAGGAGGGAGAGGAACTAATCCATTGGGGTGAAGAGGACTGTTGTATTAGGGAGAACCCTCTGACCAAGAGAACTGCCAGTATTCAAGGTTAAACAGAAAAGGACAATTCAGAGAGAGAGAGAGAGAGAGAGAGAGAGAGAGAGAAACAGGACAGAAAGAACCTGTGTAGGAAAGTGGGATGAAGGGACAGTAGTAGGTCAAGTAAGGTTTTACTCTGAGATCAGCCTGCTTTGGTAGGGGCCTTTTAGGAGGGATTACAAATGTTTGCTGTCTCAGGCTAAGGGTGGGTCCAAATTTAGGGACTTGGAGGAAAAAGAGAAACAACCAATGTTTGGTTAACAAGAATTTGGTTCTGATTGGTTAACAGGGACAAAACAATTCAACTAATCACTTATGAGGTAGAAAATGGGAATTTGTATGGATTGTGACTGGCTTTGTCTTAAGTAAACAAAGGGGTCTCCATGAGTTTTTATGAATCTTATCTAAGCCATAGGTGGAAAGATGTTTCTTTGCATTAAGTGGTTTCCTAGAACAAAACAGAGTTGGGGAACTTCTTAACCCTTGCTATTTTCCTGGAACACGGGGCTTAGGTAAATTTCAACATTCTCAAGTATAAAAGGAGGTATTGTCTGAACACAAATATTATTTTTCCAGGAGTAGTCAACGTTCTTCAATATGTATGTCTTTGTTTTGTATCCAAATAGTATTACTCTATTAGAGGTCCTGAATATCATGCATTTTATGTCAGGAATTAAACCACTGAGCAATTATTAAAGTATAAAACATAAGCTCCAAGCTAGTCCAAAAAAAGAACCCTAGATTTCTTTATATTTTTATTTTTAAATTTTTATATTGTGTACATCTTCAAAACAATTCTATAAAGCCAATGTGAGGGGGAGTAAGGTGATTAAAAGATGGTAGGATAAAAGATGATAGTATAAGCTTTTATTTGAAAATATGAAGCATGGGAAGCCTCCCAAGGCCACAGGGAAAGGAAGGTAGAATGTTTTATGGGGCTATAGCAGGAGAGGATCGGCTGAAATCTAGCTAGTTTTGACAACAGAAGGCTTGCTGTTATGAATTAGCAGCCACTGTTTGGGTAATCTGGGGAATCAAGATGGGTGCAGGGGAGCAGATAGAAGCCAAAGTCAAATGCAAGAAAGTATGGAAGAGGAAAACCTGTGGGACTAGGACATGTGTGGGCCACATGTGGAAAATTCTCAGTTCTTCAGGGTCTTTTGCAGAATATTGTATTTAATATGTCTACGTTATCATTATGATTATTTCTACATTGGAATGGAATGACTTTTTCTCTACATTATAGGCCTAAAATTTCATCAAACAGTATTTACAGTACTAGTGATTTGTATAACCTTCACTCCTCTTGAGATGTTAGCCAGCTTCAATATATTGCATAATAGTGTGGTTGTACCACTAACTATAAAAACTTTTCCTTATGTGCAAAACACTGGACTTCCCGACGAAATCATTTAGATAGTTCAAGGTAACTGAGACAGAGCAGAGCAGGGATCTATGTTCCATATTCAATACAAAAGATGATAGAAAGAAGCAGCCTGAATTCTAGAAAGATATTACCCTCTTTTAAGAGCCATCTATGTCTAGATACAAACTCCAAGGAAGATTATAAAGCATTATAAATCGATATCTAAGCTTTAGTCTCTACGTTCTTCTTTAAACAAAGAATGATCTATAAAAATTAAGCCATTTTAAAATGAACTACAAAAAGCAATTAACTAGGTCCGCTTAATTAGTATAAGTATTAGTCCAGTTAAATATTGCATTTATTTGTTTATTTTATGAGTTATGCCTGATGCATAGTTAATCAGGCATAAAAATGATGTATATAATATAACTGAATTATAAGGTTTATGTATGACTAATAATCAAGGATTATGTTGTGTCATTTTCTCCAATTTACTGAACAGATTGAACATTTAATAAATCCCTCATCTCTTTAAAATCTTTACTAGCCAGTCTTCCTGATTCTGCCCTCAGACCCTATTTTAACTTGTTCTCAACATAGTAGCATGGGTACTTCTTCTAAATGTAAGGTAAATCATATTACTTCAATGTTTAAAATTCAGCAATATATCCTTATTTTTTTCTTTTTGAAACAAAAGGTAATGCTTACAATCCTTAAAAGTCTCCATGTGATCTACCCCCAAAACTTTTTTTGTTCTAGCCACACACTTCTGCCTCAGGGCTTTTGCACAAGTGGTAAGCAATTTTCTCTTCAAGAACACTGTTACCCAGAATATCTACATCACCCATTGTCTCTTAAAAGTCTATTCAAATATCAACTTTTCAATGATACTTTTTCTGAATACTCCAGTTTTTTTTTTTAATTTTATTTTATTACCAGTTTTATTATTTTATTATCTTGTCTGTCTTGCTCAATTAGAATGCAACTTCTGTGGTTTCAGAGATCTTTGTTCTGTTCCTGATATATCTCAAGTGTCTAGAATAGTTCCTGATCCATGGTATACATTCAGTAAATATCTGTTGAATGAATAAATGAGTGAATGAAAATGTTCCCACTTAACGCTTTCCCGAGTTTTGCTATAACTCTATTAGACCGCTGTGAGTCCAACTTAATTTTCTACATTTTAAAACTTTAAAAATAGAGATTTACATGAAGATTTTTTTTCTCAAGTTGGAAAAGAGGAAATACGGTATTAAAGAATTTTTTTAAAATGGCTATATCATTTTATTTTGCACATTGTAAGAAATTCAAGCAACATAATATACAAAGAAGAAAGATTTATAAACTTTTTATAGTAAACTCAAAATTATACCACCTGGATTTAAGCATTATTGACATGATATAAACATTATTACAGACATCTCCATGATGGTCTGTATGATACAGATATGATAGATTAGGGAAACATCATTGTAGCTCTCTCTCTACATATTACATATATTAATATTATTAATATGTAATATAGTATATACTTTATATATTATATATCAGTACATATTTTAATATATTATTATTACAGAACAAGTTTAAAAGGCTTTAAACAAAAAAAAACCATAATAACATAAATCTATGATGAGCTAGTTGCATACAAACACTTCAGGTTGAAGAGGCACGTTCTCGAATTTATATGCAGAAATTCTCATGATTTGATTCCATAATTTATGTATCAATTGGCTTGACATGAATAATAATTGAATGTAAGATATATAAGGGCAATTTAAACATTGTTATTAATTTATGAGTTATTCAAAGTCGATGACTGTATTATTTAAAAATCTGAGGTAAAAAAATCTTTAGGAAGCAACGCATATGTATATCTATGTATTTCTGGAGATATCGAGGGCTAAAAATCATCATCAAAAAATACCATACATATGTATATAGATAATGTAACCTATATACATATGTATGTAATAAATAGAGATGAACTTTGTAGAAATGCTTAGGTATACAGATATAGATGCTAAGTGGAAAGATAGATTTTTACAACATGTGTTCTCAATTTTAAAGCATTAAATTTTATTTCACACATATTTATTTGAAAAAGATGAAAAGAACTCAAATTTGGACACATATTTCTTTACCATAAGAGATATTTCATCCTTAAAGATCTCTAAACATTTAAGAAAAAAAATGTTCAGGGAGAAGACATTATTACATGTTTTAAATCAGGGGTCCCCAACCCCCAGGCCATGGATGGTACTGGTCCATGGCCTGTTAGGAACCAGGCTGCACAACAGGAGGTGAGCAAAGCTTCATGTGTATTTGCAGCTTCTCCCCAGCACCAGCATTCCCGCCTCAGCTCCACCTCAGATCATCAGGCATTAGATTCTCATAGGAACATCGGGCCCTGGTGCCAAAAAGGTTGGGGACCACTGTTTTAAATGACATAACTCATTTTTAGACTTTATTGATTTATTTATTTTTTCCTGCTACCTTGTAAAAGTTAGTACAGTTATACAGATAATTTCACATCTATATTTATAGTCACATATGATTCTGTGATATTTCACAGAAATATAGAAAAAGACGCAAGTTCAATACAAAAGTTTCTTCTGGTAGGAAAACATAATTTATATAGGCATATATGAAGGATTCCCTTAGGTCATATTTAATCAATACATAAATGCACTGCAGCAATTATAAATTGTTAAATTATAGTATTGGAATAGATAACCACCTTCTGTAACATATTTAACAATATATTAACATGTCTTTGTTTTTTTGATTTGTGAACTAATAGTAATAGTGAGAAAAATGCTTTCTTAATTCCACAAATTCATTAAATGTCTTGAATGAATTAGATGCTGTGAAAAAGTTTATTATTGCAAAAGTTTAAGTCAAATTAATAATAATCGTAATATTTTATGATACAGTTACTAAGTGCTAAAAACTGCAAAGATTTGAGTAAAAGCTTTAGTTCAATTAATGTACACAATGATCCCATGGAACAGGTGATTTTCTCATGAGTCTCCGAGAATTTAAAATTCCACGTCTAAGGTTATGCTGTTGATAACTAAAGGAGTTGAAAACATAAGCCAAACCTTGTGCTGTTTACCATTGTTATTATTATTTGTACCTCTTACAAAATGTCAAGAGTATAATGTGGTTTGACTCCAAAGCCTTTTTTATTTTTAAGTATGCATATGTCTCTTAAGAAAAGAATCCTGAAACACAGACTGGATGATGTTAGACTGTCTTCCACTATAACCATTCCCTTCAGGTTTCCAGGGAGGCTGCATTCAAATACTCAATAGTATTTGAGGAGTGGATTTATTCCTCATTCTACTTTTCACATCTTCTTTCCCTTATTCTTCAGCAAAGATCTCATCAGTAAAGATACTGTAAGACAGAGAGACCAGCAGGTCTGAGGTGATGAGAAAAAAAGGAAAAGAATGAATAGTACTTCAGTAAGAGAGCCTTCAACTATGCTGATTGTACAAATTGAAAAACTGACAAACAAAACACCACTTTCATCGGCAATGTCCCCTATCATGCACACCATAGACTTGTGTTCAATTGTATAGCCATTTCTTCCAAAGTTTAGTATCCTGTTTGTTCTTTTAACAAGAGCAAAACAAGTACACTCCAGACTCTTAAGATATTTTTTTAATAGAGCAGAAAGCAGATTAATTTTGGCTTCTAAAGTAAAATTTATTTTCTGTAGTATCAAAGAAGTGTAGAATATATTTCCCTCCCTAAACTCAAATGCCTTATAGCATAGACTCCAAAAGGCACACTGAATCTATAGATAAATTTAAAAATCTTTGTCATATATAGTTATTAAAATTAATTTATTAACATTCATATGACTGAATATTTTAAAATATGCATTCTAATTTTAACCTACAAGAATTAATAATATAAAGTTTTTAATAAGGCAAAAGACATTAAGGAAATTGCCATTTGTAGCACTGTAGAAAACAAATATTTCTATGCCAATAATTTGTACTTTTAATTAAAATCATGTTATGTAATTAGATTTAAAAAATGCATTTTCCAGACAATTACCCATAGGTTAATATTATTTCTGTCTTCTCTTTGAATATTACTGATTCTACACCAAATGATATATCTTTTAATTGTATTCCCCTTAACAGGTTCTGAGATTTAATGCAATGTTTTTATTTTAATCTGGTAAGCCTGTCATAGCAAAATATCTCTATGTTCTCCCATTGCTATGATGCTCTAAAGATTTTCTATCTTTAGGGAAAAAAAAGGTATCCTCCTCCTGCACCTTGGCATATGTTCTCTGTATCACAGAATCTGATGGGAAGTGTAATTTATAACATCAACCACATGAACTCAAGGGTTCTAAGACCCCATGGCTCCTATAAAGCATAGACAGCTTTATTTGTACTACATAGTTGGCACGTCCCATGAGCCATGTAAAGCTCAAATGGTATCATAAATTCAAAGAGTCAAGGCTTAAATGGAATATAGTTGGTGACCTCTTTCTACCTTATTCAGCTTCCAGCATCACTGGAAGTTAAATGCTGAAAAAATAGCTTTTTTTTCAAGGGTTCATATTCGGTAAACATTAGCAAAACCCAGGCTGTCATCATTTTTCATTTACCAAATGTCATTTCAAGTTAAGGGTGATTTTTTTTCCCCCGAAAGCTTGTCAGAATGTCATGTGTGTACTCCGTTTGATTTATAGGATTTTAGATCGCTATGTTCAGGAGCAAATCCCTGGTGCCAAAGTTGTGGTGGAGTCCATTGGTGCTCGCCGGCACGGAGATGCCTTTTCTCTAGAAGATTATACCAAATGTGACTTGACTGTCTATGCAATCGACCCCCAAACCAACAGAGCCATTGACAGAAATGAGCTTTTTAAGTAAGTACTTTTTTAATTAAAATTATTGGGGCGATGTTGGTTAATAAAAATTATGTAGGTTTCAAGTGTACGATTTTATAATCTATCATCTGTATATCACATTGTGTGTCCACCAAAGTCAATCTCCATTTATTACCAAATATTTTACCATTTTTACCCTTTTCTACCTTACTCTCCCCCCTTTACTTTTATATTGTTTTCCCTGTCTATGAGATTTTGTTTGTCTGTCTTATTCATTGCTTTCAGTTTTACGTCCTACGTGAGTGAAATCATATGGTTCTCAGCTTTTTCCATGTGACTTATTTTGCTTAGCAAAATATTTTCAAGATCCATTTATGTTGTTGCAAATGGCAGTACTTCTCTCACTCTGAGCAGTATTGCATTGTATATATGTACCACATCTTCTTTATCAAATCATTTATTGAAGGACACTTCAGTTGTTTCTATGGCTTGGCCACTGTGAATAAGTTAGAATTGCTATTACAA
Organism: Eonycteris spelaea; assembly: GCA_003508835.1. Taxonomy (NCBI): domain Eukaryota; kingdom Metazoa; phylum Chordata; class Mammalia; order Chiroptera; family Pteropodidae; genus Eonycteris; species Eonycteris spelaea. The sequence goes on from PUFA01000163.1 coordinate 27,834, forward strand.
GACAGTAATAACATGTATTGGAGAGGTTGTGGGGAAAAAGGAACCCTCATACACTGCTGGTGGGAATGTAAATTGGTACAACCACTATGGAAAACAGTGTGGAGATTTCTGAAAAAATCAGAGTAGAATTACCATATGACCCAGCAATCCCTCTCCTGGGTACTTACCCATAAATTTTGAAAACATTTATTCGTAAAAATATATGTACCCCTATGTTCATTTCAGCACTATCTATGGTGGCCAAGACATGGAAACATCCAAAATGTCCTTCTGTAGATTTTTGGGTAAATAAGTAAGTACTTTTTTTGTCTGTAAAAGTTCTCTGGTTACAATATCACCCATAGACAATTCTGATATAAAGCTATGAGTACAAATACTTAAAGATTAAAGCCCACCAAAATGTTGCTGAAAATAATGTTAAAGCAAAAATATTCTAAGAGATGATTCCTATGTTCTCATGCCTAGAAGTTTTCAAGTCCAAGAGTAAGACAGGGTAACTTCAGAGAGTCTGTTCTTCTTTTGGCATTAGAGGGTCCATTATACTTATAATCAGGGAGCAGTTTATTGAGATCACCTCACATCAGCTTCCATTCTTGCTCCAAAGGCTCTGCCTATTTGAGAGGAAAATACAGATTCCTTCTTAAAGAGGAAATTTTTCTGCCATGATGTTAGTAAGCTTAAATTTTAATAACAAAATCTACCTTTCCTCGGGGTGTTATTGAATCAGCAAAAATTAGTATCTGATATTTTTCTTGACTGGGATATAATCACTTCCATCTAAGTCTATACCCTATGTGATATTTCATCCTGGTGTGAATTTGAATATTTGAGTTATAAATCCTAAAAGTAAAGAAAATACAAAATCTTAAACAAAACACTGCTACATATTCTCCTTTGGAAGTTATTCTAAACAGTATAAAATTTTTTTTTTAATGTTAGGTTCTGCTTTACTCTAGTGACACCTAGTGTCCACCAGATTCTTGGAATGTGGTTTTTATCTAAACTGAAAAAGTTTAGTTGAAAATATATATTGATATATAACCATAGGTATATATTCTACATATTTATAGATGTGTATTGTAAATACACATAAATGTTCCAAGATTCATAATTTTAGAGTTTGTTTTCCTTTGTCTATATATCTTTAACAGCATATAAATAAATATATGCATATACAAATTTACACATATATTCAGATGCGGGTGCATTTATTTATGTTTATTTACCAATTTATTTGTTAAAACCCACAAATTTAAAAATTAAGTTGGCATTAAATCACTATTTCATTTTTTAAAAATAAAAACAGTAAATTTTTGTTGAACAGATTTAAACTAAATTTGAAACAAATTATATTACTTTAAAATAAAATATAATTAATTTTTTTAAAGCACATGCAATTTTAGTTTGTACACCTTTTTTGTATATCCAGCCTATTTAATATCAGTCTGTCCAGATAATAAATGGGAGATGAAGAAGGTAAAGAAAACTTCTAAACTCTACAAACTGCATTTACAATATAGTGTTAAAAATACACTTACACTTATAGTTTAAAATAAGATCTGACTATTAAGTTCTCATAAAGCGTCATTTAACTTCCTATGTCCAGAAAAAAAAAACCCATAACATCAGAATACTGAAAATTCAAATAAAAGAAAAACTAATGATTAGAATCTAGTTTAAATAATGTTGTTCACCTCTGATTTACTTTATTAAGCAAAACAACAATATCCAAATGGAATGGATGTGGAAAAGAATTTTTCCTTGCAATTA
>PUFA01000164.1:3675000-4033406 GCA_003508835.1 Eonycteris spelaea
GTGATTCTAAGACTCTCTTCATATGTCATTGAGTGAATAATGGTGTTTCTTAACTGAGAAGGGAAAGTCGGTTTGAGGAGGGAGTAGTAGTATTATACAAAGAGTGCAGTTTTGGAAATCTAGTAGAAAGGACCTTACTGGCAGATGGGAATACAAGATGTAGATCAAGAGAGAAATCAAAGCTTACATCCAAATAACTGAGAGTCATTAGCTAGTAGAATGGACGGACTATGGACTCAGTGGCCACAAGAGAATATTCGGTTGAGAAAGGACCCAACCATAAATCTTTGGGGAGCCTAGAATTTCAAGGAATAGGCAGAGGAAGCCAGATCAATCAAAGAAAAGGACTTGCTACAGGTATCATGGAGAAAAGAAAAGGGACTAGTCAAGAGGAGAGGAGGTTAAAAAAGAAAGGTGAGAACTGCCCACAAAGTAATCATACATATTTACTGGATCTATTTTTCTTCATTTTTTAACTTTTTTGTTTGAAAATCTCCATCACTTTATTCTTTCTGCTGCTAAAACTCCATCTATATATCTCAAAATCCTTTAAAAATCAGTCTTCATATTTCCAATTCTTACTTGCATTTCAATGAAAACTCAGATAAAAACCCAATACTGAATAAATAAAAAATATATTTAAAAGAGAATAAAAACTCCTGTAATTCATTTTTTTCTGAAACTGAAAATAAATATATAACCCCAAAGTTTATGTCCAAATGACACCTTTAAAATCCCTGGGAGCCCTACATATAAGCTAGATATTAGAATATGGTAATGATTTATTTTGTAAAAGCACTCTGTGTTGGGTAATTCAGTCATTTCCAAATATTTACTGATCATGCATTATTTGCTATAACATTAAGTCTGGGCCTGAGCCTAGAGAATATTCTTGATTTAGTGAAAATTAGCTTAATATAGTACAAGACAGAGGTGATCTATTGTTATGAAAGGTACAGATAAAGATCTGGAGGTTTTTTGGGAAAAGACTTACTCTGAGGTATAGGAAAGAACATTTTATATAACATTTAAGTGAAGTTAAATTTAAAGGCATAAAGTTATTGAGTTAGTATGTTGAAATAAAGTACAGTCATATGCCACTTAGTGATGGAGAGATATTCTGAGAAATGTATCATTAGGCAATTTTATCATTGTGCTAACATAATAGGGTACATTTACACAAAGCTAGATGGTATATCCTTCTAGCAACCTTGGCTACATGGATGGCCTATTGCTCCTAGGCTACAAACTGTAGCCTTTTTCAGCATGTTATTGTATTGAATACTGTAGGGATTTGTAACAGAATAGTAAGTATTTGTGTATTTAAACATACCTAAACACAGAAAAGATACAGTAAAATTATGGTATAAAAGACAAAAAATGGTACACCTGAATAGGGCACTTATCACAATGGAGTGTATAGGACTGGCAGTTGTTTGGATGAGCCAGTGAGTAAGTGGTGAGGATATGTGAAGGTTAGGACATTACTATGCCACTTAGACTTTATAAAACTATACTTATGCTATGCTAATTTTATAAAACAACATTAGATTAAATCTAGCACAAGAGAAAATGATGCAATCAAGGTATGCTGTAAACACAAGATGCATTAGGGTGCTGACAGCATACCACAGCATACTATTTTACAACAAACATTTTTTTTTATAAGTAGAAAGAGTACACTCTAAAATAGTGATGAAAAGTATAATATAGTGAATACATAAACAATCTGCATAGTAACTTATTATTAAGTATTATATGCTATACATAATTATATTTGTTATACTTTTACATAACTGGTGGCACAGTAGGTTTACACCAGCATCACCATGAATTTACAGTAATGCATTTTGTTATGACATTAACATGGCTATGATGTTACTAGGTGATAAGAATTTTTCAGCTCCATTATCATCTTACAGGACCACTGCCGTATATGTGGTTTGTCATTGAACAAAATATCATTATGCAGCAAAAACTATAAGTGAGTAAAAATCTTCTACTTGCTTTGTTTTTACTTAGCTCCAGAGTGTTTTATTATTACAAGGAGACATACACAAAATACAATAAATTTCTCATATATTTTAACAATGTGACTGATTTCTTTTTAAACATTAATTTATAGTTTTTAATAGTTCTCTTAATGTACTGTATGTGGATAATTCAGTGACCAGATTATGTATTGAGGTCAATTAAATTAAAGAACTTTGGAACACTGACACTATGAATAATATTGTCTTCTACCTCACTATAAAAGCTTAAAAAATGTTTATGATCTATTGCTTCCATTTTTAAAATTCACATATCATCTCCACTCAGTGTTAGCTACCTATAAATTTTTGAATTTTTCATATTAATATTATGAAGTGGAGAAAGTTTGTATTCTTTTATTTGGTTTGTTTTCCTTCCATAACTAGCTCAAAGTAATAATATGGTCTGGAAAAGTAATGACATCATTCCTTATGCTTCTAATGGCAGGAACATTGGGAAGCCATGGATGAATTTTTTTCAAGTTTGGTTTACATTCTGTGACATATTTAATGTTAGAAAAAATATGGCATGCTAATTTTATTTTTTTAAAAATAAAGCTCAAATCAGATCAATATCAAAGCAGATTAGGTACAACAGATATTAATATGCAATATTTTACAATTTGTTAGCTGTTATTTGATATTATATTAAAAGCTGGTACAAAATAACTTGGACAATTCTGGAGAGATACATAACTCTCTATATATTTATACGTACACATATAAACACACACACATTCATAAAATGTATAGCATTTCACACACATCTTATTTGTCTGGCTGATTGTGTTGCTTAAATTCATAACTTTTATAATAATCAACAAGTGCTAATCCTGGGGCCAGTGAATAATTAGCAAACATTCAGCAGTGAGAAACAAAAAACAATAAAGTGATTCTATAATTATTATTTTTTGTACCTACACATGGTATCAGATATATTATTCATTATTTGCAAAAAAGTAGGACTTAGAAGTAAAAGAGCCCCAATAGGTTGGAAATATTTACAAATAAGATAATAATTACCAATTAAGTTGGTGTTATTTCAATGCCTTATTAAAAAGCATCAGGGCCCCTGAAATAAAGCCTTGCCTTTGTTTCCTTGGGCATTATCTTTGACATAGGAATGCTTTAGAATCTTTAAAATAGGAATAATATTTTTTATATTTTTCACAAGATGTCTTTGAGAATTAAATAGATAGCAGTGTGAAGGGTGTTATAAACAGCAAAGCCCAATATGTAGGGAGGTTGTTTTTTCACTCTTTTAGTTCCACTAATTACTGGTCTCTCAGTAGACTGAGCTAATCGTAATACTCAAAAATACCCCAAACTTTTAATATATTTTAAAAGAATATGAAATGGAATAGACAGTAATAATTATTCTATTGTGTAGGTTTAGTTTATACCATCCTTCTTCCCCTCTTTATACCCCACTAATCATTACTGCTCTTTTAATGTAGGGAAGAGGTATAGAGAGAATAGGAAAAGTTTCATTTATTTTTAAGTCCCTGAGCCCTCAGCCCTATTAAATGCTACATGTATTCATTCATCCCCAAACATTTATTTACTTAATTTTTATTGCATGTCAGGCACTGGTATTGACACTGGGGATACATTGGGGATTAGATAGAAACTGTCTTTCTCTGACTAATGGAGTATACATGATTGTGAGAATGACATAAAATCTAAAAACTATAATATGTATATTCAGGTGGAGATAAGTTCAAGGAAGAAAAGAAAATTGACTCTGGTGTTGGAGGGTGACTAGAAGGAATATGTTATGCGTTGTGATCAAGGATCATCTCTCTGTGGAGGTAGTATTTGAGCAGAGATCTGAATAAAGTCGAATGACGTAACCATAAGAAGCTCTGGGGAAAGTCCATCCTAGACAGCATATACAGACACCCTCAGGCAGGAAATTGATTGTTTAATTTAAGGACAAACAAAAAAGTTTACATTTTTTTTTAGCACAAGGAACAAAGAGGAATAGTAGGAGAGAAGGAATTAGAATAATGGGAAGTGGCCTTAGCATGTGGACCATTGTAGACCTTAGTTCAGACTGGATTTGAGAAGAGACTGAATAATAAATGGAGGGAGGAATGAAAGGAATGGCAGCTGAGGAGAAAAGGCTCATAGAGTGAGATATGGTACCACACAATAAATGTTCAAAACATGAGAATATTAACACAGGAATAGGATTGAATTCTTAAAAATTTTAAGTGCTTTGGAATTGACATATACATTTGCATGCATAATCCTGTGCTGCATCTCATGATTGTTTTTAGTTTACTCTTTTAGTCTAGGTCCTTGTGGAACAGAGTGTTTGTTTGGAGTGATTACATGCAAACTTTCCCATTGGAATTCTATTTGCCTCTTCTTCTTTAGGGGTATTAAGTAATGAGAGAATAGGGGAATAGATTGTAGAATGGAAAAATTATCTCCCCATTTATGTATGTACACATTCACTAGTATATTGATTCTGTTTAACGATCCCATTTAATAATGTCATTTAAAAATCTAGAGGATAATTTCCAAATAGTATAAAATAAAGAGAGGCTGCAGTTACTAAGCACACTGGAGAATAGTCTCACATTATGAAATCAATTGGCATAATCTCAAATTTGAGAACATTGGAAGGAGAAGGAAGCTCTGTAAGTATACGCAAGGAGAAAATAAATAATAGTGTGTGATAAAAGAAAACTACATGAAAGAAAGCATGAATAAAAATAATAGTGGATAAAAGGTAAATGTAACTCTGACAGTTATGAAAATAGAAAATCACTTGTAGCATGAAGAATACAGACTTTGCTAGATAATTTTCTAACATTTGAATGAGATTTTGAATTTATTAGAAATGAGTTTTAGGTTTAAATGTTTTAAAGAAATATTTTATATTGCTGAATTACAATGAATCTGCCTATCAAACCCCTCACATAGTCCCTCCCCATATTCTATTAATTTACCTACAAAGGCCAAGCACATGCTCACTTAGACACAAATAACAAAGCCCACAGGATCACTGAAAATGGAGAGGTAACCGTATCAGTCAGTGCCCAGTTAAAGATATATGAGCTAGATATATAGTAAATATAAAATGGAGAATTGGTTGCACAGCTATTAGCAGGATAGAAGAATAAAAATGGAGACCTCAGGTAATCAAAGATAATAGCTTAAAGTGTAGCTACTACTCCTGAGGACAGGGGAACAAAGGAAGAGGTGGAGTTACCAAACCTGAAAGCATAGAGAAATCCGACAGAGTAAACAGACCTTCTAGAAAAGGGTTTGTATAGCTGCTGCTGGTACCTTTGAGGATTTTCAGATCGTAATAGAAATTGAATTGGTAAAAGAATAAGAAAAAAAAAAATGTTGTTTGCAGAGCTCCATCCAAAACTACTATCACAGAGCAAAGTATAAAAAGCTGGCTTTATATCTGAGAAGTAACAAGCAAAAAACTGGTAAACATCCTATGGGTATAATATAAAAAGAATTTTTAATGGAACAAGATTGTTAGAGACCTTAGGTTTTACTTTGTAAGTAAAACATGTAAGAGCAAAAACAAAAACAAAAACAAAAAACAAATAAAAGCAAAATACTTTACATGCCCTATCTGACTGTCCCATTACTATAAGTTATTATACATTTATAGGCAGCCAAGGTAGTAACTTTATAGCTATCGTTCTCACCAAAATACCTTTTATTTGACCATGTTCATGTGGGTAGGGATACTACTAGGAACCAGAGAGATATGAAAGCGGAGTATGGTTGCTGTTATGAACTGTGTTCTGGTAAAATCAAACAGACATAAATATCTATAGAAAAATTAGAGATAAGAATACCCCAATAGCAATTCAAACTCAGGGTTGTGATTTTTTGTGTAACCCAAGGCACAAAATCACATATCCTGGAAAGAGATAGGCCCTATTCAGTAAAGCAGAACTATATTAGGTAAATGCCTGGCTTGCCAGTAAATTAGACTGGGAGCACTGGACATTAACTCATCCTCTAGTCTATATGAGAATAGGTTCAATTATTAGTCAATGGAAATTGAGAGTAGGTTAAAATAGCATCCCCATGTACAGTTTTTGGGGGCTAAATTTAAGATATAATGTATCCTAGTGCCTAATTTATGGTAAACTGAGTAGAAAATCAAACACCACAGTACTGATGGAAGACACTACTGTGTTTCTTACAAAGCAAAGGTAACTGAGTCCTAAAGACTCAGAGAGTAAAAGTTATCTATGCCAGATTAATATATATATATATATATATATATATATATATATATATATATATATATATATATATATATATACACACACACACACACACATATATACATATGTGTGTGTGTGTATGATGAAAGAAAATAGATATAATGGAAAAATGACTGGAGATAAAGTTATATCATGAAGCTATTAAAATGGAGATGGACATTTCATCAAGTATGTGGATAATTTGAGTAGTATAGAAGAATTCAGTTAAAATGATGTAAGTTAAGATGATAACTGAAAAATAAAGAATATGGTAGTATAAGATAACACATTTTCTCCAGGAAGAAATAAAAAGAACTGAAAGGTAAGAAATAATCAGATAAAGCTTTTCTTTAAGAAGAAAATAGAGGGTATCTGGGATTTATATAGTCCCATCCAAAATTTTAATTACAGCTGAAGAAAGCTGGAAACTCTTGGGCTTACTCTTTTACATTGCATGACCTTTCTCATATGGCAGTCTCTAGTTACATGTGACTATTTAGTTACATTTTAATTAGTTTTAATTAAATAAAATGTAAAAACATTTACTTCTTAAATCTGAGAAGTCACATAAATAAGTGCTCAATAACCACATGTGGCTAATGGATACTAAATTGTTCAGTACAGATAAAAGAGCCCTTTGATCATTCCAAAAAGTTCTGTTGGTCAGTGTTCTAAAAAGTCACTCTTAGAAAACAAGAAGAGGTCATCTTATAGATTCATGTAAAAGGGTGGTATCTTAGTAATATACCATAAAGAGGAAACTAAAATAACAGATGATACAACTTAACTGAATTATATTATACCTATAAAAATTATGAACCATTTAAAACTATGATTTGGAAGAAAATTTCATTATATTAGAAAACATTCCCACAATGTGTAAAAACATATACATATATATATAATTTAAATTTGGGATATTCTTAATTTTAGAAAGTATAAGTATGGGCTTATATGTATATTTAAAATAGTTTCAATGTATAATAACAACTCTAGTAATCTCTGGGTGGTAGGGTTATCCAGTATTTCTCTACTGTATTATCCAGTATTTCTTTTAAAAAAAATTTTTTATTTGTCCTAATGTACAGGTATTATTTAAAGTCAGACACGTTATTTTATAGTTAGAAATATGCCCCTTTAAAACGAGATGAACGTGCATTTATATGTAATGCAAATAAAATGAACAGAGTTTGTTAAATTATTTAAAATAGTATTTTGTAAAGAAGACAGTGCTGTCCATGGAACAATAGTGCTGATAAAACCCATGAAATTTTTCTCCATATGAACACTTGCTACAGATATGCAAAAGACTTTCAGTTCATTGCAGCACACTGGCCTTCAGGGTTCTTTCCTAAGTACCTGCATTAGAATTTCGAGAAAAATATTCCCTTGCTTTTACAATAATTTGATTCAAGTTTCTACAACTGATATTCCTTGTCGTGATGTAAAATAAATTTACAAGTAAAATAAAGTAATTTTTAATATATATTTGAAAATTATATAGTAAAATGTTCATAGTTCTTAAATTAGGGATAAAAAGTAAGATATTTAAACTCATCTATTTTATGTTTATATATTTATGTTCTAGATTGTACAGTAATCTATTTGTGAGGATTATAAAAATCAATATAAAATCAATATAAAAACAATATAACCAACTTCAGAATTATTATATGATCAGCACTAAATAGTACCTTGTCTAAAAGTAATACATAAACATATTTTTAAGTGGTAATGCATTATTTAGCTTTAAATATGTAATGCTAACATGTGTGTTAATTATAAATATAAAAATTAATTTTTAAATTTATTTTTGGTGACATTTCTATAGCCTACATATTATGGTAAATAAAAATTGCAATTATTTTCTAATTCATATAACTTCTAACACATATATCTCAAAATTAGTGAAATCCTTGCTTAAATAAAACCTATATTTAAATAGAAATTGCTGAATTATATTCATTGATTAATCAACCAATCAATCTAAAATTTATTGTGAAAATGGCACTCAGTAATTCTGCTTAACATTTATAGTCCATTAAGCAGGACCAGGTGAGCAAGGAAATCAAAATGCTTTAATATTACAACTTGATTAGGAGAAATAGAAGAATACTAAATGATTTGGGAAATATCTTCAGCAATATATTGTGCTCTTTTGAAGTAAATAAATCTTACAATATCATCAACTAGAAGCTACAGTAGATTGTATTATTTTGAGCAGATCACTTAATTTTTTGAATGTTTTTACATGTATAACTTTAAGACTGTATCAATTTTAAACAATGATCCAAGCTGATTTATCAATAGAAGGAAGGTGAAAATGAGAAAGTGTGGTGGAACACTAGGTATTTTACTTCTGGCATATTGTATTGAATGCATCTATTAAATGTATACTGATAAAAAAAGAAAAAAAAAATACATATATCCTGATAGACATTGATGATAAGAAAAGAAGGCATTCTAATTGTAACAGAAGTAAAGAGTGCAAGTCAGTATGGATCTAGGCATTTTACAGTTTGGTTGGGAAGAGAAGGAAGAAATTCAATGGACAATGATTTTCTTTACTTTCTAAGATTGGAGTGGGAGATAAGCAGCATGAATTAGAGGAGGGTAAAGAAAAGTGAAAGAAAATATTGTAGAAAGTGACTAAGTGAAACTAAGAAGTCTAGTATAACAATCTGGCAATTTTTTAGGTCCATTGTATAGGGAAACATAGATCATAAAACAATTCTACTTTATCCTGAAATAATACAGTTTTATGTAACTGTCCAAGTGAAGGCACAGAAAAAGTAGACAGTAGGATTTTGCCAGAGATTTATGATACATACATAAATTGTCAAGGAGTCTTAAAGGAGTGTTCTTAAAATGATCACCATGTAATCTAAGTCATAAGGAAAAATGAGAATAAAGGAAATGTTGATGGATTGGTAGAAGTATATGAGTCAATGAACTATGAAAAGAGAATATTTGTACAATAGCCACTTGAGTAATAAAGGGGAGAATGTATCACAGGCTACTTGCAGTTTAAACATCTGTTCTTCTCATAGCACAGTAGAAGCAATCTAAAGACAAATTAAGTGATCAAATTCTTAACACAATGAGTCACAGTTCTTGCTTTTGCTCTACTCTCATATAATTTTCTCCTAGATTAATTACATTGTGTTCCTATATTTTGTTCCATAACTGGACAGATTTCAAATCTAAAATAGAAAAATATACAAATAATTAGTGAATAACAGAGCGTTGAGTCATCTACATTGATTTAGCAACCATGTAATAAGATAAATGTACTAATGCAATTAGTCATGTTTTCCCCCAAAAGACTATTTCAATAGAGTATATGTTTTAATACCTCTTTTTGAATTTAATATTAGTTACTAATTCCTGTGTCTTAAAAACACTTCTAGATAGCAAAAGAAACACTATTTTGGTTAAATGATTATCAACAATGCCTCATGTGTCTACATACTAGAGTCTGTCAGATTCGAACAACTGGCCAATGTCACATGTGGAGGAGCTTTTCACACACTCCAGAATTACACTGTTGACACACAATTATGTTCCTTAGAGTCACATCCTCTTTAGAGAGTAAGGCCTAGAAGTGACTATAAGTCATTTATATAAGTAAAAATTAAAAAAAAAAATAGCAGTAGTAATTTGTGTTCAAGCTATCACTGTTTTTTGAAAAAAAAAGTATTTCTTTATTGTACAGGTTAGTGATTTACTCTTGTTAAGTGATGTTTCATTCATACTAGCAATGACTAAAGGAACCAAAATTAAATGTATATTTTATAAAGAAAATTTTTAAATCTCATGTCAAATCTGTATTGGTGTATGTATATACATATATACATATTAATATATATATATATATACATATTTAATATATATATATATATATACATATTTAATAATATATATATATTTAATACACATATACCTATACATATATATTTACCAGATGTTTTGAATATTCAGATGATTTTTAAAAATCCTTAAAACTCAACAAGACAAAAACAAGAAAACAAACAGAAACAGCTTATTTTAATGAAGTACAATGGTTAAAAAAGTTAAATTCTAGAATTGGTCTGTATAAAGTAAATTTCATTCTTTGCTATTTCTCAAAGGAAAGAATAATTGAGGTACTAATCCTTACTTCATTACTAAATAATATTTTATTTTGGGGGCAGAGAAAATCAACATGTAGGCTCAAACCCCTTGAGTATCACAGACTTCATTTTTTTCTGCCTTGACCATCAGTATACAAATGAATGAATGAAGAATAAATTTGCTTTTAATCTGTGATAAAATTACATGTACAGGACTATTTTTTTTTTGGAATGTTGCTTCATAACTAGATTTAATAATAACACATTAGTTATTATCTTCATAGTAAAAAGTTATTGCTTTCTTTGAAAGACTCTGATCACAGAATAGGGTTATGAGTTCTTAGATTTTAGTTACCAAGGAATCTGCACCTAGCCATTTGATTTAAAGACAGAAGGCATTCTTAAATTGAGAAAGCCAGAAAATACAAAATGGTATTCAAAATATTCCAAGACTAAGAGGTTTCTCCTGAGGGTAAGCTGGAAAAACTGATAGAGCATTTAGTAAATCCAATCTATACGGTAAAGCTGAAAAACATTTAAGTGTTTAAACTTATTTTTTAAATGCTCTATATTTACTTCCACTTTATCTATAAAATACACTAGGTAAGTAAAGAAAACACATCTGTAGAAAAATATGCATATTAAACACAATTTCTCAAATTTTTTTTATAGAAGTTCCACAGAAAATATCTCTAACAGACTTAAATATATGTGTGTATGTGTATGCGTACACGTGCATTTGTTGTGTGATTTAATCTAAATTCATTAAATTCTTACAGATCATAAAAAGTAAGATAAACTTATTTTAATTTCCCATAATTAAGGTAATATTTACAATTAAAACACTACAATTTTAAGTTGTGGAAAAATATGATGATTTAAATATTTTTAATGTTTCGTTTAGAAAAAATTATTTTCCACTCTGTGGATTTAACTTTAGTCATTTATTCTTGAACTAAATCTAATACACTATTTAAATGCCAGTTACTATACTAAAAATCTTATGTTAAATCATATGGAAAATTTTATATTTTTTACAAGTTTACATATGGTATTATATTGACTATATTATCTGATTTTATTTGGCAAATCTATAATACATGCTAAAGATGCCTAATATAGTATATAATATTCTGCTATGCTTTTTAAGTATTTTATATTATTATATATGGATTTTTATGAGCTTAAAATTAAAACATATAATTTTAAAAAGCTTTAGAGATTTTTTAAAGATAAAATATATAGGGCTGATAATTAACTCATAGGCATTAATGAAAATTATCAATTTATGCAAAGTCATACCTAATCAATGTTTATTCCATCAACAGGACATGTCAATTGTTCATTGGTTCAAACAAAGACTTTTCATCTCAAAACACTTAGACAGAAACAGCTAGTGTTTGACCAAATATCTGGTCACTCTGGCCCAGCTAATTTGATGTGTAAAATAACTATCACAGTAGATATGAAATAAAATTTGAATCTATAGCTAAAAGTTAATTAATAAATTTATTCCAAATAAAAGTATCAATATTTACTATAAACATTTTGATAAAGATGAGTTACAAAATCACCAGGTCAGAAAAGATTATTAGTAGTATAATAAATCCAGGGTGTATTTCTGATAATAATAATAAAAAAATACTTCTAAGAGAAAATAGACTATAGTTCAAAATAAATTAATGATATTATAGTATGAGAATTATCAAACACCATAAAGTATCAAAAATGACTATTTTATATTACATAAAGTGTAAAATTGGTTTAAATACTCTAACAAAACAGAAGACTCATATTTGAAAAAAAAATACTTTATTCGCATTCTATTTAAAACAAGTGCCTCTAAGAAAGCATAATTTAGCTAAAACCAAAGGATGGTCAAAAACTTTGAATTAACAGTATCAGAGAAATTATAACTTAAAGTGATATTTTTAGACAGGCCAATATATATTTAAACAATGCCTCAGAACAATAAGGAAAGGCTGAGGGAAACTGAAAGGTTGTTTGCAGTGCAATGACACAGAGATAGGGTCTGTTCTACTCTTCTGAGTTTTCTTCTATAATTACATAGAGCCTTTCATTCCAGGGCAAGCTAACGCTCTGCAGAACTGGGGGTGGACAAATTAGTCAGGAGAGTTTCACAGTAGAATATATTATAGATCAGTGACTAAATATCGAGAGAAGATGAGTCAGTCAGAGAGGAAGGCTAGACAGATGAAATCATGTGTTATACTGTCACGAGCCTGAGTCACAGAACAAGGCAAGTGGTGCTCAGATGGAAAAGAGACCGCAGTCCAGGTACAAAACTAATCACAAGATACTGCCAATTTAAAAACAGGAAGGGATGCAGAAATCCAAGAAATCTGACTTATCAAACATGTTTACCTGAATGCTGTGTCCCTCTCCCAATTCTATGTTAAAGCCCTGACCCCCACATGACAGTATTTAGAGACAGGGCTTTTGGGAAGTAATTAAGTTAAAAGACATCCTAAGGGTGAAGCCCTAATCCTATAAAATTGGTGGCTTTATAGAAGATAAAAAGAAAGAGATCTCTTTCTCTCCCACAGACAGCCATAAGGGAAAGGCAATGTGAGGACACAGCTGGAAGGCAAGTATCTGAAGTATCTGCAAGCCAGGAAGTGAGCTCTAAGCAGAACCAAACCATGCTGGTACCCAGGTCTCGGACTTCCAGCTTCCAGAACTGTGAGAATACAAATTGCTGTTGTTTTAAGCCATCCACTCTATAATATTTTGTTACGATGGCCTGAGTAGATTAAGACACCTTGAAGATTTTGTACTTCCCATAGGAACTGTTAAAATTTTTATATATGAACATATTAAAACCTGTCTGATTTGTCTTGCTTTTATCCAATTCCTCAAATACATGAAGTAGTTACATGTAATAAACTACATTTTCGATGCATAATCAAGTACAACATGTGTCTCTTTTTGCATTTACTACATAAACAGTTGAATATACAGTTTACTCAGTGGTTAAAGAGAAGTATGTGTGGGCTGCCACTAGACCCACTGAAGTGCAGGTTAGCTCTACCTCGAAGAAGAAGTGGTGGATAAAGGTTTTAGAGGTAAACGAGTACTTGAGCTAAGTCCAAAATATAAAAAGAACTCAGCATCATGACTAGAGAAAAAAAGGCATGGAAAATAAAACTGTATTTTGTGTCCTTCAAACTATACAATTTTTACATGGATGAAGACACATGAGGAAGAGTGGCGGGGAATAAGCCAAGAAAGGTTGACATTAACCATCTTCACCCAAACAGTTGATATGCTCTTCTGAAAGGGCTCAACTTAATTCTGGGTTAAGAAGAAAAAGAGTCTGATATTAAACAATAGAGTAAAAAATACAGAATCATAGAAAAAATCCTTTAGTAAAATGTAAAGATGAATTTGAAGTGTGTTAAGTCTGGGTAGGAAAATCTGTTTGGAGACTATTTCAATGATCAAAATGAAAACTGAAGTAGGGCTAAACATAGCAACAACAATATTGTAGGAGAGAATGAATATGAAAGTGATTTAAATATTTGAAAGATGCCAGTTGATAAATGACTACCAGTGGGTGAGGAGGATGCTCAAAACAGTACCTAGTTCTTGGGGCCAGCATGACTCCTAGATTAGCTATATCATCACTGAAATAGTGCCAAAAGAAGGATATGGTTGAGAAAAAGTGAAATTAGTTTTAGATGAATTGGATTTGAATATTTTATCTTTCTCTTCTGTTATAATCTCCAGCATAGATCGAATTACCTCACTTACTTGAAGCTCATATTAAGCTTCTTACTGCCAATGATGTTAATAGAATAAATGAGTCATTTCATATAATCTCCAGCTATATGGCTGCTTAACTCCCTGTGGATGACTCTGTCAACCTTTCCTCTTACAGAAACTGCTCAAGATTCCATATCTCATCTTTAAAGAGAAAAACACCTTTGGGAGTGGAGGTAGAAAAAACATTTCTTTTTCCTTTTTTTAAACATATTTCCCCTTTTTCTGATAAAATCTTTTGAATTTTTCTTATATTTATTCTGCTTTAAAGGACTCATTGGAAAGTTCTGCTAAGGCCAAGGTGGAAACAGAGAAGTTAATAGTTCTCTCAGACAGATTCAGGTTATATATTCTCTCTTTTTTCATATTAGTCTTGTTTTAATTTATTGTTGTGGGTTAGTTTTGTTTTATTTTTATTAATAAAAAATTGGATAAAACATGTCTTGTGAACTCAAGTCATACAGCCAGACCAAGAGAAGAAATCAGAGAGATCAAGACCTTAAGAGCAGTATGCATACGATTGTACAAAGGAAAGAGGTTTGATGCTATGAGCCATGTGTAATCTGGGAGAAACTAAAATTTAAATAGATAAAGTGAATGACTACAATTCTACAGGAAAAATCAGAGCATTGCTTTGAATTCAGACATGTCTGTCACTTTAAGTCTCAAAACTTAAGCTCAAATCAAGAATTCTAATTCTATTCCAGGACTTTTTACCACTAACACACACTGCCTCTCCCTTCCTCCCTTTCTCCTTCCCTCTCTCCCTTCCTTCTCTCTCCCTTTGTTTCTTTGTTCCTTCATTCATTCATTTGTTCCTTCCTTCCTCTCTCTCTCCCTCCCATTCTCTCCATTTTTCCTCCCTGCTTCCTCCCTGCTTCCTTTCCTTTCCTTCCTCCCTCTCTCCCTCCCTCCCTCCCTCCCTCCCTCACTTCCCTCCTCTTTCCTTTCCTATCTTTTCTTTTTCTTTTCCCTTCCTTCTCTTTTCTCCCTCTGTTTCTTTTCTCCTCTCCTCTCCTTCTCCCTCTCTCTCCTATTCTCTTCTCTCTTTTCCTCTCTTTCTTGTGAATTAGGTACTGCTGTCCATTTAAATTTACTATTTTTTAAAATGGTGTTGCCAAATTGCCTTTTATTTTTCTTAAATAAATGTTGACAGAGTATTTTTAAAAAGCAACACTTGAAAAATATTTTCATTCTGTATTTTCTTTTAATCCCCCAAGTACCACATGTATATCCTCTCTGAATTAATGAACTCCTAAAAAAAAATATTTGACTTTGTTATAATTTACGTCTTTCAATTATTTTCCAAAATTCTTAAAGTCAAATTCCTTAACATGCTGTACAATATTCAGGTTAATCTCCCCCTTCTTTCATCTTTCATCACCAACCTCATTTTTTAAATAAATTTTTAATTTCAGAACAGTTTTTGATTTACAGAGAATTTACAAAGACAGTACAATATTTTCATATGCCCCAACTCAGCTTCCCTGACTGTTAATATCTTACATTCAAATGATACATTTGTCACATTTACTGAAATGATATTGATATGTTCGTTTAAACTAGAGCTTTTGAAAGGTGAAATAAAAGAGAGTAACTTACGTCAAGAGTTTTAAAATGAAAGCAGGGGTGGACCTTATCCACATTCTCACCAGGGGAAACCATGAACTTTTGAACTTGGTCAAACTTAAATATTCCAAAGACTCTGCAGAGAACATCTGCAACTTGCTACGCAACAGGCTTTTGCTTAGTGATAGCCTTAGCAACCACTCATGTTTAGCCAAGACTAGCTTTATGCTGCCAACACTACTAAAAACTGTAAACAACTTACACATTCTTTTTAATCTTTTCCTTTTAAAAAACCCTGATTTCCTCTAATGGGACACCATTTGAGTTGCTAACTAAATCTGTGTACCACAAAATGCAGTTCTTTGCTCCCAAATAAACGCTTTTACTTGATTATTCATTATCTCCTGATAATTTTAGATTGACAAGTTCATACCTTATTCAGTTTTACTAGTTTTTACCCAATTTTTTTTTTTTTTCCATTTTAGGATCCCATCTAGGATACCACATTACTCTATTTCCAAAAATCACATTCCGAAGTACTGGGGGTTATGACTTCGACGTATAAATTTGGGGGTGGGGAGAGCATAATTCTGATAAAACTCTCCAAGGTCCTAGGCAACCACTAATCTACTTTCTGCTTCCATACATCTGCCTATTCTGGACATTTCATATACATATTGTAGCTGGTGACATTTGATATGTTTTAATATTTATGCAGGTGTTCACTAGGAGATTGGGAGCGAAATGCATAGAAATTCATGCAACTAACAATTTGGAATGAATGAAGTCACAGAGGAATTTGGAGCCTGGTGTATTAAAATAACTAAAAGTAGTTCAGTATGGCTGTAACAAACATTAAGGGTGGGTGAAGGATATTTTCAGGTGCTTAAAACTCCATCTTTGTAGCACTCGAATTGTCATAGAAACCAAGATTACATTAAAAAAAAAAAAAAAAACAGAATATGAGTTTGAGCCAGATCTGCCTTAAAATACTGGTAAAAAAAATTTGTCACGGTTATTACAGAGGATGTCAAGATTTCATTCTTTAACATGGAAAATAGTATAACTGATTTACATTGTTCAAGTTTCTCTTAAATATGCAGAGAGGTTGTCATCCATGGTCGTACTGTGACTGAGCCACATTTAATCTGCTAGAAGTAAATTGAAATAAATGGAATATATATGACACACTGAAGAGTGGAAAGCATAAATGTGCAATGAAAATATGTGATTAAACTACATAATAAGACATCCTAAGGGAAGAAGCCATATGAAAAGTAGTTAGTATGAAAGTTGGGCAATTTTTTTACTATAATTACTTTACATATTACATTTTTATAATTAATAATTCTAAGAGGTACAAGCTGAGAGTGATATTAAGAAAATGAACTATAAATTAGGACATGTGGGCTCCAATCCCAGAACTCTCATAACAATTTTGGCAATTCAGATAAGTCCCTAATCTTCAGAGTTTAGGTGTTTAATATAGAAAATGGAAAAACTCATGTGATTCTGAGTAGTTTACATTATTTAGCAAAATGTACTTGTCAATATTTGAAACATTACCTCTTAAGTGAATAAAGCAAGATATATAACATAGCATTTTAAATAAACATTATTAATTTGTTAGTTGGGCTATATCAATATTTATTAAAATTTTCCTTAAAAGGAAAATTATTAAAGACCCAAATTGTTGATTTAAACTTTCATGTTACCAGAATTTCTATGATTTACTTGAAATGTACATAAATATATTTAGGCACATATTTTTTAGTCTTACGTAGTCAATTCAACCATAAACTAAAATTACAAAATAAATATGAAGCTAATAAAGTGAAAATGATAACAGTATTATTTTGGCAGATGGTGATTTGTGCTACCAAATACATGTTTGCAAAACCCATGTGGCTAGTGATTTCAGTGGTATAGTTTCTCTAAATTTTAACAGACTGACATTTCATGGGGTATGAAAATGTTTCAATACTTTCACTACTTTTCTCAAAGCAAACTACTATGAAATCTTTCTTCACAAAGCAAGCTGGACAACTTTTGATCTTTGACATAGCTAAACATTTGTAGGTTGAATCTCCCTTTATCTTTTCTCATAGATAATACAATCAATGTAGTTGTTTTTTCTACTAAAGTGAATAATCATAAACACAAATTCAAGTGAATATTGAAATTGAGCAAATTGAGTATAAGGTGGACATACTGAAGATCCATTATTCTCTCTTTTTATCTCTCAGTCTCTCAAACACACTCAATGAATTTTTGTATTTATATTAGTTATGCAATACAAAGCTAAAATATAAAGGACATAATACAAAACTAGTTAAACCTAGAATATATAGGTTCCCAAGAAAGTATATTCCTTTTTGAGAAAATAACTGAAGTTTTTAATAACTAACTTTATACAATTAGCTCACACTATCACTATTTTCAGCTAACAAGATACAATTAAATTATATAAAATTCATTGGCCTTTATTAAAGTCTCTCATCATGGACATGTATAAGACTACTGAAAACTCCAATGTATAAGCAGGGTGGAAAAAATCACTAATTTGAGAATACTCCTTGAAAGTGAGAATATTATAGTCTTATATTATTATAATTGAATGCAGTTTTCTAGTAGACATTTTATATTAATTTAGGTATCTAAAAAGAGTGGCATTTGTGCAATTTAGCAAAGAGGGAACTGAAACACTTCAATAAGAAACTTTTTTAAAAAGAGGAATCTGGTAGTGCTATATGCTACATTTGTATAATTGTGTGATCTTGAACAAATGATTTATGCTCTCCTTATCTAAATGTCCTCATCTGTATAATCATAATAATGGTACATCCATCTAAGGTATTATAAAGTTTAAATGAGACAATGCTTGTAAAGTATCTGGAAATAATAAACGCTTCTATTTAGAACTTGTTAATACTGGAATGCTGTCATACACATTTTCACTTTCTGAACTAGTAATTGTACATGGAATGATGTAGGGTATGAAAAAAAATGGATATAATATCCAGTATTTGATGAAAGAATGGACTACCATATGTAACTAATCAGAGCGAGGGATGGCTCATTTTGGTAAAAGTCACAACATGGTAAAGATTAAGACAGTAAAAATTACTGAAATATCTCTAAAGGTCATGACAAGAGTCACGTAAAACCCTGGAGATAGATTTCCCTTTTAATTATCAAGCTTAGTTCATAGTATAATGGCCTTAATTATATTTCTATATATTAAAAACATTTCCTTTATCTAAAAGCTTAATTTAGGTGGGTTGTTAATATTTTAAAATTCCAGAACTTTCAAGACTGACAATGTGAATACTGTCTTACAAGTGTTTTGCCACTTTCTATTACTTTTCTTTTAATCCATTTACTTATATTTTCTATACTCAAATAGTATTATATAGAGATAATTATCAGAAAAGGTGTATGATCCTTTAAAATATTATAATATTTTTATATTCAATAATGATATTATGTTATAGGCACACTAATACACTAATCAATAATACTAAAAGCAATTGTCATGCATTTTGAATTACTATTTCACTGTATCCCTTGCCAGAAGAAATCATCTAAACCATTATCATGAATTTGCTGAAAGCATATCAGATTTTGGTATCTGAATCCCTGTGTGCCCAGTTCCTAACAGGCCATGAACCAGTACTGGTCTGGGAACCCCAGGGGTTGGGGTCTCCTGCTCTAATTGCTAGCTGATAATCTGTTGTTTCGACACCACTCTGGGGTATAAATTCCTCCATCTTCTGATCCAACCAAAGTTGTGTCCCCTTTTAGAGGCTGAGTGTTATCAGGCTTGATTCGAGGTTTGTCTCTAACCTCAGAAGGACTTCCCTAGCTGTCTTTTACTTTTCTCTCTATTCTTATTCTACTTTGTTTTGCATTTCACACTCTCTGAATTGCTCCCTACCACAATCTCCAATGTTTTCCACACATCCTTATGCATAAACTTCTCCAAATTCCCCTCTAAGGAAAATGCATGTGGCTCTCTTTTTGTGGACTGCTTCTCTACCTAGTTAGATCAATACAATTCTCCATTCTGTATTGAAGATAGAAGTGAAGAAAACAGACTGCTTCTCTCACAATGTTACCACTGCTTTACAAGCAGCATATAGAGTAGTTCAGCAGCCACTGTTATCTCAACTTGCCCCATTTAGACTGAAACTGTGGTTTGAAAGGTAAAGATCCATATTCCCAGCCTGCTGCACCACGGATAAAGTGTCTACCTTATGAATGGGGGCCTGGTGAGACAAGGGACTCCAGCCCTCTCTGTTGTACCTGTGTGGAGTAGACACTTCTTGCAACACAGCTGCAGGGGCAAGAATAATTGGTAGCCTGCACCTTCCAGGAGGAAATTGTAGCCATAGAATGGGAAGTTACAGGGAGAAGGAGACTCTTTTCTTAGGAGCGTTCTGTCACACTTAGCTGAAGAGAAAAAGAGGAGCTGGTAAGGGAGCATTCATGATTCAAATGCCAAGACAATCGTTTGTACTGAGACTTTAATATATGTTTCTCCCTTTGCTATATGCCCTTAGGAGAATATCCAGATGCTTAAAAAGTGCTTTTGTTTGTTTGTTTGTTTGTTTGTTTGTTCTCCTAATAAATAACTCATATTACCATTGTGGAAATTTCTCCCTAGATAAGGTTTTCTGTTTTTTTTGTTTTCTAAGTATTATTTTCCTGGTTCTTATTTTCCAAATAGTTTTTTGAGCTAATAAAGAAAAGTTCACCCCTTATTATTGTCATAGCTCTTCTTCCTCCATTTTTCCACTTGAGCTACGGGGTGGGGACTACTTAAAGCTTGCTCTGATGAGTGGTAGTGGGCAAGGGTTGCAGTATAAGGGGGGTGAGTCCTATACCTAGAAAGGTTGGATATCTCCTAATTAACTTCACTATAAATTATAGCAGAACAACTGAAAAAGATCAGGAGCCCATTACCATTATGTGTTTTTTGTCTTTTTAAGGACACATTTTGTTACTTTGTTTTTTGAACAGTGATATTTATTAAGAGAGGTCATTGGTGCAATGTTTCTTTTTGTCTCTTCATACAAATTATTATATCTTCTTTTCTCTGATAGAGTTCCATCATTAATACAATTTGACCATGAGGGTTCCACTGGGGAAAACTAAAATTCACTCTCCCTATAGATTAAATGTGAATATAAATCATTCTTTAAAAACTTGCTAGAAATATCTCCCTAAGTAATTTATTATTCATATTACAATTATTCAAAGAACTCATGCTGTGCCATGATGATTATACTTATAGTCTGATTTCCACATTAATTAGCAAACTTATTTCCTTTCTGATATCTATCTAGTGTTAGTCATACTGAAATAATCACCATCCAAATATATGTTACCCGATTCCTATACATATGGTCTTTAGACATACTGGTGTCTAATAAAAAAAGATTTGCCTTATTAAGTTCCATTATTTTACCATAAAAATATAAATATTTAGAAATTTCATAAAATGGGGTAAATTACACTACAGCCCACACTTTTATTAAATGTTCTACCTACTAAATAAAATATGCCTTTGACATCCTGTTGGACAGTACAAGAAATTTGATGTAAGTTTATCAGATATGTGGAACCACATTAATATGTTACTAAAATGTAGATATAAATCTACTATAGAAGATCAAAACATGCAAAAACTAATAAGTAAAAAAAAAAAAGAACTTGGCAAGTGTAATGCTCTAATTCTATTTATCTAATAAAGAAAATATGCAGTGGGAGTTACAACATAAATTCAATGCTTTTCTCCATAGATTACTCTCTTTTTAAATATGTAGAAAACTTTTCCTAGACTTATAAGACAATAGTTAAATGGATAATTGCATTATCAAGATATTAAGCAAAATGAAGTCAAAATTTATTTAAAATTCTAAGTCACGTGTAATTGCTGATCTTAGAAGAGGATGTTATCTCAGCTTTAAGTAATTAAGCTCAAATTCATCCCTCTACATGCAAATTTCTTCTCATAGTTATTACCTGCTGCTTTCCTAAACTATGGTTTAAAGATGAGAAAATTTATTATTTTTTCCCCTTTTTTGTCTTCTACATTACATTTTCCAGTGTTCCATATTTTCCTAAAATCTGAGGTTACTCCAATGTTGCCTTTCTCCAAAGAATTTGGTGCCATAGGGTGTTTAGATATTAATGGTTTATTATATTTCAAAATAAAATACTTTTTTTTTATTGTTTTTTTTTTTGAGTGTGTTTGTTTATCTTATAATCTCAGAGCCATTGATGGACTCTTGCAAATTTTCAGATCTCAACATTTTAGAATTTATTTAACAATAGAATTTATTTTTTGAGTTCTAAAAAACAGACTCATAATTTTTGTGTAATACTGCCATTTACATAACTGAAACTATGCCCTACAAACATAGCTCTCTTTTCATTTTTATTTCCCATATGATAACCTTTATTTCTCCTCAGTCTAATAGAGAGTGAAGGGCTTTCAAATGCATTAGCAGCAGTGTGGAAGATAAATAAAATACTTTTATTTTGTTTAACCTCATTTCTACAGTTCATAATATGACACTATATCATAGCTCTAATGATAGCTAACATTGCGTGTTTACTATTTGCTGTGTATATGCTAAACGCTATAGATTACTCCACTGATTCCTCATACTAATCAGACGTTGTAATTATTAGCATTATTCTCGCTTGGCAGGCAATAAAACTGAGGTACAGAAAGTATAAGTGACCTTCCAAACCTATAAGGTGAATATGAAAAAGTGTAGGGACCTATATACTATATATGTAAGGAAGACTGAGTCATTAGTAAATGTTTGCTGAATAATGAAAAGGACTGTTATATATTTTATCTTACTCAATTATTCATGTCTTATGATATGTCAGAGGACAAAATCAGAACAACCAAGAGGATGTCATTTGGCTGTAAACTTCTATTTAGTTTTCTATTTATAAGTACAATTACAGTCAATCTGCCTATAAGAAGCTTGACGGTCATTGGGAAAATGGCCCTCACCTATAAGATTTTTTTTTTTGCCCTCTTTTCCCTGCCCTCAACATCCTCTCATTTCCTCATATTGTCTTTTCTGAATACAGCTGAAAGTACATTTTACTGTAGTTTTCTGGCATTCGAACTGGAGGGGTGTGTGTGTGTGTGTGTGTGTTCACACACACACATTCCTTAATCAAAATTATTAAAACATCAAAGAACAATGGATAAGCAGATAATTCACTTTAGGGACATCATCAGAAAGCCATTATTTCAGTTCTCCCTGTTTTTTTCATTCACTGTGTCCTGTGATAAGCATATTTTTAAATAAATGTCTAATGTTACAAACAGAAAGGCAAATCAAAAGCCTAGAATACATTCTGAAATGAAGAGAAATAAAGATCTCCAGTATTTCAGGTATTATTTTTTCAATGCCAGGTCTCAAGGAAGAACAATATGAAGTGATGAAGTAGAAATTAGACAAGTAGCTCACAGGGTGATTTTTATTCTTAAAATATGTATTCAAAAGCAGATTCATCATTCTTGTAACTGATGCTTGAATAGGCTGAAGATGGGGCAAATAAAAAAGCCCTTGCCATAGATTCTCTATATCTTAAAAAGAGAAGTGTTCTATACTAAGAAATGCATTGGGAAAAATTGCCTTTGCCTTTCCCACACCCTCAGAATCAAGTCCTTAGAATGATGAAGCATTTGCTAGTGAAATTCTTTGTAATATTTGAAAGTTGAAACATTTTAAATTCAGATGGTATATTCAATCCACATGTTTGCTAGTGCTTCTGGTAATCATTTAAAAAGGCTAAAATGTTATAACTTAGATTCAAGGGATTTTTTTTTTTTTGTCTGTAAAAGCATTTAAGAAAATTAAAGCAGATTAAATAGCATTGGTTTTTAAATATCAATTTTATTTGTATATTTAAACATTAAAAAAATTCTCAGTAGACTTTACTATGAAACTGCAAATAACTGTATATTGGACCAAGGAAATAATAGGACAAAATTTTATTAACTGAACTTATTTTGATTGTTAATATCTGAAATCTAGTATCTACCACCAGAATCTGTTAGTGGTACTAGGTCATTAAGTCATTTCACCATTTCATTAGAGTTAATTAAAAATATTCTCTATTTTGGCAAAAAAAAAAAATCATATACAAGTTTTAATTCAGGTCTTGGCTTTTCATGCCTCCATACTACATACAGAATTGTGTGAATGACATTTTTACTGATGTCAGCACATAATATAAGCATCATCATTTGTGTAAACAAGTTCTAAAATTTGGGTTTACAGTGCCTAATTTAATTTCTATTGGTATTATTAAAATTGACATAATGATATTTAATACCAATATTTTGGCCACTGTCTCATATGTAAATAATTACTATTTATTTAAATTTGGATTTAAAGTTCCTATACCAAATCTCATAGGCTATTGCATTTAAATAATAGTTTTCAGTCTCCTTTGTCCCCCACCTTCAGGAACTTGGGAGGTGCATGCTTTAGTTTTGTCAAGACTACTTGTGGTCATTTTCTCATTTCCATGGAGATAGATACTTTTTTTAAAGTATAAATCAGAGCATCTGTAATGCTTTGTAATTCATAGTAAAGGCTAAGTATTTACAATGGCCTCGAGAGAGGTCCCTTACCTCTCTAACCTGCTTTCCTATCAGTCTCTCAATCACTTATGTTTAAACATACAGTCTTCCTTGAAAGTTCTTGAACACACCACATGCTCACTTGTCTCAGGACCTGTGCTGTATGTTTCTGGAATTCTCTTCCTCCAGATATTTATTTTCTTATTTCCTCACTTCCTTTGGATGTCTTCTTAATGTCAACTTCTCTGAAATGCCTTCTCTGATAATCCTCTATCAGATAAGACCCCATAACCAAGTCCTCTTATTCTTCTTTATTTTTTCAATAGTACTTTGATTCCTAATTTATGATTTATTTATTGTTTTGTTTACTCTTTGTCTTCTCCCCTAAGGTGCAACTTTCATTAGGAACTGCAACTGTACAGTCTCCTGTTTCTAGTGCAGAGAACATTGCCCATGATATGATGAACACTCAAAAATATTTGAAGAATGAACCAACAATGGAAAAATATGTTCTCCAATAACCACATTATGCATTTTAATCTAATTACCAGAAACCATGGCCAATAAGTAACCCACATAGTAAAATAGGAAGATTATCATATATTACATTTCCTTTTGTTTGTCCCTTCATTTTGTCTAGAACCACTTTAAATTAGTTTTGTCCATAGCTCATTTATCATTTTTTATAACTAGCTATTCAATAATTAATATTTTGCTACATTAGAAAGAAAATATTAAAAATAATATTGAATAAATTTTACCGGTTATTTTTATATTTTATAATTACATTAGTTTGAGAGATCTGGATCATGCTTTATTTGAAAAAAAAACACTTTCATTCATTATAGTCTATATAAAATATGAAGGACCATATATTTGTGATTCTAGATTGCTTACATTTTCCTATTATGATGTACTCTTAAAAAAAAAAAAATGAAAAGAAAGGAGCACTCAGATTGTTGTTCCCTCCACTGGTTTTGGCAGTTCGATTTTAACATTCCCCCAGAGAGCTCTGAGACATTTGTGTGATTGAATAGTCTGCTATTATTAAACCAGAAATATTTTATGTTGTGATTGTCATAATCATTGCATTAACATTTGAATAAAAAGCATTATCACCGAGAATGTATCAATGTATCTTTTAGTGAATTAATCTATATCCTTTGCCTAGGACTTGCTTATTGATGCATGATAAATGTAATAATAACAATAAGTCATCAAACATTCTGTAAGAACTACCAGGGAGGGCTGATAGGAGGGGATGCATGGAACTGAGCTTTTTGGGAGACAGTTCAATGCAAGAGAAATGAAATGTGTCATATTGTCCCACAGTGAGATGATACAGTACATACTGATGGCCTCTTGTCGGAAATGTGTGCAAGTTTGGCATGGTTTGAATCTCTAGTTGTGTTCCTGGTTACTCTATGTAATACAATAATAATGGGTCATTAAATCAGTAGTCAAATCCTACAGGAGATATATCATTTGGAATAAAAGAGAGAAAAGGGATGTAGAAAAAATAGAAAGCTTATTCCCCTATAAATCATATCTTCCAGCAGTCTACAAGGAATCCAAAAATTAGGGTGATACATGCCCAGATCAGAAAAGAAATTCAATATGCAGGACGAAAATATTAAGGTGCCCCTTATATGTGCACATTTATTTAAATATAAGAAAAATAATAGACTCATGCCATAACAATGTTTAATATTCAGTATGATGTAGGTCTACGCATTCATTCCATAGGGTATTCATGTGGCATGTATTGTACCAGCTACCCTGAGGGTAAAGGAGATCCACAGTGGCTGCTGAATATGTTTGTGGTGCCCAAACGGCTTGGTATATTTCAGTATACTACGGTGCCTTTCATTATTAAGTGTGTTCAAATAAATTGACTTAAGAATATTTTATAGATTTAATAAATTTACCCTACAAAATTTACAAGCAAAAACAAAATCAAACAAAACAAAAAATGCCAACTGTAGAAAGAAATTAACAGTCATAAGAACACAAATGAAAAAAATAGAATGGCATTGCTGATGTTTCTCAAAGTCTGACTGTATCGGCCACATTATTGGTAAAAATAATAGTCTAATATGATTAGAACACCACTCCCCATGAATCTGAAAATCACCACAATCTAAAATATGGATATTTATTCTTATCATATCTGACAAATCTTGCTTTGAGATGTTAACTAATAGATTGCACAAAGCAATAAAAATCATTACGATGTAAACTAAGTTTCCTTAGTTTAGCATAGTAAATATGAAGACAAAAATGAGAAA
Source organism: Eonycteris spelaea (assembly GCA_003508835.1). Classification (NCBI taxonomy): domain Eukaryota; kingdom Metazoa; phylum Chordata; class Mammalia; order Chiroptera; family Pteropodidae; genus Eonycteris; species Eonycteris spelaea. The sequence goes on from PUFA01000164.1 coordinate 3,701,656, forward strand.
AATTTTAGCAATTTGTAAAATAATGCAATGTTCAACTCAATATTTTATACAATGTCATCCAATAATCCTAAACGCTTAGGATTCTATTTGAAATTTCTCACTTAATAACAACAAAAGAAAAAAATCACAATTAAATATTTATTTTTCTTATTATGGCAGAATGGTTTAAATACTATTTAAAAATGACACAGCATAAAAAAAAAAAAGTTTACTATCTGTAAATACTGACAAAGAGGGTGCATTGAAAATGTTGATAAAATTTTGTACAAGAGGCATTAGAACACATTGTTCAGTGCAAAAGCCATTTTCTATTTGATTTTAATTTATGTTACTCGGAACATGCTTTGCTTCTGGCACAATGTATAGAAGACTACTGAATGAAAGATATATCTACTGGAAAAGATATATTTTTTCACAATAAATGGCTTCTATATTGAAAAAGTTGGCCATTGATAGTGATGGTGCTTTGACTGGAAGGGAAAAAAAGGGTTAGATCACTGAGATAGCTCATATATTAAATAAATTTATTAAATCAATAACAAGCAAGCTAAGCATACCACTACAGACAAAGGAGTTGATAACTGAAGGGCTTCATTAGTGATATATAGCTTTAATATTTGTATTATTAGTAGATTCTTAGAAGAATCAGGTAGGAACCACACAGGAGCTGATCATGTTAGACCAAGGTTTAACAGAAGCAATGGAAGATGTCAACATTCAGAGATATTTGAGATGGAAAGCTCAGAGATATGCTAATAGAATGTATGAGGATTGTGTGAAAAATATTGCAATGTGGGATAGCATTAAGAATGAAATTCTGTCCTGAGCAAGTGAGTGGATGGTAATGCCACCAAGGCTTCTATTATGGGGATCAAACACATAGAAACTACACTCATTACCAGCATGATGGATACTGGAGAGTATTCCAGAAAATCCAGCACAACAGAAATAAGTATCCCTCTCATACTTCCTATATTTTTCTTTTCCTAGGAAATTTGGCTTAAAAATTAAGCCTAGACTAAACCAATTACGTGGATCTCCTCAGCTGAGGAGAAGCAATACCATCAGGTGGCATTATTCTCACATTTATGAAAAAGCTGCTGCAATGTAAAACACTGATCCTTTATGGATCTTCTTGGGGTTAGTAGTGAGCAACAGATTTCTTTCACTACAATTCTCAGAAGAAATAACAATGTCTTAATAAAGTAATTCCAAGGTGACCACTAATCCAAGGCTGAAAATGGACTCTCTATCCCATTTTTTGTCACAACTTATTTCTAACCTTGCATAATATTCTGAAACTTGTATAATAAGAATTCTCAAGTAGATAAAATGTCATAAAAATACTCTCATAATAAAAAAATGCCACAATATAGATGCCCGAATTTGAATATAAACTTATTGGTAGATATTTTAGTCCAATAAATAAACCTCTTTGCCTATAAAGACCAAAATATCAACATCCAAAGGAATTAGAGTCTACCAGAACAAGTTCAATTATGCTTCTGTACAGAAAGGCTCACTATCATAACACTTTAGTCCTCAGATGTTAATGTAAAGTGTTGTGCAATAAAGTTATAATGCTAATACAATTTTTTGGAAGGTGGTTAGCTAATATGATTTTAAGTGTGTATAGAAAATGCCTAAACATATACAAGAAAAATGTGAACAATAATAGAGAGTGAACTAGCATGTAGATAAGTAAAGTGTTTGTATGACTACACAAATACATAGTGTTATAGCATTGAGTACTTATATAGGTAGTGCTATTAAGTAAATACAATTAGAACTATTTAACAAATTAAAGACAAAATAGACTAAATGGAAAAGTATTATAAGTAAATAAAATAACTAAATAACTATCTTATAAAATAAAATTAATTTAAAATATATTCCATGTGAAATTACACTAGAAAGAAAAATCATTGTTGTATGATCACATTTTATAAAACAAAGCTTAAAATATTGTTATATTGTAAAAAGAGCATTTTAACACAAGTGATAAAAATTTCTATCTTAAAGGGTCAAATTATTTTTAAAATCTTTTGAAAATGCTATAAATCCCTAGGATTTCAAAACAAAACAACAACAAAATGAAATTTAACTGCCTGTGGAAAAAACAAAAATAGAGACACTGTTCTCAATAAGATGACAATAGACCAGCAATGGGTCCACACAACATGGAATAATCACATTCAACCCAGTTTGTCCCACTGAACACAGCTATATAACCTAAAGAGCATGCAGCAGCTGTTTGACAACTCACAAAAGTAAACAATAGCAGGTAGAATGGGTAGAAGTCCGCAACTTAAAATAACTCTACTATAACAGTGAGTTTACCATTTCTACCCTGTCAGATAACCACAGGCTGAATGCAATGCGTGAGAATTGGGAACTGGGGTAGGGACAGAGAGTTATATTAAAAACTCTCTAGTTCCAACTCAGAGCTCAGAATGGAAAAGGAAATTCCTAACGTTAGAGAGAATACAAAACCTCTGTCTCTTTTTTTCTTTTTTCCTCCAGTCTGTGCCCTAGCTCCTAATCAATTCCATGGTGGTGGTGGCAGCTTATGTTAATGGTGGCCTACATTACCCGGAAACTCTGGAAGTTACAGGGCCTGGGCAGGGGGTGGAGGGAGTTGTAGGTGGGGGGACTTTGTTTGCTAAAGCTGTGATTCCAAGAGGGTGGGGCCAACTGCTGTTACTTCTTTTTTTTTTTTTCTCTGTCTTTTTGCTGTTTGATCCCAAGTGTGAGTATAATCACTAAAGTATAGAGCACAGGAACTACACCCCAGCTATCTGGCAAGAGGAATGAAAAAGTGATTCCAAGGAACTAGAATGCACAGGGGAGATGGCAGAGAAGGAGGAAGTCAATAAAGTGACCTCATCAAATTTTTAATAAACTCCTGGACTGAGTTTATTATCCACAGCTGCACAGATGTGAGCCTGATCCTATTCAGCATACCAAAGACAAAAGGAATTGAACAGACCACCACTCATACCCAGACTAATCACTGGTAGCGCACCCCCAGGAGAGATCTGAATAGTTCAACAAAACCTCTGAAGCTGAATGCACACTGGAAACACAACCCACAGAAGACAGGTTGGAACTTGCGTCCAGAATCTAACCAGGTCAACTTCTTGCTAAACAAAACAAAACAAAAAAGCCAATATTCTCAATAATATTTAAATAAGATCACCATCTCATGCACAATATTTTTTTTATTTATGTTTTATCCTCATAGCCACAATTTATTACAGTAAAAAGATACAGATTGAAATTAGCATGAGCAAGAATCCAAAGAGCACTTTGCACAGAGCTTCCAGTTCTCTCACAATGGAGTCAGACAGCGACAACTTTCCTGGCAACAATGTGTGGCCTTTAATGAAGTATTTGCCATTCATGGAAGTTCACCTGGCCCTTCTGTCCAGAGATTTTGTTTTATTGAAGATTATGGTAATGACATTAATAAAATCAAATAAGTTTCAAGTGTAAAATTCAACAGTATATCTATCATTTCAAAAGGAATACACACACACACATATGTATATGATTCCAATACACATATATATATACATACACAATGCTATATATATACCTATATACATATATACATATGTGTGTGTGTATGTATGTATATGTGTGTGTATATATATATAATGTGTTTACCACCTAAAGTTAGAGTTCCTTCTGTCACCAAATATTTAACCCCGTTTACTACTATCTACCGCCCCTCTTCCCCACTTCCCTCTGGTAACTACTAATCCACTGTCTGTGTTCATACATATTATTTTAAATGGCTAGAATATAGTCTACGATTTACTCAACACATGGAAAATCAGAAAAATCTTAATTCACATGAAGAAATACAATCAACAGATGCCAGTGTTGAGAAGTTGGACTTATCTGACAAAGACTTTATGCTTGCCCATTTAAAAAAGCCTCGGTAAATAATAGAGAACAATATTGAAACTAATGGAAAAATAAAATCTCAGAAAAGAAAATACACATGATGTACCAAATAGAAATTTTACAACTGAAAAATGAAATAACCAAAATGTAATTCTTCACTCTGTGAGTTCAATTCAGAATGAAAATGACAGAAAAAAAAGTGAAATAGAGAACAGATTAGTAGAAATCTTCCATATGAGCAAAGAGAGAAAAAGCAGTAAAACAATAAACAGAGCCTTAGAGACTTGTGTAATGATAAGAAAAGTATTAGCATTTGTGCTATTGGAGTCCCAGAAAAAGAGGATAAAGAATGAAGAACTAAAAGAGAAAATTGAAAAAAATAAGGACTGGAAAAAGTTCCCATTACACCAAAAGACATAAACCTAAAAATTCAAGAAATGCTGCAAAATCCAAACATAAAAAATTAAACAAAACAGGAACCTAAAATAACCATGCCAGACATATAAAAAAGAAACCGCTGAAAACTAAAGATGAAGATGATAATATAGCTTGAGATACTGTTATACTGAAACTTGCTATTGAATCCCCATGTAATATATCTATGCTCTATTCTACTCTGATCTGGCAGAATTTTGAATGAACTAATCTGTTTTATTAATTCCAGATTATATATGCTGTATAGATTTCTTAGTTTTAAGAGAATATAGTGTTGTAGCTTTGCCTTTTTGTTTCATTAAAATATCTGTGAAGACGAATAACACTGACATCATGTTAATATTAGTAAAGCAAGGATATTTTTTCTTTACTAATTTTATGTCCTAGTAAAAAATGCTAATATGTTATAAATTTCTCTGCAGTAAGATATCACATAGAGTGAATTACTGAGTAAGTCATATATCCTTTACTGTAATTGACACCCACACCCATCATTAAAATTAGTCCAAAACAATATATTGATGTGCTACAATTCAGTAGAATTGTCAGAAGAAAAATTTTAGGCCCCAGTTATATGTGTGAAGTAAATTCATGAAAGTATAAGCTGTAGAAAGTTCTGGTTAATATAATGCTACTTCAAATAGGTCTACACGAGTATAAAATTGTAAATAGAAAACTTTCTCTTTTGTTTGTGAGTTATTGTTGAAATTTCTAATATCCTATTTTTCCTCTGATTTTCCAGGCATCTTCCACAGCACAATATAAATGCTACTTTCTCAGACACAATTCTCAGTAAAGTTTAATCTCATTGAAAAGATTAAGAGGATTTTAAAGAATCTTAAGGTAGGAAGTTTAAAAGTTCTATATAAAGTTATGTAAGAATGTCAAAAGTTCTAAGAAGCATTGCTGAAAAGCAGCCTTTAAAACAGACAGAGGCAGCTTTTTAACAGAGAAGCAGATTTACTTCTATCCCTTAGAACAGGTCTAATCACCTGGGCAGTTGAGCATTGCTCTTCCTTAATCAATCCCCAACACACACACAGACACTCACATGTGCACATGCACGTGCACAGACACATACACACAAACATACAATGAACACATACATAAACATCTGTTTGCCTATTGACTTAATGCTGAAATACTTGGGGGGATAAACAGGTTTGAATAAACTCATTTAATCAGACCATAAATATTGCACCTCCATCTTCTTTTGAGTAAAGTAAAAATGTCCCCAGTTAAAGTGTAAAAATAACCAACGGATTCAATTTGTGTAGGATGGAGTAGCAGTACTAAATGACATTTGCATCTAGACATTTAGAAAGGCTTCTGGTTGAATAGAATGGAATATTAGTTCGAAGAAAAAAAATTGCTATCTTTTGAATATCCAAGAAAGGTTTTAAAATGTTCAATAAATGAAAAATTGATAGAAGTGGAACTACAAGTGTTAGATTTCTAAGTTACTGTGGAATTATTAATTCTATAACATCCTTTAAAACAAGAATGTAGTGAAATGTAGAATAGTACAGAGTTTTCATATTTTAACAAGACTCCCAATTTACCACTGTTGAAAATAGTTGAAAATTATATAGAACTATTTAAATGAATATTTAATGTCATGCAGAATATCCTCTTTCCTTAATATTGTTTTCCTTCTGAAATTAAAGACACTGGTAATTTGAAATGGTGCAAGCTTTTACAGCATGAAGTAACATTTTGATAAAGATTAATATGGCTTCCTTTCAATTTCACTTTTCAGAAGAAAACCATACTGTTTTACACATTTTAAATAAACTGTGACCATAATGTTAGAAATTAGTTAGTGAATATATCATTTAAATTACTTGGAGCAAAATAACTTTTGATATAAGCAATAGGGAAAAAAAAACATAGTTGGAATTTAATACTGGAAAAAAAAACATTTAAAATGAACTGAAAGAAAGGAAGAAGTTTTGCTGCATTAGAGGAGAAAGTAGCACTTTCTATTCAAAGTCATTAAGTCCACAATTTCCACAATTTTTTTCCTGGGACTTAGGTGAATTCTTCTGAAAATTTTGCTTTGCTTTTGTGAGAGCAAATGTTTCTTCTGGAGTTTTGATTACTGGCAATAAAAATTGCATTTTTTATTGTATGTGGTAGTTAGCTTTACTTAATCTCAAAAGGGAAAAATTGTTTCCCTTTAATGTTGGTGCAGTATATATCACACGGTGTTGGTAGACTGGAGGGAGATAAGTATTCTGACCTATTGATAATTCTAAAAATTGTGAAAAATGTCTTTCCTGCATAGGTCAAAAACAAATAAATCTCTTATCAGGTATTATAAAAGCAACAGGGTCTGGGTCTCTTGATACTTACAGAGAAGTTTCATGACAGACTATGATAAATAAATGTTAATATAAGTGTGCCCATGAAGGAGATATATATAATAAAATGGATATTGAGGGTTTCTTGAAACCTGTATGTACCATATACTTAAGGCTGAAATTAAAAAATATGTGTGTGTGTGTGTGTATTCTACCCTTTTAAATGAACTAAAAATTGATAAATCACTTGTAAAAAGATATAGTAGTTAAACCTTCCTTAAAAATTCTTTTTAAAATTCTAGAAAAACATAAATTGATAGAGTAAGAAAATGTTGCATAAAGAAATGCATACTGAAGCAGAAAATAGAAATAGTTAATTTGTATAATGTTCTGGGTACCTGATAACTGATATCACACATCTATACAAGATGATGAAGAGTTAAAATATCCTATCCTGAGGTATATTCAATATATTATTAAGAAATAATGTGTTTTTGTGCTCCAATGTACATTTAAATAAAAAGGTCATGTAGAAATTAGAACATTAAATAGTAACAATAGAAAAACAAAATTCATTTTTAATGTTTAAAAATAACACAAAATTGTTGGTATTTCAAAATTTTCATGGTTTCCACATGGCTAATTAGTAAAAATGAGAGCTAGAATACATAAGATATAATTCCCATCTGGGAAGGCAAGAATGGTTTTGAATTCTATAGATAGTTTTGTAGTTCATACAAATATCTCTATGCATTAATTTTTCAGAGTTAGATGAAACGCCACACTCTAAAGATATTTAAGGGTATCATTGCATGGTTGAGATGCACTAGTTAGGTTCATTTAAAGCAAACATAGCTACTTTAAAAGTAATGGTACCTTTAAAAGATTTTAGTGGGACTCTATATTAATAGGATGATTCAGTAGTTGTACATATTTAGTAACTATTTTTGTCCATGATTTTGCTATAGTCATGAATCCAACTCCATCCTTCATTGATTTCATATTATTTTAAATCCATTTTTTAGCTTGGGAGCCTATTGTGAAATGGAAAGGAACATTAAATAACAAAATATACACAAAGGGAATAATTTAGTTGTATAATGGTAGAGAGCAAATTTTAAACAATGTAAGAAATCAGAAATCCAATATTGAGAGAATTGATCATATAAAACATATGATATCAAAAACAAAATTCAATGAACCAATAATGAGCGTAAATCCCCTTTATACATAGAAAAATCTCCAACAACCAGAACAATTAATAAACAACTGAAAATAAAAAGTCCACTAAAAAAATAGCCTAGTAAATTTATATATTGAGCAAAGGATCAAAAGTTATTTCATTATTTTTTATAAACATTAGATAAATAAAAATGTGTTTTCTAAATTTGTAACTGTTTGTAGCAATGGATTTAATTAGATTTATTGTGGTGATCATTTTACAACATAAACAATATCAAATCATCTTGTACACCTGTAACTAATATAATATTATATGGCAATTATATCGCAATAAAAAAATTGTTTTCTATTTATCACAGGTAATGTAGGAACAGAAAAAATAACTTTAATTTAAAGTAGAAAATGAAGCAGAGCAGTGTGTGTGTGAGATTTAAAATTTAATTAAAGAAGTAGAAAGATGTAAAAAAAAAAATCATTACTCAACAGAAGAGGAAAGAATCCAAATTAGTATGGTTAATGTTGGAAGAAAATAGTACTGAGAAGAATGTAGGTTAGTTAGGAAGAGTACAGAAATTAAAATATATTTCTGCAGTCAATTATTTGGAATGTTCTATTTGAAAGAAATATTAAACTTACACCTGCATTCTTGAAATCTGAATATGGTTTATTGAGCTAACGTACCTAAAGACATACTTTCTCAGATTTTAAGTCTGGCATGAAATTTTGTGAACCAACTTATTCCCCAGAGCACACTGAGGAGTATTAGAGAAAACTCTAAGACATAAAAATATTTTTTCGACTTCATAATCCAAATATATTAATAAGCACTAATAAATACTTCTCTTATCAAACACTGATGTTATGCTTTGTATCAAAACCACAGTACACTTGAATGCCAACTGTTTTTACTACTTTTAAACAGGCAAAGAATAAGATTGGGTTTTTAAAATAGCCACACTTTTGATATACATAGGCATTCACTTTTGTTCATTTTATTTTGAAGGCCATTTTGAAGGTCATTTTACTTTTTTTTTAGTGAAATTAATGGGAAAATATCAGATACTTTAGAAATAGTCCATAATTAATTAATAAGCTATAGCTCATTCCAGTTATTGCTAGAAGTGTGTTTTCCTTTATTTACGTCATCAGCTTGTATATTTTTTCCTTGACTCATACATAATGAGTCTTTTCATTGCATTTAAAGGTATATTGTTAGTAGTGAGAAACTATCTAATGATTGACTTGTTGACATAAATGTGCTCACTATTGTTAAATGTAAAGAAAATTTATAATATTCTCATATTAGAATTATAAAATCTCTAGGACTTTAAAAAATTTACACATTTGTAATAATATATCTATACAAATAACTTCCATATTCTACCTATCTGATTCTACAATAATTCATTGAATATTTTATTACACTTTATAAGCAACAATATTCCAATTATTAACATGCAAAGGAATACAGATTGCATTGTTTTACTCCCTATAAAAGTTTGTAAGAGCTTAAAAGCTTAAGTAGCTTACTTCATTTACATTTTAAATCAACAGAAAGAAAATTATTTAAAAATTAATGTTACTGGATTTTAAAATATATTTAAATCTATTTTTGTAGTATAATGTTCAAAGCAAAAGTGACCATATGAAAATTTATTTGGCAAATAATTTCGTTTTTAAGCTATGTACATTATTTAAAATCATACACTGAAAATTTTTAATTTATTAAATTTTTATAATTACATATTTATCTTAAGGTATATAAAATATTTGCAAACACACATGAATATATTCCTTAATCATAGATATATAGATCATACATATAAAAATGTGTAATTGGGCCCTATTTATTTCCAACAACTCTTGCTTTTCCTAGTTTTCTGTATATGCCTCTGACCTTGAATTTTCAGAAGTGCTTGTGATCTTAAAGTACAGATCTAGAAGCAAGGCCCACTTGTACTTTATGCGAGAGTATAAAAGTTCTAATTTTTAATTATGACTGGATAAACATTTACCACATATATTCAGTCCTATAATAGCCTTTCCAATTTTCTAGGTTGATTTTCCACTGAAATATAATAATTATCTATAGTGGGGAAAAATACTTAATCGCATGAAAATGAAAAGATACTATAAAAGCATCATTTGCCAATATTATCAACCAGAGTCAACCTTAGTTGAGAGGCCCAGAATTGGCAAAATAATTATCCATAACCACAGTGCAATATTTATAGAATTATGCAGCAGTCTAACTAATATTTTCCAATGATACTTAATCTCAGATGTAATAAATCATAATTTATTTAGATAGAGCACAAGAATATATGTTTTTAACAATCCCATTTGGTACCTATCATGCAGCCAGAGAATTCCAATCCAGGGTAACCATTTGACAATATACGTGCCCAAACCTTAAAATCAAAACAAATAAAAACTCACTTTCTACAAAGTATGTAATATTTTAAATTATTTTATACAAAATCTTCGACAAAGCAGGAATGTTTTCTGTCAAAAACTTACCCCTTCAAAAGAAGGTGATGATGTTGAATTAGCCCTAACTTAGTTTATGTCTGTCTCTTTCACACATCTACACAGAATGAATAGGAATACCTTCTTATGCACAGCATATTAGCTAATGTAATACTCTTAATATTCAAGAATGATACTTTGAATATTTCATTAACTGAAAGTTCCGTCTATACTGTGGAATTTCAAGAAATTATAATAGTTAATTATATGTTATATATTATAATTATAATTAATAAATTTTGAAACAAATACTTATGAAATCACCCACTGATTTTTAGTAATAATCACAAGATAATCTTTGCAAAACTTTGTGTGGAATAGCTTTAAAATATGTGACAAACATTTATCCTGCTCATTTAATATATTTGAGTCCTGCCTACCAACTTATTAAAGTGATCAATTTTACTAGGTAAATAATGGTTTGGGATATAGATTGAATAATAAAAATGATGAGTTATTCATGGATTTGGAAAAAATCATGAAAATATATTTAAATATTCTATTTCCAGGAGGAAAACATCTAACATTGTTATTTATAAATAATTTATAGTCTTTAAAATTTTTTGAGAAGCTTACAATAAAATGCTAATACAAAACAAAGCCATTGATAAAATATAGGAGATAATCACAAAAGTAATGCTCTGAAGATAAGGGCGAAGAATGGAAATAGTTTATGAAAGCATGCAAACCAAGTTAGGACAACTACTGAAACTGGAAACAAAACATCTAACACTGAACTTCTTAGCAACTAAATCAAACTAGGGAATGTGAGGAGGTTATATCATTCTCGAGAGGAAGAAAATCAGTTTATCTAGTCAGAGATATTGGTGGAACAAAACTCAAAGAGGATTTTTTCATATGGAATTTTCAACGTCAGCTTTTAAAAAGATGTCAAACATTTTTATATAATGTTATCTTATTTTTAGAATGTTCTATGAGTGGTCAGCTTATTTATTATAGAACTTAAAAAACTAAATCAAATCAGTAAACTTAATTATAGTTTTGCCTTCAGGATTCATGTCACCTTACTATTTAGCAACTGCAATTCCCACAGACTTAGGCAACTCACATCAGTATGTTGTTGCATTTATCCATGAAATTAGTTTTTCCTTTGAAAGCCATGCTTTTCCATGTCAGGATATTTTGGATATTGATTCTACTTTTTATCTTTGAAGGTCAATTTCAGGTTTGTTCAATATGACACAATGTATTTATTAGTATGTTTAGTATGATATCGATATTAATGTATGACATTTTAGTATGATGTATGATATTAATGTTAAATATATTAATGTGTTTTCTGAACAAACAGGTTCCTACTAACTGCAGATCTTGTGACTTGTCAATCTCTGTAATTACATGAGCCAATTCCTTATAATAAATATCTTTATATACCTATTATATATAATATAGAAATATTATGCTTATATAAATATTTTATGTCTTTATATGAATATATAATATATAACATATAATATATTATATATACACATATGTATGTGTATATAAAATCTACTGGTTCTGTTTCTCTAGAGAATTTTGACTGATACAGATTTTGATACCCGAAGTTGTTTTAGAGGAGCCAAATTTTAAGGATGAATTTTCTTAATTTCTTCTGGGTGATATGAAATTGGCTCTATAATCTGATTAGATTTAAAGATACTAATGGCTTTATTTTCAGTAGCAAAGAGGGCACTGATAATCCTTATGTGATCTGGCAATAAAAGTATGCAAACACTACCACTGGATACTCCTAATGAACCACTTTTATAAAAAGCAAGGATCAGGGAGACTGTGTATATAGTGCTTTCAAACATCTTGTTCAAGCTAATGAAGATAATAAGATGAGCTGGTTGCTACTAATGTTTTTGGACGAAATGATAAAAGAAAATGATGAGCCCTAGGATTTGAATCCCCAGATAAAATGTCACATAAATGACTTGAAATTTTCTATTTGTAGTCTACTGTAGACCCTTATGTACTATAACTGTAGGAATAAGATTTCTGAAAATCACATGCAAAAATTCATCCTGTGACTAGCCAATTACAAGTTGAACTTCCAGTTTCACAGAGTGTCTACTGTTAAAGTGAGGACATTAATTGGGAAAACATGGGGTCCTGACTTGAAACGAGGACGTATGGGAAGACCTTGATGCAGCTGGGAACACTGAGTCCCTAATTCTGATGACTTCTTTTTCAGTGGAAGATTACTTTCCACCCTAAGTGGACTTTCGTTTGAGGGAATTATCCCTGCTTGCCTGAGTAAACAGTAATGGCCTCCCTTGAGGCAGTTGTCACGCACAACGCCGATTCTCCTCAGGACCTACCTCTATACCCTTCTGTGATTCTAGGCCATAAATACACTCAAATCCCAGAGGGTCTTAATGATGAAGTGGAAAGTGTGACCCATTATATTGTGAAAGAACCTATGAGAGTTTTCTAATTTACACAGATAAAATCCAGGGAACATCTTAGGGAATGGATATTAAAGCTGTGGGATAATGGTAGAGGGAACATTAAGTTGAATTAGGCCAAATTTATTGATATAGGCTCACTAAGCAGAGATTTCTTCTGTATTTAAATTGTGGTTCAAGGGGGAGTTTACATAGGAAGGGGCTCTAGCAGTTTGGTTGGTTGTGTGAAGCATGGACCAAAATAAGGTGGTCCACCATGAATGAAATGGAAATGCTTGACTTGCTTTGGTTTAAATGTAGAGGGAAGTAATAAAGGTTTAAAAATATAGAGTATTAGAATGTATTTGTTATTTCAGTCTACTCACTTACTATGAGGAGAGTCCAGAAGACATACCTTAGCCATGATTGTGAAAAACAAATGTGCGATGTGTGTTCAACATTCTTTAAGAGATATTTAATTGCTCTTCTCTGTAAGTCATACCTTACCTTGGGAAGTGCAGTTACGAAATTGAGAAACCTAAATGCAATAGAAGTAAATAGATCCTAGGGTAGCAGGGACTAAATGGTGACACTCAATCACCAAAGGCAAGGTGGGCATAATGTATAACGGAATCAAAGCAGCAATCAGAATAGTCTGATTCACACAGACTTATGTCATTAGCTAGTTGACCATGGTGTTCCTGGAACTGAAATAGAAAGCAAGCCTACTAAATTTTTACTTGGGCTGTATAAGCAGAAAAGATCAATGTCAAGTGAACAAATATCTAAATGTCATAATTAGCTTTTGGTAAATTATAGTTCTAACTGGGATCTACAAAGCCTTATGTAATATGGTCCCTACCTACCTCAAGTTTTCTCTACTTAGGGCTCTCTCTGACCTAAAGTTTCTTCCCTTTGATCTCCACATAGTTATCTCACTCATTTTATCTAGACTTCTGCTTAAATTTCACTTCCTTATAGTTGAATTCATTAATCTAAATAGTTTCCCATCCACCACACAACACTTTTCTCATTACCCTCCTTTTCTTTATAGCGTAGGATAACACCAGCCATTACACAAGAGCTGTGCTTACTGTTTTTGTAGTCTCCTCCAGGAAAATCTTAGTTCCATGATGCAGAGACTATGTATCTTTTATTATGATTCCCCTAACTACTTCCCCCTAAATAGTACTATGTCTGGAAAACAGTATGCACAGTAACTATCCATGGGGTGAGAGAATGAATAAATGAATTAGTGAATCAGTAAATGAATGAGTGAATGAAATTTTTGATGATTTAAATAATTCAGGGATCAATATTAAAATCAATATCAATATTTTCATTTTTTAAATGGAGAATTACATTTGTTTTTCCAGGCATATGACATTTGATTGTTTATAACTTATGAAAGATTTTAGAAAAAGATAGTATGTTCAGTCTCATATTAATATGAATTCAATTTTATGATTTTGATGTTCAATAACCTGAGGAATAGAGAGGGGCTCCTCAGACCATCTCATTTTCTAGAAGGAAATCACTTTAAATAATGATTATCTGAAGTTAGGAGTCTTTTCTCAAACATTTTCAACATGATTTGGAAACATATCGAGAATAGTAATCGATTACATTTTATAGATCCTCTATCTAATGTTATCACTTAATAAAGCCATGAGTAAAAATAATCTGATTTTTTCTATTTCTACTCTTCTCAGAGCATCTCAGTTTTATAGAGACTTAACTCTGACCTTCCCCACCTAATACGCAGCCAATCTCTAAGGCATGTGGGTCACTTCCAAGCTGTCCATCACACTTCCGTTCCACAAATAGCCCATTAGTCAATACAATTTTATTTTAATCATCCCCTCCCTCAGCCTTCCACCACATGACTGAACAGCTACGGGTGAGTATTCTCTTTAGAAGACATGTGTTTGTTCTAAAAAACAAATATCTAAACATAACAGACATGTTGGGTAGATTCTAACTCGATCAATAAAGAACTTATAATTTTTATATAAAGTAAATAGAGCTATTGAAGCTTCATAGTGAAGGTGCTATGTTGTCCAAATTGATATTCCAAATGAGAACGCTAGCTTTGAGCTTTTTAATAAATTCATCCTATAATTTTACCATAAATTTTATTATTACCTGTTTTTCTTACACACTTATTTCTGATTAATTTGAAAGTTATTTTTACATAATTTCATTAAGTCTTATTTATCCTTAAAATTAGGTCTTTAGAATATGTAATATTTTACATATCTGTGATATGAAATTATAATCCCTAGTATTATTTTAAAATATTTTGAATAATTTTGATTAATGTAAGTTATTTTATATTTTAAAAAATCAATAAAGCAATGCTTAAAAAACCTGAAATATTTACAACTTTCTTATATTAAAATTTTAAATTATTTATATGACATTTTAAAAATATTTTGAGTAAATTTATTTGATATTTAATCACTTTTATTGGAAGTATAACTGTAAGACTAGTAAAATTTAAGAAAAAAGTTAACATTCAACAGACTATTTCAGATATTTTTTTATTTACTTAACACCAAGATAACTTCCTTTTATAACTCACCATGTGTGTAGACTCAGCAGCATATTTTTTGGCATTATCTACATTTGGACCTCTTAATACTGATATTATTAGTTTCTTAACCCTTCAAAATTTAAGCTACTCAAGAAAATGAAGCAGTATGCTATAAATCACTGCTATTCTTTGTAGAGGATTCTGAGTTTATATTACTATATCCTATGTAAACTTTGATATTTTGTAGCTGCCTGTAAGTGACGGAAGGCAGAAAAATCAGTACAATGATAAGAACATTTCTCAGAAATGATGTGTAAACTGAATTTGAAAATGTAAATTATTTTACTTAGAAAAACTGGATATGTTTTATAAATATATACAATTTTGTTTTTTGTTTTAGTATGAAAAGATATATACTCAATGATGCATAGATTAGTGTATATTTAATTTTAAATATTTTCCTAAGTAGCATTTAAAATTCATATTATTTATAATTTAAAAGTAAAATGTAATAAATTAGCTATATATTTCTTATTACTTATAAATCTATAACTTGTTTTTAAAACCGTAGTACTCTATTCATTTGTATAGAATCAAACTAGGGAGCAATACTTTACACAAATGTAAATATTAGTCTTGTGACTATTTTATGTTTCATAATTTGTTGGAATATCCAACACAGATGCTTATTATATATCCTATTAGGAAGGGTGGATAATAAAATGTATTTATTCAGACACTAAGCCAAAAGATGCAAAATATGTGTTCTTCTTGCTATTATCATCTCAATCAGTAATACACATGGAAAAAATAGCCACAAGCTAGGTAAATATATAGATGCCAGAAGCCTATATACAGCGTTTTACATAACCTCTGCATAGTGAAGTTTAAAGTATACACAATGACACACATAAACTTAAGATATGCGTGATCATTCTCAGTAAAGGAATATGTTTCTTCATGAAAAAATTTTAAAATATCCTTAAAAATGGAGATAATATTTCTCCTTCACACTAAATATTCAGAGCAATATGCCCAATTATTAGAGCCTACAAATTCACCCAGAAAACTAATACCACATTGTATTAAATGCAGTAACTAAATCACTCTCAATGTTATTCATTTTACTATATCTATAAAGAACCAGTATGTATACATTTGCATATATTTAGATAAAGAACATAAATGTGGCATTTTTTTTATCAAAAATATATTTTACTTAACAAAAATGATTGCTTTAATAATTAACATGTTTTGCTTGTTTTATTCACTTTAATATCGTAATGTAGCCAATTCCACCAATCTGTGAAGAAAGTATTTCTGACATGAGTGCCTTCAGTCTTGTGAAGACAGCCTTATGAAGGCAGCCTTAAAAGTTATTACTTTTGAATATTTCTGTTTTGATAAAATTGACAGCATATTATCTATAATAAAGAATGATTTGCTATTAACTAAACCAAAAATGTAAAGCAAAAAAAAAATGTTTCTAGGAAAATTAACGAATAAGTATTTCCTTTGGATAAAGTTAAATTGTGTATTTAAAAGTTATACCTGTTAAATGTGATACTTCGACTCAACAACAACAAAAAATCAAACAATCCATTTAAAAAATGGGCAGAAGACCTGAAGAGGCATTTCTCCAATGAAGAAATACAGATGGTCAATAGACATATAAAAAGATTCTCCAGATCTTTAATCATCAGATAAATGCAAATTACAAACAAAATGAGATTGCTGTTACTTCACACTTATTAAAATGGCTACCATTAATAAATCGAAATAGAGCAAGTGTTGGCAAGGATGTGGAGAAAAGGGAACTCTCGTACACTGTTGGTGGGATTGCAAAATGGTGCAGCTACAATAGAAAACAGTTTGGACGTTCCTCAAAAAGTAAAAAGTAAAACTACCTTTTGACCCAGCAATTGTACTTCAAATAAACCAAAGTACCAATTCGTAAAATCTATGCACCACTATGTTTATGGCAGTTTTATTCACAATAGCCAGGATATGGAAGCAACCTAAATTTTATCAGCAGATGACTGGATAAAGAAGTTACAGTTCATATATACAATGGAATATTACTCAGCCATAAAAAGAAAAGAAATCCTACCCTCTGCAACAACATGGATGGACCTATAGGTTATTATGCTGGGTAAAATAAATCAGAGAAAAATAAATACCATATGACTTCATTTATATGTGGAATCTAAGAAACAAAAGGAACAAACTAAATGAAAACAGACTCAGTCACAGAGGCCAATCTGGAGACTGACAGAGGGGAGGGGGTTTGGGGCTGGGAGAAAAGGGTGAAGGGGTGTAAAAGTACAAATTAGTAGTTACAAAATAATCACAGGGACTCAGAGAACAGCATGGGAAATATAGTCAAAAGTACTGTCTATGTGTAGAGCCAGATGAGTGATAGAGTAATCAAGGGGATCACTTCATAAACTATATAGATGTCTAACCAATGTACTATATACCTGAAATTAATGTAAAATTAAAATTAAAATAAATAAAATAAAATAAAATAGAACAGAATCAAGTTAAAACTGACCCCCAGGATATATGCATGTAGAACCATTAATATGATATTTACATAAACTTTCATTTTGACATGATTCGTCTCAAACTTGGTTTTAACTGCTCAATCTTTAGGTTAGGTAACAAAACCCCAAAGAATACAAAAATTGGTGTATATAGAAAAAGTAGAAACATTTAAATGCGCATATACTAGGTTTGGTTATCTTTATGACTTTATGTTATTGGACATAATTTATCATCTTACTTATAAAATGCATAATTTAAAAATTCATATTTGTTAATATATTCAATTACCCAAAATGATACTGATGTTTTCTCATCTGTTCCCAATAAAACTTAAATTGTAATATATGCAATTTTTTGGTCTTCATGTGTAAAAGTATATACCTCAGTATTATTTGTTAATTTTCTTTTTCTGTCAGAATTCTATAAATATTGTACTGCTTGCTCTTTTCAGCATTTCTTTTAAAGAAAAGAACAAGTCTTATCCTCTAGTAATCTTTGTTTTTATTTTTTAAAAACTATTTTAAGCTCATGATAATGATAATGGAGAAAATAAAATGAAACAAGCATTGCTAAGAGAGTCAATTAAAATGAAGTCAGGAAGCCATGGCAAAAGTGGGGCCTATGCCCATCCAATGTCTCAGTTCTTGGAAGTATTGTAAAGTTGCTGACCTGTTGCTAAACTCAGTTCAAGGCCAAACCACAAACTTCCCATATTAACAATTACTACATGGACATACATGGAATTTACATTCTCCCCATCATTGTGACCAGATCATCTGCATTTTTCATCTCAAAATAAATAAATTCATTTAGAAAACCAGCATCCTTCATTTACATAATGCACCTAAATAATCCCAACTGACCTAGCCAATCTCTTTCATTTATACACAGCTCTTTTAGAATGAGAACTTTTAATGAGAACAGCTCTTATGGTTTGCCCTTTATAAACCCAACCCTTTTTTGTTCCCTTTAGAACACTGCTTACGTTTTTTTGTTTTGTTTTGTTTTGTTTTTTTTTGCCTGAATCTATGCTTCCCACATAGCTATTCTTTTAAATCTCAAATAAGTGCCAGTTGCCTCTCACTCTGGCCCTTAATTTTTAGGTTAACCATAACCAACTGAATATATTAATGTTGGTATAACAATTTCAAATAATCTTAATTGTTTTATACATCTTAGAAATTGGTTTCTACTTTACCTTTGATTATTATTCTTTAGCATTTGCTTTAGTTTCATTTAGTAATATAAATTATCCATATGCTGGCAGTTCATTGTTTCTCCTATTCATTAATAACTTCCATTATTTTATTTTATCTATGCTTAACAAAAATCTTTCAGATTTATTCCTCACATCAATAATCTGAGTTCAAAAATGCTAATTCTACTCTTCATTGCTTTTGATGCTGCTGCTCTATATTAACATTTAACTCAATTCCTCTATGATTCAGATGACTATTTTTACTTATTCTCATTCTTCGTAACTTTTAAATAAGATACATGCTTTTTTATGAGAAGAAATAGGTTAAATAAACTGCTTTAACTCTAGAAAATTTTGTATAAATGTATACTTTCCTGCTTTAATATTATTAGGTTTTCTTCCTCCGTGTTGCAAAATTTTTATGTATTTATACTTGTTTTCATATAAAGTAAATATGTATGAGTAGAATCCTATGCAATCTTAATATTTCTTACAAAATTGTAGGTAAATTGTATTTTTATCTTATTGTCACTTCCTTGTCCACTGTTAAAGTCTACTTGAAAGATTTTAATTTGTCAGGCAGAGTGATACAAATATTTTGTGGCAATTTAATGCACAAATACTGAGAAAAATGAAAAATATATCTAGAGCTATTGATATTTTCTGTGTCCCTCCAACCCCAAAATAATACACAGCACATTTTCTGTGTGGATATGGGTTCTGTTTGGCCTCTGTGCTTATGCTAGGTCCATATTGTGAGCTATGACTATAGCCACACATCCCATGAAGTATAATGCCTACGAGGTTAACAGAAAATCCATCTTCTCAAAGAAAAATCTAGTCAAATTTCATGTTTTTCAATCTGTTAAATAGAGCTTATGTGGAAATTCTGGTTTCTGTCATTTTGTTTTCAATAATATATTATAACTGTCTTCACTTACAACATTTACAAAGATATTATAGTTTTTTTGCAATGATTTTTTTAAAAAAATCAGCTGTCTATTAAGTATACCTCAACAATAACATTTTGAAAATAAATTTTTATTATCAACTCCATCAAAGTTGATATAGTATTTATTATAATTAGCATCACCAATGGTATGAGAATTCATCTATACTTCTTGTAAAATATCTCAGCTTACAGATATATCTGAATTTTTCCAATTAACTCTATCATTCATATACGATGTATAAGTATGAAAGTTACACCTTTACTAAATGGTTTTACATGTATAATTAATCCCTATGACCTGATTTTACTCTATACCCTGTGTCAAACTAAATAAATACATGTGTGGTAGAATAGATTAGTAGATAGATAAACAGATAAATAGATAAATAGATAGATGATAGATAGATGATTGATTGACAGATAAATAGATAGATGATGCATTATTTTGTTAGGGCACATTTAAAAGTGCTCCTGTAGTTTATCATATTTTATTAATTCATACTTTGCATAGCATTCATATAGTAAGAGATGTTCTATTCCTAAATAAAAAATGCAGTAAAATGTTACCTTGAAAAGCAAGCTAAAGTTTCTTCTATCCCTTTTTAACATCTGTATACTCATTGTAGGCATTTGATATTTTCTGGCAATGTTTTGTGTCTACATGACTTACAATAACTGCCCTCTGCCATATCTTCTAATATGGCATGGATTACTATTATCAACCTTTTGTTTGTTTGTTTAAAGGTCTAACATTAATGTAGTCCCTTGAAATATTTCAAAACCAATTTTTGAAACTCAATATCTCTATATATGTACTAAATATAGTAGTGACATAAAAGTTATTGTTCTTGGGTTTTTGTCTAAAAATATAAAACGTATTAAATTTTAAAACAACAAATAAAAATTGGAAGATTGGATTTAATGTCTGTGTCATTTTCTGATACTATTTTGTGGATTAATTCTCTGAAATATGACTTTGTAATCATTCCATTGCTATTTTTACTGTGAATAACATATCCATTTTTCTTTACTTTTAACAGAATTTAAATTAAAACCCATTAATTTCTTATTCATGAGAACAGCCAAGGATTAACTTTAAACTGTAGTCAAAATAATAGAGGATAAAGAAGTCACATCATTTTCTGAAAAATACAAAAAAGCATCTTTTCCTCTGTTGTATTTTTGGCTGCTGTTTTATAATACTTTTTAGATTTAGTCAGCATTTTTGAAGCTTGTGCAGATGAGAAATCTCTTAAGAAGTTCACTAACAGAAAAGTTATCTTCTATTCATAAAAATAATCATATTGGAGAGGTATTTTCCTTCAGTAGCTTTTGGAAACTTTTATATATTATAACAGAATAAAACATTTAGAAAAATTAGAAAACTAAAAGAATGTAAAGAAATTATGTAGTGCTTCTCCTTAGGAAAATTATCAAATAGGAAATTCCTTAAATATATAAATTAAGAATATTACTGGTATATCAAGTTGAATTCTAAGTGTAGAAGTAACTCAGTGCCAGGTAGAAAGAGAATGGAATTTGAGAAGGGCATCATTTAAGCTATAATGGTATGCAGAAATAGCTGTAGGAAAAATTCCCCAGGTGTTGCTGGAACTTACACATTTTGTGTCAATATTCTGGATGGTGACCAAATTAGTTGTCACTGACTGCTTTGGCCTCTACCCATCATGAGAATGCCTGAGCTGACAACTACTATTTCCTGGAATACTAAGGCAACCAGATGGTAAAAGGAAATTCTGACCTACGGCAAATATTCTCCCAACCACCTCCTTATTATACATTTTGGATGTCATAAACACAGACAAGGTCGAGTTAGATTTTACAGCCAGTAAATTAATTTGAATTAAAAAAAAAAATGTTGTTTCATACTTTTACCTATATAAAAAACTTAATTTAAATCTCTATTTTCATTTACTCTGTTATTGCTCAGTTGCTTAAAAATTAAAATTATTATCCAGGATGCATATGTCCCCCTTTCAGATTAAAAAGCTTGGCCCTTATATATCTGCTTAATCTCTGACAAATATGGACATGTCTTGCTGTTCACTTGTTTCTTATTTATGGGTACCTTGCATTTCACAGGGCCTTTTAAAACCTCAGTTTCATCCTATTTATCCTTCAAGAATCAGCTCAAATATCACATTTACTAGTCCCGTAGGAGAAATTACTACTACCTACCAAGACAGATTCTTGATTTAATTAACAATAAAGTGTTTCTAAATGTTTCAAATTAAAATTTAGGACACAAAGACTCTTAATAATATACACACATCTCCAAAACTTAATGTATGATGTGTTTAATATTTTTAAAACTATATTATCCATGTACTTAAGATTAATTGAAAATTTTTTTTTTTAAATCTCCCTGAGTTGTGATATTTATTTCTTTGGAAGAACTAAAACTGTTTAGAATGGAAAGGGAAAAAATATATAAGTTATCAGTAACATGTTACCTATTTTTGCTGTTTAGTTTCACATTGAGATTGAGGCATACATTTTTTAATTCTTTGTGATTTTAGGCTTCTTGATAGTTGATGTAATTAAAAATATCTAATCAGTTTTTGTAGTGTCCTGGAATTATTTTGTTTGTTTGAATGGTTGATAGTAGTTGGTTTATTGATGGTTTTTTAAACTTTGATGGTAAAATGCAAGAAAATGAAGTTAAATAAAACCTGGAACAACTAAAGCAGTCGTATATTGTAGCAATATTACTTCTTTCTATTAATATATTGGAATTCTCTCAGGAAGCTCGATTCATTCAATATTTTTTTTATAATAGTCATATGGGGCAAGTAGAAAAATGAGAAGTATAATGTTAACCTAAATAATGGAAAATTGAAAAAGTACAGTGCTTTATAGAGATTATCGTCTCTAGCTGAATCAGGACCAAAAACCATTTATCCTTTAGCTACTTTGGTCCATAGTGGGTGATATTTATGCTTATAGTTTAACTGCCATTCACTTTGAATACTCTACATTGTACAAATGAGCTCAGCATAAATGATAAATATATCAATACAACTATCTCATGCAAGATGAATATATTTAGTTGTTTCCCTTGGGAAGTTAATTTGTACTACTTCTGATGAAAAGCTGCTCATCCTCCTTATTACAAGATGGTTATTTTACATCACTTTAATATAAATGCCTGACCTTTAGAAATCTAGTTCTTTTGGAGGAAGTCCCAGATGTGCATACAATTAAAACCAATGTTGAATATTTTGTGTTGCCAGATCACTAATTAAATTCCTGCACATAACCTTTTTCTTCCTGAAATGCAACATTTACTAAATTATTTTATAATTATGCAAACATTTTTTATAGCTTTTGCATTTTAATGAGTTTGGGGGAAACCACAATTTAGAATGAAATCAGAATCTGAAAGAAAACACGTTGTACTATAGCTAAAGAGCTTCCATCCAATCATGTTAACACACTACTTTCAGTGAGGCTGCTATTCCTTTCCCACTTTAAAAGTCACATATTTTCTGTTTAATTTTTGTTTTTCATCTTTTTTGGAAGAATTTTAAATATAAACCTACAAAGGACAGATAAGAATCTTTTAGGGTGAAGAACTGCCCCCCTTTCCATAGCTTCTTCTTGAATATTACCTCTCAAATATGTTTCTATCGCTCCTGTCTTCTATTTGTTTAGAGCAATTCAGTGTAGAAAGAAATATAATTCCCATCATTACTACACTGATTTCAGCAAATATCAACCAGACAGTGAAGAGAGAAGTATATTATTAATAGGACTAAATATGTAATCACTGCTAAGTAAAATAAAATTTTATGACAGAACAATTATCTAAAATTATTTGATTTGTTAAATATTTTGACCCTATCCCAATTTTTTTGTTTTTCAGAGCATAATCAGGATACATTATCCTCAAACCTACATGAGAGGGAATTCTATAAGTAAAGACCTAGAGTGAATGACTCAAGTCGTGGCATAAATTTGTGTGAAACTTTTCATACCTCAGTTGTTCAAGCTTTTAACTAAACTCTATATATCATTATGTGCATTGAAAAATAAAGAAACTGAAAAATAGGAATCAAAGGTATTATAGGACTAGTAATATCACATGACAGATTATATATGTATATATAAAATCACAAAAGACATGCATCATCTTTAAATAGGTTGCTGTCAAGACATTTAACTTATATAGTTACTTCATTCACTCATTTAATAATCTACTTCTATAAAATATCTTTCAAATAAAATGATGAAGAAAACATATTCAGACAGAGAATGGAGAATTCATCACAGCAGAAATATTTAAAAGGATATGCTAAATGGTGATTATCATACATTTGTTAAACGAAACCTGTTGGGAGCTTGGAAATGTAGAAAGAAAGTAAGAGCAATAAAAGAGCACAATGTTGGTAAGCCTAAATAAATATTGGCAGTATATAACAACAATGTCTTGTGCAGTTTTAAATATATGCAGAACAACCTATACAACAATATGCACATAACAGAAGAGGTTATGTACATTTGCCTAGAATGTGGTACACGCATCAATTTTTACTGAAATATGATAAAATGATTACAAATGTTGTAATCTGTAGGGTAAACACTTAAGGAGTAGTAAATGTGTAAGCAACTTAATAGAAGGGAAATGAAATGACAAAATCCTAATCTTTCCAAAAAAAAAAAAAAAAAAGAAAGGAGCAAAATAGAACAGATGAAATAAATAGAAAGCAAATAGTGTAGGGATATATTTAAATTCAAATTCAAAACAATTATGCTAAATATAAAAGGACTAAAATCTTCAAATAAAAATTAAAGGAAAATGTAATATCAGATAAACTCATGTCCTAGAAATAGATATTAAATGGGAAAATGTTTATTTTATATGCCTATGAATTATAAGACAAACTTTTTAGTATTAAATAACAAAACTAATTAACTAGGGTTAAAAAGAGACAAAAAATATCATTAGATTCTAGGTTTAATAGAAAAACAATGAGAAATGAAGTGGGTTTCCTGTGGACCCCAATGAGCTTCATCACACAGAACAGACTCACGACATCCAACAGAAGCAAAGTCCTAAGGTAAAAAGAGTCATTATACTACCTCATACTAGGAATAACATCTGAGAAATCAGTCAATATATTAGAACAGTGGTAATTAGGCATTGCTATTTGACAGTGTATAAAGAGACCTGGGTACCAGATGAAGCATAAATTTGGTTGAAACATGTTACTGAATCTCCACAGGAGTAGGAGTTAACAGATAAAGGAAAGAAAAGGCAGTCTGCGAAAAATTTAGATGCATGGAATTTGAAAGTGCTTTTATTGCCAAGGTAACTTAGATCTTAAAAAAAGAATAAAAAGTTGTCTAGCTGGCATCTGGGAGAGCAAAGAACCACTGAGTTATGCAAGTCAAATTTACAATATAAAAGAACATATCAGAGAAAGAGCCTGTTTTAAGACAGGAGTTCTCATTATGGAAATCAGTTGAACAGAAGACAGGCTTAACTCAAGGAAACTTAGCTCAGGCCCATTTCAAATAGGGTAAAACTGGGCCTAATTGTGTAGAACAACTTGGACCCCCTGCTGATCAAAGAGGACTTTCCTAGCCTCTTCCAGTTATCAAGACATCTGTAAGGGGAGGAAGAGGAGAATGTGGTTATTCAACCCAAAGAGAAGGGGAAACCCAAAATATCTAAATAAAGACCAAGATCATTCTGTATAATAATTGAGTCTACTAGCTTAGCGCTTCTAACTTGTAAAAAAATTTAGTGATGCAGTGTTGAAAGTGTCAAAAAAGGGAAAAAAATAACAATGACATTTTAATTCACTGCTAAAATATCATAGACACAGATAACATGAAAATTGCAGAAAAGCTAGCCTGAAAACATCCATTGAAATATTCCCAGATTATTAAAATCCTTGGGGAATTTCAGATAATAGCATTAAAATCAAATTTAAATCATATGCGAACCCACCCAAGGATATAGCCTTACCATACAATGGCATCACCTTCTTTGTCGTAGGGTTAGTGGTCTCTAGAAGAGAAGGTTAGACCAGGTGCGTTCCTCGTGCTATGCTGCATGGTAGTACATACTTGAAGTGAATTTTACAGTTTAAGTAATCCATATAAGCATACTGTCTTCATTAATAATTTAATGGGTTAGAAGAGTGATTCTCAAAGTATGGCTCATGAACCAGCAGTATCAGCATCAGCCAGACCTACTGGGCCCTAGATCTATTGAAGGAGAAATGCTAAAGGTGGAGCCAACAAGCTGTGTTAACAAGAAAGACCTCCAGGTGATTCTCATGAGTACTAAAGTTTGTGATCCTCCAGGTGATTCTCATGAATACTAAAGTTTGTGATCCTCTGGACTAGAGACACAGATACATTTAACCTGGAAATTTGATTGAAAGGCTAAAAGTCCTCTAAAAATGATGTGCAATAAAAAAAAAGTGATTACACCTGACATGAAAGGTATGGTAACACCTTACAATTCTCTGTAGAAAACACATTTAGTTCTTAGATGAGAAACCAGATTGAGGGGGAAAAGAGAGCTGGATAGAAATCGGATGGAATGCAGAAACAAGAAAAATGGTAAACCAACTGAAGGGAAGAGAAACCAGGTGGAAGAGAAATGACAGAGTGGAAGAATTCAGATGATGAAGGAAATAAAAACTGATGGAGAGGGAGAGGAAGGATAGGGAGAAAGAGAAAGAGGAAGAGGAGTATCAGTTTTAAACTGCACCCAACATATTCTGCCAAAGTGGAATTAACTCTGCATCTTTGAGAAAATTTAGACAGATCAGTTCTTTTACATTTTACTGTGTGAAGGGTTTAGCAGTAGAAATGAATATTTTGAAGAAAATCCACACAAAGTTCTTTGCAATCCATGGAAATATATCTCATAGAAGACACAGGCCTTCCTGATAATATAGGCTGGTAAATCCTGAACTAAGTTTAATTTGAAAAGTAAAAGAAGAGTAATCATATTTTCTATTCTCAGCTGGAAAGTTAGTCATACCAATTTTCTACTATAAACCAATGGTAAGCACTACATGTATGTGTAATTTAACTATATTAAAAATGTTTATATAATGTGTATTTAATAATCTTATAATGTTTAACCAATATACAGTCTTGATATATAAAATGATAGACTGCTAACTGATTATACATGTGTACATATACTTAAGCATAGTCAATGCAAACGTCTAACGACGTTTTCTCTTAGTAACGGTATTAAGTTAAATTTCATTTATTCTATTTTATATATAACTGATGCGTAATGTTACATGTTCACTGAATTTTGGAGGATATTCTATGTTATAAAAATGGTGTTTGTATATGTAATTTTCCCCCTAAGGCAGATACTTACATTTCAATAATGCCAGCACATTTTATGCTGTTTTATTTTTACTAAGAACATGTTTGAAAGGTGAAATGTGAAGTAAAAGAACCAAAACTTTAGCAAGCTTACCAGAATTTATGCTCTCAAATATATTTTCATCTCAAAAAAGCTAATCTGAATTTATTCCAATGATATCACCATTTCCATTTTTGGAACTTATCTTTTTAAATTGCTTCCAAAACCTTCATCATATTACTTTAAGTATCAAATAGGGAAAATAATCTTCATTTTAAGATGGAAATCTAAATAACTTTTGAGTTGGTTTGCCCAATAAAATGAAATATCAAACATTTTTTTTTTATTTTACTGAAAGTTAGATGTGATTTAAAAGTGATAATATTTTTTTTCTTGTGTGGCATATGTACTGATTTTTACAAGGTAATTATAATAAATAAGTTTTGAAATTATTATGTATAGTCACTTCAATGTAAAACCATGTATAAAATTTCAAGTAACAAATGTAAATTCTTAATTTATTTTATTAAGAAGCTGATTTATTACAACAGAGACATGGCAAATCTCATCCTCTATAACATAAGAGAGGATAGATTAAGTTTGTGATTTTATGTTATTTTTTAAATTTTATTTTTAATCTTATTAATGCTGGGGCATAAAATTGACCTAGAAAGCACTAAGCCCAAGTTTTATTTTTAAACTAGAAAAAATTGGCACTCAATGTGCTTAGGTAGCTAAAGAGGAGGTTGAAGGGCAGTACTGACGCTATTAGGCAAAATTATTGGGAGGTTATGGCTGCCTGTTTTTCTTTTCAGACCTTTGACTTATACATCATATTCTCAATGATTCAACGTGGCCTTTTTAGCCTCATTTGCATGAGCCAAGGCTGTATAGTCAGCAATGTAATTGCCCAAAGAAGCAATCCTATTATTCCAAGTGAAGATATTTTTACTATGCCAAGTGAGAAAGCA
This sequence comes from Eonycteris spelaea, assembly GCA_003508835.1. Classification (NCBI taxonomy): domain Eukaryota; kingdom Metazoa; phylum Chordata; class Mammalia; order Chiroptera; family Pteropodidae; genus Eonycteris; species Eonycteris spelaea. Next base: position 3,729,980 of record PUFA01000164.1, read on the forward strand.
GGCTGCAATACCAATCATTAGACACATTTGAGACACATTAAATAAATGTATTAACATTTCTACTAAAGAACTTGGTTTCTCAGGAAATACTTGCCTGTTAATTCCGTGACATGTGTGCAGAAGAAATAGCCACTTAAATGGATACTGGTGGCTCCATTTTTGCAGGGCACAGATTTATAATCTTCAGTTTCTGTTTCACAGATGTTTCTTTTATAACTTTGCAGACAGCTATAGTTACAATTGTGCAAATGGACCAGGGAGAGGCCATGCACTGATGTACTCTGGTTTTCTAAGCAATCTTTACCGTGGAGAATACGAAATCTATCAATGTATCCAAGAGAACAGTTGCATCTGAAACATGCCAAAAAAAAAAAAAAAACCCTCATATAATTTGACATGTTTAAATATTTATTGCATATGTACTTAAATATATAGAATAAGAAATATAATAAAGATGGTTGTGGGGTGCTCTTTTAAAATATGCTTGTAGAAAAAGTCCATACTTTGCAAAACTTAATTTTGCTTTATTGTGCATAATAATCAATAAAGTGAAAAGAACTTTTGCTACAGATAGACGTAGATTCAAATACAGGTTTGGCTACTTCATTGCTATGAAACCAAGGATAATATCATTAACCTTTTCAGTCTAAATAACATGGCTTGAGTGTGTTTCAGGGTTTTTTTGTGCAAATATGCAGTAAAGTTTTATAGTGAGTGCCTGAAAATTTTGTGTTGTTGTAATAAAAATTGCCTGACTTTAAACTTTATATTGCCAATGCATCTATTTCAATGATACTTTTCTCGAATAAACACATTTCCAGACACATAACTAGATTAAGTGCCAAACTGCCTAACCCATGAATTTCCCCTTTTTAGAAAGACTTGGTTGACTGAGATAATTCACCTTTTTAGACCCTGTTTTTCTTTACACATTTAAATTCCTGCTTACATATTAAATTCACAAAAAGAGTGAACCTGTATAACCCTAGGTACCACACCTTACCCTCAACCCCAATAAAGTTAGAACCCCATGTCTGCTCTCTCTTTACCTGAGATGCAACCTTGCTGTGTGCCCAAACTCTTATCCTCCTACCCCCTTACCCATGGCACGCCATGCCTTCTCCAGGCTTTGTGGTATTAAAACTTGCTTTTTCAAAGTTCCCTGATTATTGTTGCTGAGATGTGTCTTAAAATCATTATAAGAACCACAAGGGCCAGTCTTGCTGCAATATGGACTTTGATGGAAGAAACATCTGTGGGGACTCCCCAAACTTAGTAGAGGCCTAAGTGAGTACCCTAGACATTCCTAGCCCATACGTGAGTGCTTCAGGCATTCCTCACCAATAGTATCGCTGTCGATAGGCTGAGACTTGCACAAAACAAGTTTGAAATACCTAATCTCATGCTTAAGAAAAATGGGCTTTTAATTAATAATAGGTCCTATTGTTAGTATTCATTCATTCACTGCTATATTCATCCCATAAATATATATTTGTATGTTCTATGTGACTGGCATTGGCCTAAATGAATTGATACTGAGGTAAACAAATCTCTGGCTTTGTCTTAAGGAATACACCCTCTTCTAAACCTAACATAATGCTCAGTTCTTCAAACGGCTATAATGTAAATGCTCAAAGGTAGGAATTATGGTTGTCTCACTCTCACAGAATCCATATCACCTAGCATATATGCAAATATATTCTAGTGCCTAACATACAGAGAGACCCAATAAAACGTGTTCACTAAATAATGATTGAATAAACAAATGATGTGCTGAAAAGACACTTAGAATCTGCAGGATGGATGAAAGGGATAAGTAGTAGAGTGTAATAATCTCTGAAGTTGAATTAAGTACAAATATTCTGGGAATTCTTATAGAGGAAATTAGCCTCTCTTAATGCTGGGACGATGATGTATAGGCACTATTATATATTCTCTCTGTGTCTGCATATTATTACCTATAGCAAATTACTCAAACTCCATTTTTCACTCAATGAAATTCATCTAAGATATAGATGAAGGACAATGACAAATATTTTTTTAGACAATTTTTAAAAAGCTATATTACTTTGAATTATTAAATATTTATTCTTTAGTATATCAATGCAATCCTTAGAGTCATTTTTTTTTAATTTTGAAGTACCAATTTCAATGAATTTGAAAATACTGGAGACTTTGCTTTAATATTATACATACAAAATTAATTTTATAGAAATTTTAATTTAGCCAACATTTTTTAGTAGTTTTTAATGTATTTTTCTCTATTTCAAGATAATTGTGAAATATAGTCAGTGTTTCATGTACATGTATTTGAAATATTTGCAGGTTTAATGGTGAAAGCCAGATTGACTATCAACAAAGGAGAAATCTTTTTCTGGAGTTAAACAGGCATTGGTTTTTAGCCTGTGTTTTCTTCATTTTGTGCACACACATATCATTTCAGTACCTGTTATTTATTAAATACATTGAACAAACATTCTTGGGTCTTCTCTATATGCCAAGCACCACCTTTAGGTGATTTGGATTTATGAGCCATTTTAATATGATTATACATTATAGAATATACCCACATTTATTCCTTTGTTCATTGAATACACATGCCTATAAAGCATAAGAAAAAGCATAAGGTGAGAAAAAAAAACAAATCATAGTGATAATTTTCTAAAATAAGGTGATTTTTCAAGGACCCTTTGCCAACGATTCAAAGGGCATTTAAGATAATCATATAAACTTGTCAATGTGTTGAGAAGAGTAATGTCAAATCACTTTGCTTGTTATTACTAATAAAAATTAACCTACTGAACCTAAGTCATTATATTCATAAATTTATATTATGGTAGATGTTTGTAGCCAGCTAAAATGTTAAAGGTCATTTAGTTCAAACCTTTCTTCTTGTAGTTGTGAAAAACTTAGCCATTTAATGCAATTTGCCTGGGATCACTGAGATTGTTAATGGCATGCAGTGTAGTTGATGCTTTTATATATTCAAAGTGCTGGCCTTGGGGAGAGAAACTTGTTCTAATTCTTTTTCTCTAACTTATTTTACAAATAAGTTTATCTGTGCCCTAGTTTTCTCTTCTGTGAAATAATTAGTACTACATCTATTTCACAGAAGAGGATTAAATTTATTGCATTATTGAGCAGATACATCAAGTGCCAGCCATATCAAAGGTGCATATGTTTACTTGAAATAAAGTCATAGAGTAGTTACTTCACTTCAATGACCTCTCATTGGCCCTCCCCACAAAGCAAAGGAAACTAAACTCTAGGTAAACTCTAAACAACTGTCACATGTCATATAAGTCTACCTGCGCCATGCCTTGTTTAACCACATTCGGTAGATTCATTATGACTAGTACTAATTTACTTTAAAAGTATTTGGGTTGGGACAATAAATTACATGGTGTCCTATGTATGTTGTCAAGATATTTATATAGTTGTGTGCTTCAGCCATACCAATTTAGTCATAATGCTATTTGTTATTTCAAGAAAATAAGAAGAAAAAAAAAAACTGTCTTAAATGGACAAGATATCTTGTGAATTTCAAGGCCTATCCATTTCTTTCCAAATTAATTGCTAATTGAATGAAAGATAAATTAACCAGGAAATAATGCCAAACAAAATTGGAAATCATACATCTAGAAATACATGATCAAAAGTATGAACCTTGCAGATGATGAGGCATGTTCCATCTCAGGATATATTTGTAAAAGAACCTTCAGTATTTACTAATAGATATTATAGGAAGTAGGAGAAGAAATTAATTTAGAATGACTCCTATAGTTTTAGTTCTTAGTAGTTTGGGGCTATAGTACTCTTACACCAATAAGTACTCTTTACACAATAAAGATTTGGCAGGAAAAAATTCTGGGTAGAAACATAGGACTCTACATTTGGCCATAAACAATTTGAGAAATGTATATACATAAAATCCATAAGTCTACTAATCAATGGAAAATATAAGTCATTATTAAATATCTGGGTAGCAGCTGTAAAGTGGACAAGCAATTTGCTTACATCCCTATGCTTGAGAAAATCAGATCTCTTATTTCTGCCTTTTAAATATTGCCTTCATATCCTCCAGTATTCAATTTCTTAACATCTCTCAAAAATTCTATAGCAAATCAGATTAATAATTTCTTTTTATAGTATATTTCTGTTTTTTATGGTGCTCATTTTATACAATAGAATTTTTTAGATATAACCAATAATTCAAAATCAAGAAAATGCCCAAACTCTAATATAAGATATAAAAAGACACTAATTTATAATTAAATGTATTTATGTATAAAATACATCCTTTATACGAATGACTGAATAGAGGATCCATTGATGTGCTTAGTCCTTTGCATTTCATGCCAAGAATTACCATGGATGTGGCAGCTATAAATGGAGGACTAATGATAGTAGTTTGGTGTTAGGAATTCATGTAGGATAATATGATTTTCTAATGTGGTTAACACATTCTAATAAAATTTCTGAATAAAACATAATATTTCCTTAATTAACATGAAATTTTCATTTCCAAAAAAATTCAATGATTATTAACTTACTATGAAAATATTTTGTGTCAAATTTTAAATGAAGTTAAATTCTTGGCTCATATTTATAAAAAGATTTTTACATTCACATTAATGTATGTTGAGACTTTTGAAAATTGTATAAACCTTTAACACTTTGTTTGTTGTTCTTAAAAACTACTCTGTACTGAAGATTTATAATGTTCATCATCTACAACTCAACTGCCCAATGCCAACTGTTTCAGTCAGTTATACTAAATATATGAATGACCTTAAAAATTTCCAAAATGTCCCTAGAATGCAACACCATCTCTTTGAAAACCACCGACCAAAATAAATCTATTCAGTTTAGTGAAGCACTTATCACTTTTTAACCATATTCTAGTATGTCAAGCATTTTTCATCATAATTGATAATATGCACATAAATGTCAATATGCATATGTGTATATGGATACCTAATGCAAAGATAAATTGCTATTATATTGAAAGGTATTCAGTGACAAGTACATCGATTTTATTTTTTTTTAAAGAGTCAAAATTATAGTGGTCCACATAGATTATTAAAAATTTTAAAATATTCTTATGATTTCCTAGAACTTTGAGAAAATAAATTAGACCCAAAGACTTAGTTAACACATTACTACCTTCATTATTAAATAAATCAATTTGAATTGTACTTAAATTTGAAATAAGTGAAAGATGATTGAAAGAACGAAAAAGAAACATTAGGTGAAAGTCTAAGTTAAAAACATGGTCTAATTTTTAAATATTATGATTTTATATTATTTTCATCACTTAGATTTTTAATGGAGAAATATTCTAGGGACAGAAGAAATTAAACATTTATTGCCCTAAGTCTTAAGATTATAATCCATGTGTCTTATAAAAAGTAGAAACTCCACTAATATTGTTTGACTATGTAATCACCAAATTTATTTTAAAATTGAGCTTTGCTCCAGAGAAAGGTCATCTTAAAGGTTCTGAATAAACAGCTTCATGAAATTTCAAGTCTTCAAAGATAATTTGAAAAGCAATGCAAAAAGGTTAGACTTATAAAAAGCTATTTAGATATTATCAAGTAAAATTAAAATATAGCCCAGGTACACAAAATCATATAACATGCATAACATTTTTGTTTGATAGGAAATTAAAGCACAAGAAGTCATAGAGCCTGAAGCTATAATATAGTCAAACTTTCACTTTATATGCATAATACTGTACTGGTTTGCACCCAAAAGAAAAAAAGAAAAAGATAACATGAGATACAGTTGTATATACATTAGCTAAGCTTTATTTTATTTTTTATTATTTTTTAAATTAATTTTCCATCTTTAATATGATTGGTGAATAAAAATTATGTATATTTAAGGTTTTGATATAGGTATATATTGAGAAATGATTACCACATTAGCTAAGTTTTAACTCATACTATGTTCAAACAATTATACAAAACTGCTAACTTTAATGAAGTTTATTATAATTAATTTTTGGCATGCATATGGACATTACAATATCTACTTTAGAATTTCTTAAATGAATTAATGACCTCTACATTATTGTATTATAAAACTTAAGGAAACAAAGTTATTTCATGTTCCATAGCAAAATAAAGGGGAAAAATAATATACCAGTGTATGTAAATGCAATAGATAAAGGGAAGGGATCCAGCCACTAGAGAAAATGTGGCTTGGTAGTATCAAACTAACTAAAAACAAAAATATATACATCATTCATACATATATACAATAAGCCACCTTTATATGCAGTCCAGTTTCTTTTTTTCTTTTTTTCTCAAAGAGAACATAACACAAAAACTTTTGCCTGGGAGACAGAAAATTTTTCATGGTATGCCCCCAAATTAAAAATATATACAATACAAGAAATTAAATTTCTTAGTAAAAAAAAAAAAAAAAAGTCACTGATGTCATGGCAGAAATTACAAGTCTTAGAAATTAATAATCATTAGATTTCATGGTTCAGAAATAAGAAATATCTGATTGAAATTAATTCTGCAGCAAATTCACATAAAGCTGTATTTATAAAAGCCTCTTGACTATACAGAAACAGGTTTTGAAACTATACCTGATTTTGTCATGGACTTTCAGATTTTACACCTTGAAATAGAACTTTTGCTTATAACTGAAAATAGTGTTTAGTTATATTCAGCATTATGTGAAAATGTGAAACTCCTAAAACCCTATAAAGGAAACTGGTTTAATTTAGTTTCCAGAAAAAAAGCCAGAAAATGCAATGCTATAACACAAAGTACTTTCATGTTTAGAAAGTTAAAAAGTGAAAAATACTTTAGTAATTTAAGAAAATATATATTTGCTTTCTAAATGAAATGAAAAAATAACCATGAGATGTGTTCTGAGGATAATATCAATTTACCTATGGATGGTACATTACAAGGGGACAGGAATCAGATCTCACTTCTACAGAATTTTCTAATTATAAAGTACTCAACAAATGTTTAATAAATGTATAAATGATTAGATTTCATTTTGTTATATTTCTGGTAGCAAGTAGGGATTGGTGACTTGAGCATCAATTGAAAGCTTCATAAAGGGCTGGACCAACGAAAATGTCACAATCTGGGCCTGGTGTTGAGAAATTACAATCCGCACTTACCAAAAACTCTCCTAAATTTTCAGTGAAAAAGATGGCTGGTGGGATTTCTTCCGCCTTCCCCATTTAGGTTATTCAAATTCTGAGAAAATGTTTTGAACATTTTAGTGCAAACATGTGGTAATATTCAAAACTTTGTAAAATGCTTCACTTAACGTTATACGCTTTAAGCCGCACTTGCAGATAATATATCTCAACAGAAAAATGTGTATGCATTATCAACTGTTTATTAATATTATTATTTATTATTAGTAGTAGTAGTATTATTATTACTGTTATTGCTGGTGTCTCATTAGAAAAAAATTAAATTTAATATCATTGTAGTACTATCATTGTTTTGCTTTATAAATTATACCTTGTGAGTTTAGCCTTAAAATTTCTTTATTCCGACCACAAAGATCTTTTTCTACATTTCTTTTGCCTACATTGTAACTTTTTCTGTCTGGCTTATTTCACGTAGCATGATTATGTCAAGGTCCATCCATGTTGTCGAAAATGGCAATATTTCATCTCTTATTATAATTGCCACTCTTCTGATGGATTAGCTCATATTATTATAAAATGACATTCATTTTCTCTAGTTATTATTTTTTCTTTTAAAGTCTATTGTGATTGATATTAATATGATACTCCAGCTTTCTATGGTTGCTGTGTGACTATCTTTTCCCATTTATTTTAACCTAATTGTGCATTTAAATGTAGAACATGTCTTCTATAGATGGTATATACTTGTCTATATACAGAAGTTATCTATCCTGAAAATCTTTGCCTTTCAATTAATTTTTTAATCCATTGGATTTTAATATTATTATTGATATAGTTTGATTTATGTCTGCAATTCATTTTGTTTTCTTCACTTCTCATCTTTCTTATACCTCTATTCTTCTGATACCTTATCCTTTTGTATTAAGTGAATATTTTTAGAACAAAACTTTAATACCTGTACTGCTATTTTTACTGTATTATTTAAGTTACTTGAATTATTTTCTAATAGTTGCTCTGAAGCTTACTATATAGATCTTAGTATATCAGAATCTACCACGGATTAAATCTACCACAGATACTAACTTAAATTCTAGTGTGATATAGAAAAATTATTCCTTTACAAGTCTACATTCTTTTCCCTTCTTTGTGTGCTAACATTAGCGTTCATAATGTAATACATATACCTTATATAATAATTTGTAACTATATGTATATATGTTCAATATGTAAATCCTAATATACTAAACAAAAATGATTATTGAATATTATAAAATAGTTAAATTATGTTTTCTCAGTAAAATTATAACTTTTTGATAAATTAGAGATATTTTCGTTCAGATGATGTGTAAATACCTGGATATATTAAATTCATCTTTATAAATTGCTTCATGTTGACACCCACTTCCTTGGTCGTCAGTTGAATTTCCTAGATGCATTTTTCCAGGCTTTCTGGGAATACATAGACAAAAATATCCCTTATTATCTTCCTCAATCAAACAACTGAATCCATTTGTACACATCTATAAAAAAAAAAGAAATAAGAACAATTTTAAATGTCTATAACATACTACAATTATGCAATTGTTTCAAAGTTTAAATTTAATTATTTTCTTTATGTATTTAATTCTCATGTTTCTTTTGCAAAGGTAAAATTCAGTTTTGATTTATGTCAATATCATGGTCAACAGTAATATTCAGTTTATACTCAAATTATGAAAGAAATGCATATATTGTAAAAAGCTGAATAAACATCCATTATATATTTTTAATTACTTTAAAAATTTATTTAAATCATATTTATATAGATATTGCTTACATATTAACTGATAGGGTATAAACAGTATTATATTCAGACCCAGATCTATGGAAAATCTGTATCCTGTATCACTAAGTATTTTTTTCTTCCTGAGTAAATTATTTGGATTTCCTTTGAACTGAGTGTAATATTTTACTATATCTGTTATTAGAAACGAATTAAATAAAATCTTTAACACATATTTATATTTGTATGGAAGTTATAATTTTACTTTTTTTAAATTAAAAAATTAAAATTTTACCTTTTTAAAAATATATCATTTTAACTATTATGAAGAGTTTCATATGCCTGATGGACTTACCTGAAAGAATTAAGTAAACTTCGTCACCAGAGAAAAAATGTACCTCTTGAGGAAAGCTTAAAACTAGGCATATATTTTCCTCGCTCTAAGAAATGAATTCAAAACTTCTGTAGAACTTTGATACCTCTTTTATTTTTTTCCTCTTGGCACTTTCTTGTTTCCTTTTTGGTTTGGGTTTATTTATAACTAGCGAGTTATTTTCCATCAGTGGCAACAATGATTAGAAATTTGGTGTCTTGATCTGATCCTATGGTGACAGATTAATGATTTACAGAGATCTGGACTCTATTGTGTAAGAGTCAAATGAGAATCTGTTTTTCCATTTTGCCCTTGGGTGCTCAAGTCAATTTAAAAAGTCAAGTTTTTTATGAAAGAGAACAGTTCCTTGACATGGAAATATCACTTCTTTGCTATTTACTCTTAATTCGTGGTTAAAATACTATAATTGAATCTATAAGCTTTCTCTACCTGTGTCTGTATGTTGTATTTGTACTTCAGAAAACTCTTTATCTCTCAATATTTGAGCATGTAATAATTTCCTACATGCAGAAGGTACTTGTCACAAAGTTTCTTAAATTAAAGGTACAACGCTATAATTGTCTTACAAATTTAAGCACTTATAGAGAAAACAACAATAATCTACATTTTATGACACTGTGTTATTGTCCTTTTCCCTATATATGTAAATATATATAAATACATGTTATTTTGTTTTATGAAATTTGCGATTGTGATGTACTTTGTCCCCAATTACTTTAGTGTGCAATTTTTTAAATAACAAGAATAGTCTCTTAAATTACTTCAGTAAAATTATCGATTAGGAAATTAACTGCTATAATACTATATTTCATAACCTATAAAATTTATTCAAAATTTGCCAATTGTTCAAATATGCTATATTTAAAAATCACACACACACACACACACACACACCACACACACACACACACAAACGTATTCTCCACCTTTAACAAAACTAGAAAATATAAAACTCCAAAACTTTGAATTACCCATGATATGATATATAGAAACCTAGATTCTTAGAAAAGTATTAGAGTAAAAACTGTACCAGATGAAGTTAAAAAGTCAGGGAAGGCAATTCAAGATTATTATAATAGAGAAGAGAGATAAAACTTAACTCTGCTGAAACAATAGCCAGGAGGGTTTTTAACTGCTGTCATGAGCTAGTGGAAAATGACTGGAGGAAATTAGGAAAGAAATTCATCAATGAGATATGTAAGGTACATCGAATTATTCCTGAGTTTGCAAAGATATTGCTCTGTGGGTAGGCCTTCCGTGTTGCTAACTGGAACACAATGAAGCTAGGTTCCTACTCTTCCACAGGGATTAGGAAAAGGGGTACTATTTCCTTTAATATTTATACTTAAAAGAGATAATTCACAGACCTTGAGAAAGATATTCCTGGGTCCTAAAACTGGCAAGAGGCTGAGAGGAGATTTGCATATATTTCAAAAAGGCAGAAAAATACTTACAGTTGTAAATTTTCTAAAGCAAATTCTTTAAAGAAAAAGATGTCAGGAGTCTACAGCCCCAAAAAGTACCTTATGTAAAGTTTATTCAAAGCAAGGGAAACATTAAGAATATCTTCATCATATTCTTAGCTCAATAAAAATACTGTCACGTGCCACTTAACGATAGGTATATGTTCTAAGAAATGCATCATTAAATGATTTCCTACTTGTGTGAGCATCATAGAGCACATTACAAAAAACTAGATGGTATAGTCTACTACTAATCTAGGCTATATTGCTCTGTGGGAAAGGAAAAGTAATTTTCCCTGTACCCTTTTGGGTTCTTGGCTGAGATACCCCTGTACTAAAAGACAGATTAACAGGAGAAAAACAAACAAAAGCTTAATAACATGTACACCTCCTATATCAATGGGAGAAACTCAGGAAAACTAAACAATTTGCAAAATGGCTAAAGCCACCACCATAAATACCATCTTCAGCTTGAAGAAAAAAGAAGATGCTGGGGTGAGGGGAGTCAGTTATGGGAGATTACCAGGAAAAGCAAGATAAACGATAATGTTTATTATGCAGATTTAAATTCTTGTCTTCTGTATTAATAAAAATTTCTAGAGATAAGTTCATCCCCCTGTTCCAGAACAGGGGAAACACAAATGGAGATTTTCCTTACAAATATAAATGTCTTTTGTAATAGCTGTGGACAAAGAGTAACTTCTACTTGATTTTCAGAGCTTCCCCATATCTTCTGTTTCCATGAATTAACCACTCTAAAACTCTCTTATGACAAAAAGGCATATTTTGGGGTGACAAATTCTGTTTTTCTATAGCTCCTAAGCTACAGACAAGTACAGAATGCTAACATAGTGAATACTGTAGGTAACTATAACACAATAATAAGTATGAGTATGTGTTTCCTTAAGACTTTACAATGGCCACAAGGTAACTCACTAGGTGATAGGAAATTTTCAGCTCCATTATAACGTTATGGGACCAACATCTGTCATTGACTAAGACACCATTATGGGGTATATGACTGTATATTGATATGAATTAAAGTCCAAATTTATACTGGCTTGGATCTAGCCAAAATACTGAAATAGGTTAAATTTGGTAAAGGTTTTTCACATTCCAACTTTTATTGTCCCTTTGTGTGTTCTATGTTGTTTTAAAAGCAATCTCCATCCCTAGTAACTCATAATAATCTTATAACCTTTTTGTAAAAGGATTACTAAAAATATTACTTATGTTTATGTGCCTTTCTTTCAAAAATGTTTGCATTTAAAACAACATTGAAGAGAGACTTTTAATGCAAAGTGACAAGAAAAATATTCTGAGCTGTCCTAAATTAAATTAAAGCAGGCTGGAGAATGAGACAAAGAGACAAGAGTAATTAAAAATTAATAGCTGTGGACAACAAATGAAAGATTGCTCACATTCCTGAATATGTGTTAGAGCTTTCAATCGACTTCTAGATGGCTCTTTAGAAAGAAGTAGCCAACTACCAGATGCCAGCACATCCTGCTTGTGCATGAACTTTCTGAATTGTTTCCCATAATGAATCAAAAGTAGAAAATATTTCTTTGTGCACTTTCTAGGGCTATGCACTTATCCTAAAACTTCCCCTGCTTTACCTTTTCCCATTCTCCTTATCTATAGCTACTATAAATTATTTGAAAACAACTTACATCTTTCTTCCCCAAATCATAGTTTATAAGAGAGCCATCAACTCCAGGTGGGTGGACATATTGTCTTTCCCATTAGCCCTGCTGCTAGTGGTTCAGACTGAATGCCCCAGGAATCTCATCCTTTTTCTAGGCAACACACAGCTAAATAAACTCATTCTTTAAAAAAAAAAAAAAAAAAAAAAAAACCTTTCAGAAAGGAAACTTTTTTTGTTTAACAAAAGAAATGAAAGGATACTTTTGGAATTTTAGTCTTTGATAATGAGAACTAAAGTGAACTGAACTTCCTGCGCTGTATTAAAAACACACAGACATACACACACAGAGAAAGAAAAAGAAACTTATTGTTTGTTCCATAAAATACTTGCACCTAAGAGGTAAGAGGTAATAACTAAAATAAGTTATTTACCAAGACTAACGGCTTGCTTATCGAATTCATTTTAAGATTCTCATCACGCTGTGCCCGCCAGCACAAAGCTTTATACTTAAACTCTGACTGATCCTTACCAGTAACCAACCCCGCCTCTATCCACCAAGCCTCTAGTGTATTAAATATCTTGCCATAACTTCTCCCTCCTGAGACACCAGTAAGATTCTGTTAAGGTGTTGTTTTCTCTAACTGCATAAAACTAAAAGTATTTTTTTCTCATCAATGAAATTGTCTAGTAGTCTTTTAGAGGGTCAACCATGAATAAACACAAAATTCTGTAAAGATCAAATTAAAATGCCCCCACTACAAAACCTGAGGACTCGAGACTGAAAAGAGTGCACGTGACAGTGACACAAGCATGGTATCAAGTATGAAATTCAATTTCCTTTTATTAAATGCCCAAATGCTAAGTTTATTTTGTCTTTTAAGAATAACAAAAAGTCAGAGTTCTTTGATTATGTGATCCAATATAATCTAGAGAGAGAGAAAATCCCTGACAACATTACTTCCTCTGGTGATTCTATAAGAGAATGTCTCCTGGGAGAGAAGACAAGTATAGGTTTTATAAGCGCAACACCCAGATGACTTAAATGAACAGTGAGTTCAAATGGTCACATCAGTCTGTATTCCTTGGACATAATTTTCCTGAAGTCAAATTTTCAGAATCCTATGAACACTTTTGTCAGGTTCTGAAGACACAGCATTACACAAGTACCTATACAACTTTTCATGGTGTCTTCTCAGTCTGAAAGACTTTGACATCACACATGCCTTCTTTCATTTTGTAAGATACACACACACACACACACACACACACACACACACACACACACACATAATTGTTATAATTCCTCAGAGGACAATCTAAAATCGCAGTGGCCACTCTGGAGAAATTATGACATGAACAAGATTGTTCATTTGACAGATGCTTTAAAATAAAAAGAGGGAAGCTCTCATGAGGAGAGTCTCCGTCCTGTGTGTCTAATAGAGAGATTACTCTGTTTAATGCACAATAGTCCCTCTTTTGTTTTAATATTTCTGGGATTAGTAAGCACTGGATTTTTAATTATATGGCTTTGTGGAATTTTCAAGGATGTGTTATTGTTTAAACTCTCCATAATAATAACTTACTTATGTGTGTGTCTGTAAAAATGAGTTTTTCTGAATTTAAGCCTTGACTACTCTTTCCAGAGTGGAGGATGATTTTATACCTTCCTGAAGCTAGTGCCCCTTCACTTCTTCATATTTGCTCTTTTTTTTCCTTTCTCTTTTTCTCGGGAAATTTTTTAGAATTATTGACAATAAGTAATTTTATATCATTTATATATATATATGTATATATATGTGTGTATATATGTGTATATATGTGTATATATATATGTATATAATAGAACTATTGTTCAGAGAGAAAAATATAAGAGGGAAAATGATTAATTGTGCTTTATTTATATTTTTTCTTTGCCAAAATTTAGCAAAGCAGAAAACATGTATGGTAATATAATGTGTCATTTAGATGAATAGAAAATTAGGCCCATTAGAGTTTTGGCATACAGCTAAATTTCTTGATTTTTTAAATATATGAACACAGAGATTTATTTATATTAAAAAGATCTAATGTAATTTTCCATTCAATAAATAACTTTTCAGGAAAACAAAAATAATTAATTTAATCTTAAAATAACTATTCTATTAGTTTCCTCAGATTGCTTATAATTTTTACAACTATAGAATTAAAATAATTAAAAATTTAATAATGGATATAATTTACAAGAGTTTAACCTTGTTAATTTTCATTGATTCTACTCCAATGATGTATGAGAATGTTTTATTGATAACAGTACAAATAATAAGGACTTAACATGATGGTGTAAATCAAAATTTCCAAATCTTTGGTCAGAGTCAAAACCTTACAGTGATATTAAATTAAATTAATAAATTATCTTTTTACCTGAACAACTTTTAAGCAAGAAAAATATGCAATTAATAGTCTCTAAATATAGTTTAAAATTTCCCTTATACCAAATCTAGAATAAAAGATAAGTTATGACAGATACCACAGAAATTCAAAGGATCTTACATGAATACTATGAAAAATTACATGACACCACATTTAATAACTTAGAAGAAATGGACAAGCTCTCATAAATATATAACCTTCCTAGACTGAATCAAGAAGAACCGGAAACTCTAAGTAGACTGATCAACAGTATGAAAATTGAAAGAATCATTAAAAACCTACCAAAAAGTAAAAGTCCAGGACCAGATGCCTTCATCAGTGAATTTAATCAAACTTTCAAAGAAGATGTAATACCTATTCTTTTCAAACTTTTCCAAAAAATTGAAGAGGAGGCAATACTTCCTAACTTATTTTATGAGGCCAATTATTACACTGAAACCAAAACTTACCAAAGATAACACACAAAAAAGAAAACTATAAACCAATATCTCTCATGAACACAGATGCAAAAATCCTAAATAAGATACTAGTGAACTGAATACAAAACATATTTAAAAAGATTATACACCGTGATCAAATGGGCTTCTTCCCAGGGCAAAGTGATAGTTTAACATATGCAAATCGATTAACATGATGCACCACATAAACAAAATAAAAAAGAATGATGTGAGCATATCAAAAGAAGCAGAGACTTTGACAGGACACAATATCCATTTATGATCAAAATACTTAATAAAATAGGTATAGAAGAAAAGTATCTCAGCATAATAAAGGCTATACATGAGAAACCCTCAGCTAACTTTATACTTAATGGTGAAAAATTAAAACCTTTCCTCTAAGATCAGGAACAAGACAAAGCTATCCACTGTCATCACTGTCATATGATATAATATTGGAGGCCCTAGCAAGTGCAATTAGGCAAGAGAAAGATGTAAAAGGCATTCAAATAGGAAATGAAGAAGTCAAACTATCACTATTTGTGGATGGCATAAATATCTATATAGGAAACCCTAAAGACTCCATATGAACACTACTCAAAATAATAAACAAATACAGTTTCAGAACACAAAATCGATGTTCAAAAATCCATAGTATTCCTGTACTCAAACAATGAATTGTCAGAAAAATAAATTTAAAAATATTATTTTTGCAGTTGCAACAAAAAGTATAAAATACCCAGGAATAAACCTAATAAACATGTGAAGGACCATATAATGAAAACTGTAAGACTCTAGAAAAAGAAATTGAAGAAGACACAAAGAAATGGAAAAATATTCCACGTTCTTGGTTTGGAAGAATCAACATAGTTAAAATAACCTTATTATCTAAAACATTATACAGATTTAATGAAATCCCCATCAAAATACCATTGGCATTTTTAAAGAAGTAAAACACATGAAAAAATCATCAAATTTGTATGGAAGCAAAAAAGACCCCGAATCTCCAAAGCCATCCTGAGTAAAAAGAACAAGTCTGGAATTAGCACTCTGTCTGACTTCAAATTATACTTCAAAGTGACAATAATAAAAAAGGCATAATATTAGTGTAAAAACAGACACACAGACCAGCGGAACAGAATTAAGAGTCCAGAAGTAAACCCTCATTTATATGAGCAAATAATTTTCAACAAAGGAGCCAAAATATACAATGGAGAAAGGAAACCCTCTTCAATAAATGGTGTTGGGAAAACTGAAAAGCCACCTGAAAAAAAAAAAATGAAACAGACTGTTGTCTATCACCATACACAAAAATTAGCTCAACATGGATTAAGGACCAAAACAACAAAATGTACGGAAGAAAACATAGGAATGAAACTCATGGACTTTGGACTTAAATAGGATTCTATTAATTTGATCTCAAAGGCAAGGGTAGTAAAAGCAAAAATAAATGAATGGAACTGTATCAAACTAAAAGCTTCTGCACAGCAAAAGAAATCAGCAATGATGCAAAGAGACAACTATCCAAATGGGAAAATATATTTGCAAACAATGCCTCCAATAAGGGTTCAATATCCAAAATAAACAAAGAACTTTTATAACTCAATAACAACAACAAAATCTCCCAAAATCAATTAAAGAGTGGGGAGAGGACCTAAACAAATACTTCTCCCAAGAAGACATACAAATGGCTAACAAATATATGAAAGGATGCTCAGCATTGCTAGCTATTACAGAAATGAAAATCAAAACCAGAATGAGATGTCATCTTACACCTGTTAGAATGGCTATTATCAACAGGACAAGTAATAACAAGTGTTGGAGAGGATGTGGAGAAATAGGAACCATCATATGCTGCTTGTTGGAATGCAAGTTGGTACAATCACTGTGGAAAACAGTATAGAGTTTTCTCAAAAAACCAACAAATGATCTACCATTTGATCTATCCATTCCTCTACAGGGTTTTATCCAAAAAACTTGAAAACATTTATCCAAAAAGATATATGCACACTAATGTTCATAACAACATTATTCAAGGTGGCCAGGACATGGAAGCAACTGAAGTGTCCTATGATAGATGATTGGATAAAGAAGATATGGTACATATATGGAATATTACTCAGCTATAAGAAGAAATAAAGTACTGCATTTGTGACAACATGGACGGACCTCAAAATAATCATGCTGAGCAAAATAAGCCAAGAAAAGTTGAAAACCACGTGGTATCATGTATATGTGGATATAAATCTAAAAGCAACCAACAAACATGACAAACAGACACATGGACAGTAGACTATTAGTTACCAGAGGGGAGGCAGATAGAGGTTTATGTGGTGACAGAAAGAAACCTAACTATGGACGATGAAAACATAATGCAATATTATATATATATGTGAATTGTACTCTTGAATTGTATACTTGAAACTTACTGGATTTTGTTAATCAAGTCACTTCTCCATGAAAATTAAGTAATTTAAAAAATGGCCTTTGTTCCTTTATGAATAAATTAAGACATGAAATTTCATTAATTGAAGTATATTTATGTTTCTATATGTATATTTGTGTTTATTTTGCTTAACATAAAAATTGTAAAGATATAAATATGTAATCATAAAAAATAAAATAGCTAAAAGTTTTTGAATTGCTTTTCTTTTATCTTGAGTCTAATAAAACAAATATTAGTTATTTTATTTAAAGTTGATAATTATTTTAAAGAAATACAGAGAAACAGAAATATATATATACAAGATAATAAATATGATTTACTTGTCTGTTTCCTAAGAAAAAGTATACAGTTTATTAGTATGTTTAACATATAATATTCTTATAATGCTGTCAAAGTTAAGTAAATATTAAAGATAAAAACTTTAGTCATCTATGTGCATAATCAAGTATCTGTGATTAGCTAAATACATACATGCAGAGTATATTAAAATTAATATATATGTTTATAAATTTTAAAAACAATAAGAGATACATTTGAGGGCATACTTAAAATTAAAAGGTCTGAAGAATTTGAAACCCGTTTGCCTATATTCGTAATACCTCTCTAGATGGTTTTTGAAGTAAATAGTATTATATTTTATATAGTTGGCTTAAAGTTAATGGGTTTATTCATAGTGAAAATAGTTTATAAATCTTTTTGAAAATTTTATATGAATGCTATACCAAACATAAAATTCGAATATGGCTTATTTGTTTAAAATGACCAAATTAGATTTTGTCCAGAGAAGAGAGGTCACGAATATGCTGTTAACTCTCAAACCTTTTTTAGAAAATTCCTGTTATTTTGAGAAAAATGTTCCTTATTTAAAATTAATATCCTAAAATTTTTATTTCTTATTATTTGTTTGAAAATATCGCCCTAATTTATACAAGATGAAGGCGAATTGAGAAAAAAGAGGGCTGTTCTTTGTATTTTTTGCGTTAGGTCTCACAATTGTTAGTGCTCATGTTGCCCAGAGACTGGAAATCTCCCATAAATTTAAGTATATTCCAAAAAGACAATATTTATGGTCTTTAAACAAAAGGTGGCATAATCATAACTGCATTTGAGAGAATTTAATCAGTCAGCAAATTATGACAAATAGAACACAAAATGACTAGAGATAAAATTATTGTTAAAAATCCTTATTGCCTCTCTATATTGTAAATATAAGAAATAAAAAAGATGGCCAAGTAGATTGTTGAGAATCTGTTTATGAAGTTATTTTTAAGTGGTGCACATCTTGGACATTGAATTGGTAACCTTAACACTTCTAGCTTTTTCAAATCAGTCAATTATGAGTTAAAGAGACAAATGAGAGACTACTACATATATATTCAATTTACCTTACCTCCATGTTTCTTCACATTGGAATGGACATATACAACTAAGGTCTTCAGACCGGTTCCCATGGACTGCATTTTCAGTGCAGTTCGAAGCAAGAAAGAAGTAAGCATCAATAGCCACTTCACATTTTTCACTTCCACATTCTTTCAAATAAATAAGAAAAAATAACTTTTAACAAACTTGAACTCACATTGAACGATTAAAGACAGTTGTCAAATAACTTGATAAAATAAATTTGACAATACCTACCAAAAATAAGTTTCTGTGTCTATAGAATATTAAATTTGAAAGAGATCTAAAATAGAATAAGACCCAACCCTCTCATTCTAAAAATGGACTGAGAAATAAACCATCAGACCAAGACCCAGCATCCAAGTAAATGCATTTTTAAAAAATAATTAAATGTCAATAAATTTCCAATTAATAATTGTGAAAATTATGTAATAACTATAAGCAATACATTTTATATAAAAAGCACTTTCATTCTTTATAAGTTACAGTTGCATAGGAAACCATTTCAAAAATTTGGGAAAAATCTTTAAAATATTTATGATAGAAAAATGATCAGGACATTATCCTAATTATCTGACAGAAAGGAGTGAAGCAAGGTAATGTGTGTGTGTACACATGCATACAATATACACAAATAATTTAGCTACTTCACACTCTAATATGAGACATATCTGTAAACAATAAAAAATGAGATTGCAAAATAGAAAAGACCATATTCAAGAGGAAAATTAGTAAAAGTAAATGCAAGGATGGCCCAGACTTAGAATTATTGTACCAACACTGTAAAATACCTATGTAAATGTATTATTATTAAAGTATTTATAGAAAATATTAATAAATTGGTAAATAGGGAATTAGAGAAAGAAAAATTTGAAAATTGTAAAAAAAAAAAATGGAAATTCCAGAATTGTTGAGATGAAGGAGTTAATTAAACTGAATTGAGAACCTATTATCTTTCATTAACAGCTATAATATTCTAGGGCAATGAAAAAACATAGAAGGCTAATATATCTCCTTGTAAACATAAATAAACCTCCTAGTAAAGAGACCAATAATATTTGTTAGGGAGGTAGTATTTATCTGCAGACTCATCTAGGTAATTTCCTTATGTTAAAATTGCTTATGGTTAACAAACCTAGTCTACGGTTTGTGATGCATCGGCTTCCTGAAAAAAATATCATGTAAGCCATGCAACTTACAACTGAATTGTAAAGTAAACATGGTTCACAAGCTGAAATTTTCTTCCTATGTGCAGACCTCATTAGGAAATCCACATACCACTGTGGAAAAAAGGGAAAGTTAGGATGCTATGCAAAATGTTAGAAATCTTAACAATCTTACCAGTGTAACTTTAACTGCTTATAATATTAAAATTATAGAAAATTAGCACTATATTAGGATAAATTAATCAGTGAATGGAGTTATTAGAGATAAGACACAAGAAAAGAAAAAGTCAATAAATCAAATAATGTCAATAAAAATCATATTTTCAATGTTCTGAATGAACATAAGTCAAGTATGGTAATGTTAGCCTATATAATCAATTGATAAATGTTCCTGGAGATGTTTAAGTATTATATTTAATTCTTTTTAACTATTTAGGTAAACTTGTGTAGAAAACAATATATTTCCAATGCTTTCCTTTGTGGAAAGATTTTTAGAAACTGTATAATTCAATTACTTTAGAGCTTGTAGGATTATTTAGATTTTATACTTATTATTTAATCAGTTTACCAATTAGTGTTTTTCTAGAAATTTATTCATTTTATCAAAGTTGTCCAATTTCTGAGCATGGAGTTTTACATAATAATGTATGTGATCAAACATTTGAATTTAACTGAAATATTATTGACCCTTCCTCCTAAAACCTCAAAAAGAACTAATGAAAAAAAAAAGAAAAGAAAAGAAAAAGAAAAGCTTTAACCTACAGAGAGAATGAGATAGGAGATAATAGTGAGCAAGTATTTTTAATACATTTTGAAAAGCTGAAAAGATGATTGATGATGGTATAGCGACCAAATTAGCAGAATGGCAGTAATAGAAACACAGAAGTGTAATTAGAGGGCCTATTTATGAAAAACAATCTCATGTAACTAGCAGAAATCAGGACTTAAAAGTATCTGAGAATGTGATACTTAAGTGGGTTCTAGAAATAGCTTCTCCCTCAAATCACAAACCCAAAAAATTATTTGGATCCCTCGCTCACAAACAAATGATTTTCAGGGTTTTTTCCTAGGAAAGAGAATCTTATAGGCCCCTGCTGCAAAGATACCAAGCTCACTGAGGTTCCCCCAATGAACAGCCAGCTGACAACTTGCAGCTCTAACGAACTGCCAGTCATCACAGCTCATCTTCATATACAAGTCTTCTTAGGTCCTCACCAATGAATATGATCACCTAACATTTGGCAGAAAGATTTGAAATCAGAAAGAACAAACAATCATTAAAAGTACAGAAAACTGAAATACTAAATTGAACAGAAGAAAACTAAAATGAAACAAAACTATAATATTGCTAGAGGCTTAAGAAAATTTAGTTTACCTACATAAAATCAAAGAATATCAGAAATGTATAATTTAGGCAATAGAAAATGCTCTAGAAAATTAAAAATATGATAAAACAAAAAATTCAACACTAGTTTTGAGATATTTTATGGGGAAATAGTAGGAAATAGAATAAAAGAAAATTTAAAAAGCAATTATGAGAAAAATGAGAGGATCCATTTAGGAGATGCAATATGAAATTTTGGACTTAGAGGCACAGAACAGGACAAGAGAAAAGAGCAACTATGAGTAAAATAACACAGAGGTTACATTAAAATTGAAAGACATGCTTCCAAATAAAAAGTTTTATCAAGTCACTCACAAGTGAACAAAAATAGTCATGAGAATTTAAATTGGTAGAGTTGTCACTGAAAACAGTATGGATGGAGGTTCCTCAAAAAATTAAGATGGGAACTACCATATGATCCATTTCTGGTTATTTATCTAAAGAAAACAAAAACAGCAACTCGAAAAGATATATATTCTTCAATGGTCATTATAACATGATTTATAATAGCCAAGCCATGAAAACAACCTAAGTGTCTATCAATGAATAAATGGATAAAGAGATTATTTTATATATATATATACATACATATATATACATATATATATATATACACACACACACACACACATATGTGTATATATATATGTATATGTGTGTGTGTGTGTGTATTTCATGTATAAGTGAGATTATGCATTATTGGTCTTTCTCTGACTTATTTAACAGCATAATTTACTCAAGGTCCTCCATATTTGTCACAAATGACAAGATTTTCTTCTTGTTTATGGTTGAATAATATTCCATAATATATATAAAAATGGTTGAATATATATAAAAATGGTTGAATATATATATTTATATATATATATATATAATGGAATATTATATGTATGTCTCACCATCATACATAAAAAATCTTGTCATAATACATATGAAAATCTTGTCATTATACATATATCTAAGAAAATCTTGTGCCAATATGAATGAACTTTGAATGAATTATACTAAGTTAAATAAGTCAGAGAATGACAAATACAGTATAATCTTGCTTATATGTGTAATCTAATAGAAAAAAAAAAACTTACAGAGACAGAGAACAGATAAGTGGTTGCCAGAGCGGAGGGGCGAGATGAATGAAATGGCTGATGGTGGTCAAAAGGCACAAATTCCCAGTTATAAAATAAATAAGTCCTGGAGATATAATATACAGCATGGTGACTGTAGTTAATACTGTATTATATATTTGAAAGTTGCTAAGAGAGTTAATCTTAAATGTTCTCATCATAAGAAAAAATGTATAACTACCTGTGGTGATAAATGTTAACTACAATTACTATGGTGGTCATTTTATACTATATACAAATATAGAATTGTTATTTTGTATGCCTGACATTCATAGAATGTTATGTCAATTATATCTCAATTTTTAAAAAATGAATATTATCCCTAAAGTCCAAGCATAGTGAAATTTCAGAATACTGTAGCAAAGAACATAGAAAAAGACTTCCAGAGATAATCACAAGCTGACTGTAAAGAATCAAAAAGTAGCCTATTAAACACATGATTCTACATTATTATTTCATGTATTTCTTTCTTTTCCTTTTAGTATATATCTCATCAATTGTTGTATCAGTACTGGGACTATTCCACAGTCATTTCTGCATCTGTGTTCATGCTCAGAAAACCAATGATGCCATATATAATCTTGCTCGAACATTACTCAGCATGTGGATGGGAAGCATGTGTGATGGGAAAGCTAGGTCAAACAGCATATACATCTATAATATGATAGATATTGCAAAACTGCCCCGATCTGACATTAGAGTGATTTTACATTTTGCTAGCAATGGATAAAATCATTAAGTTGTCAAACACTCAATTTTTTGCCAGACTTATGGAAGAAAAATTATATATTTATGGTGTTTTAAAAATTATCTTTGCTCCCATTATGAATAAAGCTGAACATTTTCTCGTCTATTTAGGAATATTTTCTACACGTTTTGCAGTTTTGTCATTTGACTGTTCTATGATGTCTTTTACAAGCAGACGTTTTTACTTTTCATGTAGTCAAATGACCAGTATTTTCTTTTTAGTGTCTAAATTTTTGTTGGAAACTATAAAGGCCTTTCCCATCCAAATTTACAAAGTAATTGTCTAACATTTTTCTGATTTTTTATCATTTTAATTTTTTATATTTAAAACTTTTCAATATGAAGTTGACCAAGTGTATGTTGTAAGATACAAATCTGCATTTCCCCCCAGATAACTATCGAGTTGTTTGACATCAGTTACTGAATAATTCCTATTTACTCTAATAATTGCAAGATGGCAATTCTACTATATACAAAATTTTTACATGACTTGTATTTATTTTTGAACTTTATATTTTGCATAATTTTGCATTATCAATGTAATTTTTTTATTGAAGCTATATAATATTCCTTAGTATCTGATAGAGCTAAACTCTACCTCACCCACAAAATACACTTTTTCAGAATATACCTGGCTTTGTTTTAGTTTTCCATGCAGACTTTAAGATATAAACATAAAGACACTGTTGTTATTTTCTTGAAATTTTAATAAATATATGTAATAATATAGAGACTTAAAATCTTTAAAAATTAGGATTCATTGGATAAATACCCAGAAATGCAATTGCTGGGTCAAAAGGTAGATGCATTTTTAATTTTCTGAGGAACCATAGACTGTTTTCCACAGTGGCTGTACCAATTTGCAATCCTACGCATTGCACTTTGGGGGTATTTATCCAAAGAAAATCAAAACAGTAGTTCATAAAGATCTATGCACCTCTATGTTCATGGCAGCTCCATGAACATAGCCAAAGTTTTGGTAGCAACCTAAATGCTCATCAATAAACAATTGGATAAAGAAATTATGGTTCATATGTATAATTAAATATTACTCGACCATAATAAATGAAATCCTATCATTTCATTTCCTAACATGGATGGGCCTAGAGGTTATTATGCTGAGTGAAATAAGCCAAAGATAAATATCATATAATTTCACTTATATGAGGAATCTAAGGGAGGGTGGAAACAAACTAATAAAAAACAGACTCACAATTATAGAGGACAATCTGGTGATGGCCTGAGGGGCTCACACCGGGATGGAGAGCAAAACATAGTGAATGAAGTCAGCAGTAATGTAATGGCTATGTGTAGAGCCAGAGGGAAGATAATCAGGGGGATCGTTTCATAAACTATATAAATGTCTAACCAATGCATTTTATACTTGAAACTAATAATAAAATAAATAAAATGCTAAAAAAATTAAGTTAATTTAATTTTAAAAATTAGGATTCATCGCCAATGGAATGGTACATATTTAGAATTTATTTCAGATTTTATATGTTTGTAACAATAATGTGGTGATATTTGAAGTTTGTTTCATTTAGAACTTTCATGTATTTGTTAATTTAAGTCCTAGACATTTTAATATTTTAACTGTTGTTCACATGAAATCTTTTTTCCCATTATGTCATTAATTAACTCTTACCTGTATATAAAAACCATTTATTTCTATTTTATATGTTAACTAATTAACAGAATTCTGTTAATATAAATATGTTTTGAAAATATTATTATAGATAATATAAGTGAAAAGCACTGAAGCACACTTTAAACCTTTTTAAAAATTCAGATTTCCTTTTTATTTTCAAAGTTAGGCCCTAATATCCTAAAGGAATATAAAAATAACACAGATATTTAACAAAAGAAGACTTGCAAGTGAAGTAGTATGATAAGAAAAATACTTTTAATGAAATATTGCTTTGGAGGTGCAGGGTTTTCTACTCTCATAATAATCATAAAATTATAAAAATAATTATAGTGAATAGATTTATAATTAACATCTTGTAATATCTTCTACCACAAGTAAGATCCACTATTTCTAAAACAAAACAAACAAACAAACAAACAAACAAAAAAAAACAAGAATTAAAAGTAATATTGGTTTGCGATGTAATTCATAAATGCAATAATTACTATTTATTTAGGGAAAAAGTTTACTGGCACATACTAAATGTTTTAAATGTACTTATTTAATTTAGTCAAACATACTGTAACAATCACAAGCTTTAAGCAGAAGAAAGACATTCAAAGAGAAATTATTTCTTTTTTTGCTATGATTTCATTTTTTCTTATCCATAATTCAGATTCTCTTATTTCACTTACAACTCATTATCCACTCTGTCAATATCTTCTTTTCTTAAACCTAATAATACATATAATGAACATAGATGATGACATTGAAAGAAGACAGTGCATGTCAGCTCTTTCTCAATTTGTACACTGTAGACCAATTGTCCTTGAAGGGGCTTCTTCTAATTAATCACCATCCCTTTTTTGTAGAGCAATAACATTGGCAAGAATTGATTGGGCGTGAAGATACTTCATTCCGTTGGTAGAAAATGCTCTTAATTAAAAATAATTTTGCTGCTGGTAAAATTAATGCACCCATGCAAACTTAGCAGCTTGATTTTAATTTCTTCTTCATTGTATTTTATGAGAACAAAAAAGGAAATAAGATCTTAGCAACAACCAGAAAAAATGAGAATTACATAAATATATAATTCTATTACAACTTTTTCACCTATCCTAAAATCTGCTTGTTTGAAAACACAACTGAAAGAAGTTGCATCAGTCGAACTTTTGTGCTAACATTAAAAATTTGGATTGCTTCTATTACATATTTTTGTTGACCGTTGGGCTGTATCACACTGGCTTCTTAGCTTGGAACAGCTTGTATCATTTAGAATCTCAAGTGTGGAGGTACATAATTCTCATTTTTTGTAATATTAGCTATGTTCATTAAGTTCTGAACATAGATTCAAGAAGGCATAATGATTAAATATGCTTATATTGACTTTGATGATAATTGCTCAAAGCTGATTTATCTATGAGCAATTCTGACTTCATATTACCCCCACATCATAAAAATATATTTGTTATACTACTTTCATAAAATTAATTAATTAATTAATTCATAAAATTAACTATATTTGCTTGGAGATAATTTATCCAAGAGCAATTTGATTTCCTATCCTCTCTTATTTTTCCTAAAAAACACATTTGCTATTTTGTTGTGAAATTTCCTTTTAGCAATTTTTCGTTCTCAAAAGAATCGTAATGTTTAAAATTAAGTAAATGTATCCATGTATTATTTCTACTTTGAGACAAAGGGAAATCAAGCATACAAATTATGCTGGCAGTGAAGCTGGTGAACTAACTTGGCTGGTAACAGTAGTAGATTATGTTTCTCAATCTGCACATTAAAACATTTAGGGAGCCTTTAAAATTTCCTATGTCCATGTCATGGCAATTCCAGTTTGATTGTTCTCTAGGGGAAGTAGAGTAATAAGTATCATTTAAAAGCTCTGACCTAAACACAATCTCTAAATAGCCCTGAGATCAGACATTTCAGGTAACTTCTCTAACCACAGTTCTTGTTTGTTTTGTTTGAGTCATTTGTAAAATAGTAATATTTGTAACACAGTCTCTGAAGTTCCTTTTATCATCACTAACAATATAATCAACAAGCCATTGCTCTCTTCTACCAAGTTTGGTCTTGAGTGTGATTTGCTTAATGAACCGATAACTATTTTCTGTCATTAGGGGTTGTTAACTCTCCAGAATACCATCTTGTGTGCATGATGAAATAATTATCGTCTTCTGTTTAAAAGACTAATTGTTAGCTTACTTCAACACTGTTTTAATGTATTAGTAGTAATAAGTGCAGCTGCTGTCAGTCGAATAAAACAAGCCATTAGTTGAGTACAGACACATCAAACTACTAATGTAGTGATTGTTGATAAACTATAATGCCAAGATGTCATTGACAGAGGAAATGTTCCTTAAAAGAATTAACTAGAGTACCATACAGTTTTAAGAACGTGAACCAATTTGCATAAGCTAAGTCAAATAGTATTCAAAGTATAATCAAAAAACAGAAAATTATGTACTTCAAATATATTTTGAAATGGAAACTGCCAGAGTATAAACAATTAAAATATATTTAATAAAATATATGTTGGATTATTTCATTTTTAGTGTTAAAGCAGAAAACTAGGATTCTTATTGACACCTCTATCACTTGCTCTCTGTATACAATTTATAAAGTAAGAATTTTCATTTATTTTAAGCTCTTATTACCTCACAATATGATTACCATGGATTCGCTACCATCTTTTTACCCTTTCCAATCTATTTCTTCATTTTATCTTTTTTTTTTTTAAATTTTTCCAACTCTACTGTGATATCTTATTCCTTTTAAACAAAAATCATTATTTAACCCATATTTTAGTTCCGGCATTGCCTCCCCACCCCCCCAAGTCTTATTTTTACTCTTGTTCTCAGAGTTTCAGTAGTGCCTTTGAGGGATTCATCTCCTCTAATGATGTGTTTTTGTTTTCTGTTGTTGTTGTTTTTTTTAACCACCCTACTGGGGATGTGATTGACATACGGAAAGTTATAGATGTTGAATATATATATAACTTGATGTATATGGGGATGAGTATACAACCACGAAACAATAGTCCAGTCATTGTTATAAACTTACCTCTCACTTCCAAAAATTTCCCACCCTCTTTGTTTGTTTTTATTTTTTCCCTTTGTGGTAAGAACATTTAACATAAGATCTACCCATTTAGCAGATCTTAAAATATACAATACAGTATTGCTAATCATAGGCCTTGTGTTGTACAACAGATTTCTAAAACTTGTTGATCTTCCATATCTGAAACTTTGTACCTTTTGAAATACAGTGTTTTTAAAAGTGTAATTCCTTCAATCTAATTCCCTCACTTCTTCAACTCCTCTATCCTGGCTTCATTGACATCTTTGTTCAATGGTCATTTTATCATGGAAATTTTATCTGACCTCCCAAATTACTCTCCCAATGGCCCATATTTTACTTCTTTTTTTTAAATAGTTTTCTTTGATTATAATCATTCATATATGAGCATTTTATTTCAATTAACAATTATATATTTATCACTGTATTTGCCCAATAACTCCCATTCAAAAAAATAATCTATGAGAATAGGGAATAGCTTGAGTTTTCTTTACAATTATTTATCTTGAGCCAATCAAATTCATGAAATGTAGCAGGTGCTAAGGAGATGTCTATTAAAGGAACAAAGCAAATAATAAGAATAGAAAATTCATTTTTTTAAATTTCACACTGTTATATAAATTTTATGTAATTAGAAAATACCTAGCAAAAGTTGAAGTGATTCAGGCAAATACAAATTAAAAATACACATCTTTTATTACCTGCAAATTCCAATTCCCACACACATTTAAATTGGGAAGGACGAGGAAGTTCAGCTTGGCAATATGGCTGATGGATCCACAGTAGCAACGGTGCAGAAGAATTAAGCAATCGTTCTTAGAAACCAACATAAATTTCTTGTGTACCCACGAGTACATATATACTAGAAAAATGGAGCAATAAAACAATGATAAGTATCTTAATGAAATGTTTCAGTATATATTTTGGCTTATAAAATGCATAGCTAATTTCTAAAAATATCAATTTTTAAGAAAATTCTATAGGACACACCTTTTATCCCATGCTTTGTGTACCCCTTCTATTCTTCATCATGTTAATGTTTAAAATGTCTATGTAGTGTATTTTTGTCTTTGATTCATTTCTCATACCTGTAGTCTACAATCTTCTGTTTGTTGGGCTATAATTATTTTTTAATTAAAAGTATAGTATAAAGTAATAGCCACACTATTTAAACACATGTGACCCAATAGGATTAAAACAATGAAATGCTAAGGTATTGTTTGAATGTGTTGAGCTTTAAAATTTAAATAATCTGAAAATATGTTAACATAATCAAACATATTTTCTAATAAATAATCTGTCTATGGTAACCTCTAGTATCTTCAAAGACAGAATTCATGACTGGTTATATCCACAATGAAATTAATTACACAATTCAGGTCATATCAAGCTATCATTAAGTTTTAGCACATGCTGTTTTAATCAGGCCTTATGATAACATAAACCAATAAGATAAATTTAAGGCATGGAGACAGACTGGGGCTTTATGTTCTGTTTAGAGCAAGCATACTGTACAATTATTTCTACTTCTCTGAGTTTCCATGAATTTGGCAGAAGGAAGCAAAGCTGAGTCGTGGGGAGCAAGGAATCACTAAAATCTGACAATTCCTTTAATGCAATTACTACATTAAGTAAACTTTGTTCTAATTGTTTCAAGTCATAATGACCTTTACCTGGACTTGCTATACAATTTCTTAATGGCTACACAAAGTATGATTCTTAAAGTATAAGTCTCTGTATAAATAAATGACCATAAAACTAATTGGAATCAACACTAAAGATTAAAATAATCTAAAAAATTATAATTTAATTACATTGAATGGCTATCAAAATAATACAATTTTATATTAAAATTTTAAGTCGATATCACCAAAAATGTTACTCTATAACTTTATACCAAGACATAGAATTTTGACTCTTCAAACAGCATTAGCTAACCTTCACTGTCAGTGAATACTGTGTCTTACTGACCTATGATCTTCATTGAGATTTTCATTGCATTTGAATTTATGGATGTACACAATAAATTTAACAAAAAAAGCATATTATTTTATATTGAAAGAACCTGTAGTCATCTCTTTACTTCAAATAAAATAAAACAAAAGACTGAAAAATCTCAGCTTAAATTAAGCCGTCTCTCAGGGATTTTTGTTTGTTTGTTTTGTTTTGTTGTTTGCTGTGTATGTGTGTGTGCGCGTGTGTGCGCGCGCACGCATGCGTGTTTTAAAATGAGAAAATCAGAAGGCAGCTGAACAAAAGTTATACAATGTTTGGCCTAGTCAGGAGTGAGGAATCCACTAAAAAAAATAAGATTTCACATCTTCCTGTAATTTGGGGAAGATGGACCAGTAAGGAGTAGGTGCAAACTAATGATAATAAATGCCAAACAAAATGACAGGAATAACATGGATCCCTGCTTACAGTGGTGCTATGGTGCACATCTTGTAGCTTGAATATTACTTGGAGACAAAATAGGGCTCTGACTTTTTCTGAATAAAAGAAACCAAAGTCTCTCACAGTAGATTTCAAGGGAAGTCAGAGGAATTTATTATTAGTACCCTTTATCTTGAATGAGAACACTGTGAAGGTAACCAGACTTTAGACAAAGTTTGGATTTAAATGGGGTTATTTGGAATAAGAAATTGGAGCTCTTATAACCATTTATAATTATTACAATACCAATAAAATGCCATCTAACTTAACCTGAGCATTAAGAGCAATGTATTTTATTAGACCATATGCAGAGGTTAGACCATGATATAGATTTATATCTGAATCCAACCTCTCATTCATGACTTGTGTGTTCATGTGAGAATTCATTTCTATACACACACAACATCACAACAAAAATACAAAATTGATGTACTATATAACCTTTAAAGCAGGTTAACAGAATATGTGTAAAGAAAGTAAGATGGATGAGTAAAGGCTTTTGAACAAGTAAATTAAACTTCATCTCTAAATATCTCTGAGCTTTCTAGCAGCCAAGAAAAAAGAGAAATCATGAAAATAAAGCCTAATTCTTCTTAGTGATTAGTTTTATTTTGGTGGATTCATTCTAGTTTATTGGGAGAACCACATTTCCAAATAATCTTTCTAAAAGATAATTTTCATATGGTGGAAGATATTAAACCATTGATAATCATGTAATGATCTCTTTGTTGAGAATTATTTATTAAATTGACCACAAATTCATAAAGTTTTCTCTGAATAGTGCTACTTTATATTCAAGTGAGGTGATTTTCAATAAATTAAATTCTCTTGGAGTATATATTTCAAAAACACTGCTAGTGAAGGAAAAGCAGTCATCATGAATTCAGGGGGATATGGTGACTAATATACTACTCACTGCCTGTTAAAACACAATTTTCTTCGTTCTGATAAACTTAAGCAGAAAGACAGTTAATTGACTCAGAATCAATTGTATGGTCAGATTGGTGTTTTTGTGGAATTCAATTATTCTAAAGTGACTTTTATTTTCCAGAGAAGTAAATTTCTAGTAAATTTCATGAATGGCCCTCTATGTCATTGTTATCCAAAGTTCCACGATAAACACAAGTGACATGGTAATATTAACTTTTATCCATCAATTTTATTTGGACCCACAGGGATTAAAAAAAATCTATATGGAAATGCTCACTTAGCTTTTTGATTTTTTAATCTCAAGTTAATAGTTGGAATTATGTTTTAAAAGAACACTTATTTTTTGATACTATTTCTAATTGAGTTCATGGATTAGATAACAAATTTTAGTTCAAAAATATGTGGAGGCCTGGAAATTGATTTCCACATTCATAAGTTTCAACCTTTATCCATAAAATAGAAATTTAACTCTCTTTATATAAAATGGGGTTGTTTGTTCTGGTACAGTAGATTTAGGGTGACCAGCTCAACTGTTTGTTTGGGACTTTATTTTTTTAGCATTGAAATTCATGTGTCCAGTGAAGGCACTCAGTCCTAGGCAAACTGGTCATGTTGGTTTCCCTAAGGAAATTATGTATTCAAAGAAATTATTTCTGAAAGAAAGGAAAGGAGTATGAGGATCAGAGCCGCAGATAGTATGTGATGGAAGAGAGAAATTAATCTTCTGTTCTTCTAGGTCTCTAAAGTTGTGTGTGTGTGTGTGTGTGTGTGTGTGCGCGTGCGCGCGCGCGCGCGCGACGTGCATGTTTATAGAGAGTTAATTACCCAGCATAAGCTATCTAATACACTTATCAAAAGTTTCCTTCATCTAGATATGAAACTAGAGTCAGTACTGAAGATTGTTTCAACTTTGCAATATTTATCGACTGTATTAAATTGGTTTTTATCTCATAAAATATATTTCTGTAAGAAAATGAATTTACATTGATTACAGTAAATAGTTGTTTATAAATTGCTGAGAACATATATTGATAATAAGTTATAATCTATCTTATCCTTGACTGTCCTGTTTATACATAAAAATTGAAAACAGCAAACAATCAGCATTTACACTAGTGTTTTTTTTGTTTTTTTTTTTTAAGTGAGTAGGGTATCAGGGGGCAGGGATATACAGATATGCATTTAGTAGTGAACATCTATCTTATTGTTGACAGTGAAGTAATTAACTTGCATATATTAGGAAACTAAACTTGAACTGATTTAAACTTCAATAAGCTCGTGAGAGCATATTTTTGTAAAAAAACAGTGAAATTAAGACAATGATGAACCAGTTTCGCAATGACAGTAAAAAGAAACAAGAAAATTTGAAACCTGTTTTTAAAAAGAAAAGCAATCTATTTCTTATATCACATGTCACTGTATGTTACATCAGAAAGAATTAAAGTTAGCAGTACCAAAATTTTGTAATTTAATTGACATACAAAAAAATTATAAAAAATTGATTTTCCTAACTGATTTAATAGATTATACGCCAAGTGTATTTAATGATGCTTTACTTAAGGCTTTTCTTCTTTTTAAAGGGAAACCAAATTTGATTGATAGTATAAAGATTTAAAAACAATTCTAGATGTTGATTTCTTATTTTAATGGCCTAATTTCTTAGGCAAGATAATGATTTATTATAGATATTCTTCTTCTCATGCTATATTAAGCATCTTAAACTACTTCTCAAAGAAACTGTATCCCAAAATCATGGCTTTTACCCATCATTGCCACATCTATTTCCTAATGATTTTATTTATGTTCATTTTAAGCACTCACCAGTTTTTAGAAACTATAGGAATATGTAGAAATATTTTTCTTTATATGATGAAGATACTAAAAATAGTAGTGAGATATATCACCTCTATCTCTACCCCCACCATATGTGTGTGAGATAACATTTTACCATATGTGTAAACTTTACCATTGTTCAAATAGTTCAAAAACATTATCTTATTAAATTCATTTCATTTGAATTTCCAACAGCTTGACCGAACAAATCATATTATACTCTATTTTATACTTCAGATAAGAAAATTATGAGTTTTTTTCCTTTGTGTAAGTTCATATGCCTAATTTTTATAGGGCTAGGACTGAAATCTATATACTTGGGTTTCAAATCCCATCATCTTTTACTTTATTTATGTTTTTTCATTTACTCTTGAACAGAAGTAGTACTGGTACAAGTGTTAATTGACAGAAAAATAATATTTTCACTAAAATTTAAAGTATAAAATCATAAATCTGAAAAGCTTTATTGTTTTTCTAATACCCCATCTTTTCATTTTCATTTTTTTACTCAATTCATTGTTCTTGATTTAGTACTAATAAAATATTAACATGTTATTTATTTGTAAAATATCTTATTTTACCTAGTTGAAAGAAATTCAATAACTTCCAAAAAAGCAGTGATGAATCCACACAGAAAAAACTTTAAAATATTCAATAATTTGCTGCCTACAATTAACTCAATTTAGCTTTAAGTACACACATAAACTGAAAATAAAGGTATGGAAAGATATTTCAAGTAACTGTTAATCCGAATAAAGTGGGGGTAGCTAGACAATATCAAGAAACACAGTTTTTAAGTAAAAAAAAAATGTTCAAAAGAGACAAAGATAGTTACTATATATTGATGAAGGGGTCAATCTATCAAGAAGACACAATATCTGTGAACATTCATGCACCCAAATTTGACACACCTAAATATAAAGCAAATTCTAAAAGAACTAAAAGGAGAAATAAATTATAATACAGCAACACTTAGGAACTTCAATACCTCACTTTCTCAGGAATAAATAGATCAATTCAGAGAATCAATAAAGGAACAGAAGATTTGAACAAAACAGTAATCCAAATGATTGTAACAGACATGTACAGGGCAACCCATCAAACAGAACACACATTCTTCAATGTGTATATACTTTCCTAGCTCCATATATAGATTTCTCTCTCTCTCTCTCTCTCTCTCTCTCTCTCTCTCTCTATATATATATATATATATATATATATATAATAATTATATATATATATATATATTATTATTATTATTTGGAAAGATTAACAATATTGACAAAATTTTAGCTAGAGCAACTCAAAAAAAAGAGGACCCAAATAAATTATAAATGAAAAATAAGACTTTTCAACTTATATTGAACAAATAAAAAATTAGACTACTATAAATAATTATGCACAAACAAATTGACAACCTAGAAGAAATGGATAATTTCTAGAAACATGCAATTGGCCAACAATAAACCATGAAAAAAATTTTTAAAAACTCTGGACAAAAAATTAAAGAGTAAGGGAATTTAGTCAGGAGTCAAAACTTCCCAGTGAAGAAATCTCCCAGGACTAGATGGTTTTACTAAGGATTCTACTAAATATTCAAAGAACTAATACCTATCCTTTTCAAACTTTTCTAAAAAGTAAAAGAGAAAAATACACTTCCAAATTTATTTTATTAGGCCAGCATTACCCTGATACCAAAATCAGACTAGGAACCTACAAGAGAATAACATTATACATCAATATCCCTGATGAATATAAATGCAAAAATTTTCAACAAAAATTAGCAACCCATTCAACAGTTCATTAAAAGATTATATATTATGATCAAGTGAGATTCATCCTTGGCATATAAGGATTGTTCAATGTATGTAAATCAATAAATGTGGTACATCACATTAATAAAATAAAATATAAAGATTATATGATCATGTCAATAGATTCATAAAAAAACATTTGACAAATTCAATTCATTTCCAATGGTAAAAAGGTTGACAGCTTTCATTTAAGTTCAGGGACAAAGAAGGGTGCACACTCTCACCACTCTCAACATATTACCGGAAGTTCTAGCCAAAGCAATTAAGCAAGAAAAAAATAAGAGGTATCTCATTTGGAAAGGAAGAAATAAAATTCTCTGTTTGCAGATAACATGATCTTATATATAGAAAACCCTAAAGACTTCACCAAAAAACTATTAGAAATATCATTGAATTCAGTGAGGTTGCAGCATACAAAATCAACATACAAAAAAAAATCAATTGTGTTTCTATATACTAACAATAAATTACTTTAAGAAATAAAGAAAATCTCTTTTACAATAGCATCAGAAACAATAAAATACTTAGGAATTCATTTAATGAACGAGATGGAAGATCTGTATACTGACAACTATAAAATACTAATAAAATAAATTGAAGAAAAAATAATTAGAAAGATACCTTGTGTTCTTGGATTGGACTAAATAATATTATTAAAATGTCCCTACTACCCGTAGCCATCTATAGACTCAATGCAATCTTAATTAATATTTCAAGAGTATTTTTTTCATAAATAGAAAAATTATTCCAAAAATGTTTGTGAAACAACAAAAGACCCAAAATAGCCAATGTAACCCCGAGAAAAAAGAACAAAGAGGCATAACAGTTCCTGATTTCAAACTACTATAAAGCTATAGTACTCAAAACACAGGGGTGCTAGTATAAAAACAGATGGATAGACCAATGGAACAGAATTGAGAACCCATAATAAGTCTATATGCATAATTTTCAACAAAGGAGCCAAAAAACATATACTGGAGAAAAGAAAGCTTCTTTAATAAATGGCCATGGGAAAATTGGAAAGTTATACACAAAAGAATGAAACTAGACTGCTACTTGTCACTATACATAAAAATTAACTCACAATAAGTAAAAACTTAAACGTAATTTTTTCTAAATATAATTTATGCAGCTTTGCATGGCATAGTTAGACATATTTGATAAATTTGCAAGCTCAAAAAGAGTAAATCCTTAACAGACTAAAAGTGATTTAATATCCTTTTTTACTTGCATAAAAGGTTGGAAAATTAGTTCAATAGTTAATAATTCATCTCTTCTAATACTAAACAAGTTTTTGTAACATTTTGTTATATTACTTGAAACGTATCTGTAGTTAAATGAAATATTATGTTAAATTTCTTTTTTATCTCTAAAAGTATATATTGAACTAAATCTTTCCCCCAAAAAACATATTTTTTTCAGTATCTTTTATATAATCATTCTTTACCTCAATGATTTCAATTTTTACATCCAAAACTTAAATCTTAAATTTGTTACCCCATATAAATTGTGAAAATTTTTTCTTAAATATATTTTATAAGTCAATGTCTTAAATAATTTCTTACCTGTCATATGAATTCTGATTTTATTTCTATCAATATCTGTAACTGTTGGTCATTCTAATAAATTATTATTGGAGTAACATGATTTTTTAGACTAAATAGTTTTACTTATTTTGTTAAAGGCCATGGTAGACATATTGAATAAGTCTTTTAAAAGCAAAATTTCTAGATTATATTTCAAATTTTAAAAAAAGCTTAGAGTACTGATTAGAAAATTTTCTCACATGAGAAATATTTTTAAAAATTAATCTACATATTCTGTCAGTGACCAAGTGAAAATAATTATTGATATGCTAGATTAATAATACTGAAGTATAAAATGAATAAAACTTTAAAATATAATTTAGCATGAGTCAAAATAGCCTACTTCATTGCTGGATGAGTTTAAGACTTTAACTCATGGCCTGCATAAAAGCAATTTGGACATATTAAAAATACTAAAATTCACTCTGATATCTTTCTCTGGAGTAATTCTAAGTAATTTTATATTTCCTTCAGGTCTTTCTTATATCTACCTTTTATATCATCAGTTTTAATGAGGAAATTAAAGGACAATATGCTTCTCTGGGTCAATTATGGTCATTATAAGTTCACCTTGAATGACACCATTGAGAACTTAACATCATTACTAAAAACACTGAATACATGTATTATAAGTATATCTTGGCCATTTAGAAGTTTGTATAATAAAAGAGAAACTCCTAATTTTTGAAAACCAAAATTTAATATATGTTTCTTGATTTCTGTATTCACTGTTTAAAAAGGATGAATACTTATAATTTTCTTTACAAGAAAATTTAACTGTGTGATAATGAATATCATGCTGTTTAGGTACAATAATGTAATTAAACTTTGTGCCTCATTGTAAAAAGTTCTAATCATCAATCATCAGCATATTGTCAGTAGAAATTTTTTGTAAGTTGAGACAGATTGCCTGCAAAAAGACATGCTAACTCTCATAACAGAAACAAGAATAATTAGAGATTGACCCAGATTTGCTAATTAGTAATCCTATTCAAAATATAATGGCAACAACCAATGACAACCATAAAAACTAACCTGTCACTCCTGTTCTTTCAGGACCTACAATATTCCTATAGTGGCCATCCATCTACCTGTAGTTCTAAATACTTAAAATGTTCTGCTTAATCAAAATTTAGGTAAGAAAGTTATGAAGAGCTAGGGAAGGAGATAGAAAATATATTTAACATATTAAATATGCTTAAATATCGTGAAACTCTCTTGCACATGCTCTCTCTCTCCATCATTTTGAGGAAACAATCCCTATAACAGATTAACACTATTAGCAAATCTGAATTTTGACTATTCTTAAGTATGAAATAAGATAATGTTCCATCTTGTTCAACAGTGTGTGCCTGGGTACAGAATTTACACAAAGTAGTTTTTAATAAATATTCTTTCAATGAGGACAACTCGCAATATGGTGCCTATCGGTAAGCAAATAAATCTAAGAGATTAATAAAGAAAGATAGAGACATTTTCCATAAAGAGATCTAAGGATTTTACAAAACTTATTGAGGAAAAATGAAAATTAATTATCTCATGAGCCTCTAAAATATGTGATTATATTCTAAGATCAAGATGTTGGCTCTACAGTATAGTAAATTATATGTGGCTCTCACTTTGTAGCATGTATTGCCTCATTTTTAATTAATACTTTTACTGATCTCTTAGAGTGCCAGATGAAAGTGTTACTTCACAAATTGTTAAACGTCAGAATCACGTAGATCACAATTCATAGAATTAAATGTCCATATTGGGAAGTACAGCAGTTAAACAGTGTTCAATGGATTAACTAGACCTAGTTCAATGCCTGTTATAACAACCAAGGAACTGATAAGACCCTTTTTCATTCTCCAATGTATCATATCTGGATAATAATTAGTAAGTCACCTACACATGCAGAATATGGCATTAGCATTTCTGCCTGAGTGAGTAATGGGAGAGCAAAGTGTTAAAAGGGAAGATCTCACTTTATAAACATGCCTGCCGTTTCCCTTAGTAGGTGACAAATAGACCCACCAAACACGCCCACCATTTCAAAGTAAATGGAAATTTTAACCAATGAATGATGAATCCATTCCTTCTGAGATACAGAACCAACCAATCATTTGCTGCTTTTCTTTTTTCTGACTTTCACTGATTTACCTGTGTCAATTAGTACAGAATGTCATCTGTACTTTAGCTTGGCTCTAAAACTCAAATTAGAAATGGCCAATAAGGATAAATCTAAAGTAACTTATTTTTATGTTTCCTGAATATTTTTAAAGAAAAGCGAACATCCTTCTTATAATTCAAATTTATGTTTTCAGCTAGAGAGTGTCTCTAATCATTTAAACATGCAGTTTTCTTATGTTCAAAATAAATTTTCGGGAAATCTCTGTTTTAGTTTTTGTATTTCTTTTCTGTTGCTGGTATAATAAATTAACCTTAGTAGTTTAAAGCATTTTTATGTATATATCTCAAGTTTAGAAGTCTGAAATCATTTCTATCGGGATAGAGCCAAGATTTTAGGAGGGCTGGTTGCTCCTGCAGCTGCCAGTGGAGAATCTGTTCCCATAGCTTTAAGAGCTTCTATATGTATCCTTTGCTTATTGACTCTTCCTACATCTACAAAGAGTATCACTCCAATCTCTGCATCTGCTATCATGTCACTTCCTCTGACTCTGACTCCTTCAGTAGCTCTTTTATAAGGATCTTTGTTATCACTTCAGGCCTAGCTGGATAATAGAGAATAATCTCATATCAAGATCTTGTCTTAATTACATCTTTAAAGTCTCTTTTTCCACATAAAATAACATCAGTGAGTTGGTATATTCTGGGATTAAGATACAGGCATAGATCTGGTGCCATTATTCAATCAAGCATACTCCGAATTCCTAGAAACTGTTCACGAAAATGTCTTCAGTCTATTTAGCATATACTTTTGATACCCCTTTTAGATATTCAGCCTTAGAATACTATAAATATTATGGCCATGAATCCTGTTAATGAGGAACTTGGGAGGAGTGTTGCCATCTAAAAATCCAAACAAAGTATAAATGGGATTCACATAAATAACCATATTTTTAAAAATAGTTTCGCCAGTGATTTCTCCTTAATTATAAGAGGCAAATTTTTTAACTCATAAAAACTTAAGGCATGCTTTTTTACTATTCATTTTTAATTGCATTATTAGTGAAGAATATTAACACTTTTAGTTTCTCTAAGGTATATACAGTGTATATATTTCCTTTAAATATAAACATTACAACCTTATTCACAGGTTTACATTAATTTAGAGATAATAATTAAGCTCTCCCTTCTTATACTTAAGCTGTTTTAATTTTTTTATCACTTGACATAAAAATTCTGCTGAAAATAAGAAAAGAAATAATAAAATGCTGTAAACTTCATTCTTGCTCATACACATGGATAATGGTATCAAATCAAATCAAATTGTAAAAGTATGAGAGTTTTTTAATATATGTATTATTTAAAATGCCTTTAAATTTTTCCTATTAAATAACTAGTACTAATTATTATAATCAATCAATAGAAAACATGTGAAATTACAAAGGACTACTTACTGTAAGTTAGTTAAGATGCATCCCTTGCATGTAGAAGTGACACTGACATGAACACTGTCTTGAATATTTCTATTTTTGTCCTAGAACTACTACTAAGATGCCTATTATTTTCTGTATACAAAGTCCTTAATATTAATAGAAGCTGTGTGCAGCTTTAATTTCTATCAATCCTCCAACTTATTAACATCTCTTGCTTTATTATTGCTTGTTTCCTGGAAAGGCAAAGTCCAGAGGACTCAGATAATACTATGTGAGGTTACCATAGAAGAAGTTTCTACTACTTTTGTGACTAACAATCATAAGGCAATAAAATCATTTGAAAAGTGCTTAAATATAAAACCTAGGGAAAATTTTGTATTGCATTGTCTAAAAAAGTTCTTTTAAGTCAAATATATTGTTTTTGCTTTCTAGTTTACCATATTACAATGATTCAAATGATTAAAATATATTGAAGAACTAAGAAATAAAAAGTAACATGATGCACATGAAAAAGCCTTAAAAGCTAGTGTAGGGATGCTATGCTGTTTCAAACACTATTTTAGGCAAGAGTCAACTTCTCTACCAAGAACCTGAACAAGAACAGGATAAATAATTCAATTAACAGAGTCAGAAAACTATTAAGAAATATGCCTATGGAATAGAGAGAAGAGCAGAGGAATAAGTATCTCTGAGTACAAGACATGAATGTGTAGACTATCGAAGTGGATCCTGATCACATGGCATTGTTGAAGCTACCCTAAACAGTTCAACTCTTCGACTACTGTATGTTTAATAAATCTGGAATCATGCCTTTGCCTCCTTCTCTCCTTAGAAACAAATAGAAAGAACTCTCAATGTCACACTGGTTTATGCTACTTACTACAAACAATTCTTCCAAACCTTTTGTCTAAATGTCCAATTATATCAATAAGTAGAAAAAAATCAAACAAATTTAATATAAGTATTTCAGAGGGAAGGATTGAAAAGCAGTTTGTGACTAGCAGCACATATTCCTCTTTCTGAACTGGAAGTACATAGTCTATGCCCAACAAAGAAAGGAAGATAATAGAAAAGCAATTTGACTTAACCAACTGTATGCACCTAACAGATATAGGATCCGTATAAACCAGAGGAAAGCTTCTCAATCTGGGATCTAGCTTGTGTTATGGTCTGCTAATTTGAGACAGAACCTTCTCTTTTTTAGGTTTGAGATATTTAAACTTTCATAATGTCTATTTTTTCTTTCTGTGCACAAGTTTAACTATTTTCCAACTTCCACAGCTTATGCTTACTCAAAGGCAGGTTTGCTCAGCCACAGCATGGATATTTTGGACCTGATATTTCTCTGGTATGTAGGCTATCATATGCATTGTAGGATGCTTAGCAGCAAACCTGGTCTCTACTCACCACATGCCAGTAGCAGCCCCAACCTTGATTTGTGAAAACCAAAAATATCTGTAGACATTGCCACTTATCCCCTAGGGGGTGATCACACTCCATTGCTCAAGGAATCTTCTTGCACCTGACCTTGACTATTCTTTTCCAAAGATGGGTATGTCTGTCAGCACAAACTATGGCGATATCCACTCAGTCCCTAAATCTGAAGAAAGTGTCCTGAGGACTGATAAAAATGGAAAATACTGGTGTGTTTATCTGGTTGAGAGTACAACTGGAAGGTATCTTGGGAGCTTAGAATGTAGCTCTTGGGCTAATAAAAAACGGTCTCAGTTTTTCTGTTTAATTTAGTCCTTCGTAGAACATAGTGTGAATGTTAGATTTTTCATTTTGTGTATCTGTGTAAACGAATATTTTGTGTTCATAACATACTAAGCTTATTCAATCTCTCTTTATTTGATTTGTTGATTTTTACAATTTTTACATTAAAAAAATTTACTAAGAGGTATTTTGTATATCACGTGAGTCTTTGCATCTTTCCCTAAATTCCATGTCAAGCTAGCACTGATTACCTCGTTAACTAAGAGACAGGTCTCCAGTTGGTCAGTTTCTAGAGACTGTGCTTGCCCTACCTAGAAATATCCTTCTAAATAGGTTCCCATCAACTACACTTAGAATAACTTGCCTGGCTAGAACCTTCCAGTCTTCTCTGGAAGAAAGTTAGTCCTGTATAAAGAAACAAAGATGTCTACCTTCTACCTTTGGATAGCTTCATATTTAGCTTCAAAGATGCCGCTGTTGCTATTTTAGTATGAGCTAGAAGGAATACCATCACAATAAGCCTCTGATTAAGTGTTTACCTCATTCAGCCCTGAAAGGTCTAAATCAGTGTCCTCAAATTCATGTCTCTGTGTGTGTGTGTGTGTGTGTGTGTGTGTGTGTGTGTGTGTGTGTGTCTGTGAGAGAGAGAGAGAGAAAGAGAGAGAGAGAATGATTCTGCTTAGATTTTCTGTTGTTTCAACTAAAATTCTCAAACTCTAAATCCTACCCAAATTGCAAATTTTACTCATATGGAATTCTAATTTGAGCTTTACTTCTTTCAGCGTGTTTGCATAAGTCACGCTTGTTGAAAATTTATATAAAAAAAATTAACTAGAGGATGGAAATAGAAGAGAGAAATAAAACAGATGGTAAAGTTAAACTAAATGAGTTTCTAAAGTTTGTTTTTTTGTTGTTGTTGGTTCCCCAATGAAGACTTAAAAAGATGAGATAAAACATAGATTGCATAGATATCTGCATCTATGAACGAGTTGTAAAAGAAGAGAACCAAAAGAGCTGTGTATAAAGCATTCATGGCATTTTCTTTAATGGTATAAAAAACAGCAATCAACAATTCTAGGTTATAATATCAGGAAGTTATAAAATATTTGAATAGACACAAATCAGAAATTGTGACTCAAACAATGTATATTATCTACTAAAAATTAAATTCAATTTATTAGTAAATCCTTAAAACTTTAAGGAAAAGAAATCTTAAATCATTGCTCTGAGAAAATATAAATAGTTCTTATACACACAGTGACTGTATTTTTACTTTAAAATGTGCATAATATCAATTATATTCTTTATTTTAGTGGCTGTCATTTATTCATTTTTATAAGCACAAAAATGACAATAAGAACCTTTTATCTTTTACTTTTTTTTGCCACGAGCTCTTAATTTCTTCAATGATTTAATCTTGTGTGGCGGTTATTAGAAATCTGACTTTCATTTGGGAAGTGACCATTGTTTTAACATGGGGGCCATTTATATAATTAATGTTGGGAATGCAATTGCCATTGTAAAAGTGCTTGATTGGAAATTGCTCATCACAATTTCAATGAGAAAGTTCAGCATCTTTCTGCCACTTTAATGATAGAGAAAATGAATTGAAAATAGAAAAATTTGACTCATAATGAAGAGCGTGGTTTAGAATTAATAAGGTTCTAACCTTCAAGGCTTTTTTTCTTTTAACACTTAATATTGTCAGCCTATTGATTTTAATATAAATTTCTTAATATTAATGTCATTATGGAATATAGTTTATTCTTCATATTACTTCAATGAAATGTATATTCAACAGAAATGTTTTTTTCGATTATAATTATATTTTAATCTCATTAACAAAAGTAAACAACTGTCAAATTATTAGTTTATTTCATTTTAGTCTGTTATACACAACTGCAAAATACAAATACTATTCAGGCCTCAATGACTGTCAAACTCTGATTAACCTTGGGGTTAAGTTAGATTTGGATTTTAACTCAAAGCCTCTCTGTGATTTCCAAAGCCATTTTTCCCCATTATTCTCTCTGGCACTCTGCTTCTCAGACTCTGTGTATACTAATTTGTCCCTGGACTGCATAGGTTAAAGGCTTCATATACTTTACTTTTTCCATAAAGTCATTTAGAATATACGAGGGAAATTTGCATTTATTAAAAAAAGTTATAAAGTCCTGAATCATTATGGAGATGAATGTCAGTCCATGCTACATATATTTTGAAGCTTTGTAATTAAATGTATTATTTCAATTGATAAGCTGACCCACTTATGTTTATGAAATGAAGTTCTTCATCTTTGATACT
Source organism: Eonycteris spelaea (assembly GCA_003508835.1). Lineage (NCBI taxonomy): Eukaryota > Metazoa > Chordata > Mammalia > Chiroptera > Pteropodidae > Eonycteris > Eonycteris spelaea. The sequence continues at coordinate 3,774,377 of PUFA01000164.1, forward strand.
TTTGTATATTGAAATCTACCTTATTAATAAAGCTACACCACTATTTATTTTACTTGTTATGTGATATAACCTTCCATTATTTCACTTTCATATATATGTCTACATTTTTTTATAAAAAATGAGTCGCTTTTAAATGCATTTGATTGAATCTTGCTTTATGTGCTGTTGACAATCCCTGCCTTTAATTGAAGTGTGTAGAAAATTTATATTTGCTGGATTTAGTGTATATCACTCTTTGCTTGTTTTATGCTGTCTTCTCTTTCCCTCTGAATACAAAATATATTTGTTTTCTCTAAATAGGAGAAGAAATAGTTTATACTTATCCCTAAAATAGCTCATCAAATAGTCTCATTTAGTGTATATCACTCTTTGCTTGTTTTATGCTGTCTTCTCTTTCCCTCTGAATACAAAATATATTTGTTTTCTCTAAATAGGAGAAGAAATAGTTTATCTTTATCCCTAAAATAGCTCATCAAATAGTCTTATAGAAATTATTTGACATATTCAAGAGTTGATAATGCAAACTTTAAAATAGAAAAGTAAATATTAGTTATAGAATTCCAAAAATATTTTAACTTACAAAAATGCATTTTACATTTGCATCATAAAAATAAGTTGAATGTGATATTTTATTTTCTTTATTGTATTTAACTTAAGTATCATGAAGGATAATGCTAATTCTTATTGTTCATAGCTGTTATGTAATCTGAACAATATATTTGTAAATATACATTAATTTAAATACAAACTATTTCATAACTCAATACAGCCAAAACTAGGATTATTAATTGATAGGAAAAATTACAAATTTAAAAAATTATCATAATGTTAAAACATTTAGTAATGCATGTTTTCCTTATTATCACCTAAATTTTAAAACAATGATAAGACTAATAGTATTCTTTTATTGCTAATACTTTATCTAATGGAAGTCAGTAAACTTAAACTAACATTACACACACACACACACAAAACAGAGTCTGCAAGGTGATGAAAAGTCCAATCAAATTTCTTTAAAAAATTTAAATTGAATTTAGAGTCAATATCATACATATAATTGTTGGGCCCTAGAATAGGTGATATCTCCAGGAAATTGCTGGTGGAAGAAGAAAAGTTTTCAAATAAAGTCAGAGGTAAATACACAGAGACCATCCTGAAAAAAACTGGAACTGGGAGTCACACAGAGTAGGTTTAAATCTGGCTTCATTTATCCCCATTAATATGTATGACTTTAGAGAATATTTTAAAAGCTCAGTAGACTTTGTTTTTATAAAATAGAATGGGATTTATGTGGCGATCAAATAAGGTAATAATCATAAATGATATGCTATAATGTCAATTTTTTATAGTTGCTAAATAATTGCTATCTTTTTGTCATATGTATTCTTATATAGAATATAATATTAGATTCTTGTATACTATACAAATAATGTTTTATTTTAACATATGTTTGCACAGTACACATATAAATTTGACCACAGTCCATTTTATAAGTTGGCTTTCTATTATTTTTAAAAATATTTTGTTCAAATATTTTATACTACAAAAAAATAATAAAGTGAACATGATCCTGGCATTTTTATTTTCCAAAGTCCCATTAAAAAAATAAAGCATTACAGGTATATTGGACGTCTGGTTTGTGTTCCTCCAATGTCATTTCCCCTCTTATCTCCCTGTAGGCAGTCCTAGTAAATTCAGTACATATAAATAATTCTTACACATGTGTTTATACTTTGCTATAGATTTATGCAATCATAAAAATATGCTTCCAAAATTTCAACTCTTCATTATCACACTTTATATTTATCATTTTCAGTAACGTTTTAAAATTCAACATCATGTTTGTTAATTATAAGTATTAATACATATAACTTTGTTTACTATACCATGATAAATGTATCCATTCTCCTACACATATGCTTTAGTTTGTTTCAGATTTAGAGTGAAAATTGTTGTCTATGTCACATTCAGTTACAAATCTGATAGGTTCTCCAATAGACAGACCTGAAAATAGAATTGCTGCGTTGTAGGATATGCCTTACTGTGTGTAATACCCACACTCTGTATTCGTAAAGTCATTTAAAAAAATATCTACCAAAAAAAGCAAACTTTAAAAAAAAATTTTTGACTAACAATTACCAGACTAATTTTATTTCCCATTTTAGTTTAAGAGCTTAAGGCATTAGTTACTGTGGTTTTATGTAGTACTTGATTAGCTATAATAAAATAAAAACACTGCCTAGAACACTTATTTTATAATAAAAACATTGTTTAAAACACTTATTAATACTCTGTCAACATAATTCTTACTAAGTTAAAAAATCTCTATTACTAAACTTTATATAACATGTTTAACTATACCTATAAGGTTATATTTATCTGGCTTAGATTAACAAAAGTATTTGAAATACAGACTGCCTGAAGCTGTTATGTTTTGAAGTACTAAATTACTTTGCCATGTATTAAATTACTTACTCTGAATCTTCCAATTATATTGAAACACCATCCTTCATTCAGACAGTTGATGCTGAGCAGTCTACAGTGGTCAATTACTTTCTCACTGTTATTTCCAGTAAATCTTGGCATACAACTGTAAATACATCAGTGTAAATAAGAGAAGTTGCAAATTAAATATTTTCATAAAAATCTATTAACATTCTGCCAAAATAATAATGCTTTGTTTAAATTACATATAAAATATATTATTACATTATATTTTCAATCATTAATTTTGTCCATGGGTACTTGTGTTCTCAGCAAAGGAGAAAATATTTATCTATTTAGAGGGAATTAGAGTAAACTGCATTTTCATCGAATGGTCAATATTATCTTTTGAGAATTTAAGGGCAAATCAACTTTGGTCTAAATGAATAGCTATCAATAAAATGCAGGTTTGGGAAAACTATTGGAATAAATGAGACCATTATTGAAATATGAAAAGGAAAAATGATGATGAAAGAGATTTTTACTCTTTAGTAATGCTATTAGATACTGATGATGTGATATCAGGAGTTGATGGCACAAATGAATTTTAGTGTAAAGAGTTACAGTGGACAAAAATAGTATGGCCATATTTAGGTTATTATAGAGTTTTATTTGTTGTCATTTTTACATTTTTATAAAGCAATCTTATAGTGTAAATATATTAACAGTTGCCAAAAATAATAATGCTTTGTTTAAATTACATACTACATATATGTATTTTACATCATACTTTCAATCATTAATTTTCAATAAGCTTTTCTGATTGAAATTTAAGTGCCTGACATTAAGGTTTTGATTAGTGAGATATTCATTTCAAGGACATTCATCTCAAATAAACATATTGGCAGCTATATGATAACTACTAACTATACAACTAGATAAGTAGATAGGCTTCCTCTACCCATGAAGTTTTTATATTAGAAACCCCTGGGTAACCTAGAAACAGATTTCTTGAGTAACCCTGCTTTATCCTTCCACTCCTTAAATCCTCCTCTTCTGTTTTATATTCACTAATAAAGGTGAACCTTTAAAACCCTAGGCACTCCACCCTCAATCCTAATACAGGCAGAACTCCATGACTGTGCTCTCTCTTTCTTTTTCTACCTACTACCTCACTGACTGGCCCTCTGGGATCCTATTCATTCTCCAGAACCTGTGAGTAATAAGCCTTGGTTTCTCAAGTTCCCTGTTGGTTGTTTTTGAAGTGCAAGTTGCAATCATAATAAAAACCACAAGAGTCAGTCCAGCCATAACATCGGCTCCAGTTGGAGACATGTCTATGGAGACTCACCACAAGCAGCAGGGCCCACCCAGATGAATGCCCCAAGCATTCCTAGCCTGTGACAGACAGGAAACAAATCTGGTTTCCACTGTACTGCAGTTCATTAGCTGCAATCAATAAGGTGCTAAAGAACACATACTGGTGTTCTGGCTTCCATTGCCCTCACTCTCATTAATTTGTAGGAAATATTTCTGTACTTTAAATCAAATTTAGTAAACCAAATGGGGTACTAAATTAAATGACAGTGTGTCTCTCTAAAATAAACACTAGAGGATTAAGACCAAAGATCATATTTCTTAAGATTAAGTTGTTATAAGCTGATTTAATACTAAAATGAACTGTATTTCATTATTGTACCATATATTCACTATTTCAAATTTCTTCTACAAACACGGGATACTTTCATAAAAGAAGAAATCAAAGATCATATGGACAGAGTTAAACTGAAATAGCATCAATAAAACATTTTTGTAATTTATCTTTCTTGCTGTTCAAGGCACAGCTTTGCACTTTCATCTTGTTGAATTGAATCATTCCTTCATTTATATCAGTAATAACCATCCATCTTTTTAGCACCTACTATATGCCAGCTACTAAGTATAGTATTACTTTTACATAATTTTATTATTTTGTCATTCAATCCTTACAAACCTTGTGTGAAATGTATTTATTACCACTATGTTATAAATGAAGAAATATACTCTGAGAAGTTAAGTTAGTTGCCTTGGTCATATCATTAGTTTCTGAACTGTTATTAAAATTAAAAATAGTCTAATTTTTAAATGTATTTTACTCTACTATTGCATTAATGAAACCTGTTAAGATACGTTTACCTAATTCCTATCATTCTGAGGACCTAACCAAAGATCTAGTAATTGTTCTGATACCACTTTATTATGAAAGGTTATCATTTCTATCCTGTCCTATTTGGGGTAGGGAATGGCAGAAAGAAGGAAGCACTAGACTATACTAAAACTTTAGTGAGCTGTGGTCACCATGTCTCAATTTTCCTTTTGAGTGGGAATGAATTAAATTGGCCAAGAATAGCTAAGGACATGTGTGAAACTTGGATTTAATTATTCTGAAGTTTATTTCCAAAGATGAGGGATAAGGTTATGAACTAAATAACTAATATAGAGTCATTAGTGAGATCAGATCAACAAGTTGTTGTATGTAATTAGACAGCAGCCACTCTGAGAAAGATGTTTCCACAAAGGAAGCAGGACCTCTTGACAATAAAAAAAAAAAAAAAAAAAAAATTGGGCAAAGGTGTTAACACTCTCACTACATACTAAAGAAAAGGCCTCCCAAACATCATCTGTGACACTTAACCCAAGGAAGTTTAACCCCAAGGCTGAAGAAACCCGTAATTAGAAAATCTTCCTATTAAGTTACAGGCTATCAACCGCCCATGTCTTTACCACTTACGGCTTTAAATCTAAAAAGATGCTCCTGAATCTCATTCACAAAGACAATGACATCCTATCAACTTAGACTGCAGTTAGAGAAAGTGAAGACTTATATAGTTATTCTTGCCACCGAAGAATTTAAGCCAGAGAAAACAAAACCAAGGGGAAAAAAAAGCAAACTCTAGAACAACTATTCTATCGAGAAACTCTATTGCAAAAGAAAAACTACAATTTTTACTTAGTAGAGATGAAACACAAAAAAAAATACCTAGAGGAAGAGAGAAAATTTGAACAGAATCAACATTTTGACCAAATAAGTTAAACAGATATAATTTTTGTGAAATAGAAATAAAAGATTATATGGAGAAATAATATATTAAAAGGAGGTTATTTAGTTGCTAACAAAAAATTTAAGTGGAGCCAAGTTAAGAAAGAAAATTAAGAAAGAAAAAGTTCGAACTAAAAGTAGATTAAAAAGATATTTAATGAAAATAATAAAGTCAAATTATCTCCTCATCACTCTCCATAATATTAAAAAAAAGTGTATAATTTATGTTTGAGAAAATGTAACAAAAAATTGAGGGAAAGGAAAATATAAAAATAAACATTTAAAATAGAGTGAATCAGAACATTTTAAAAGATTAATAAGGGCAAAGATATATCTTAAAGAACTCATCTGTATAAATATCAAAACCCAAAAACTTGTATTCATTTTGTTTTAATTCATTTTCCTTGCTTCATTCTCTGGCCTCTCTTGCGCAGGATATTTTTCTTTGCTAACTCATCAGGTCTCAGGTTTGTCGCCACACTGTCGTAAGTGGGGCAGCCTTCAGTGAATAGAAGGCTAGTCGGGCCAAGAAAGTAAAAGCAGCCAGGCTACCAGTCCTCTGCTGAGAGCCAAAGACCTGAACTTTCTCCCGCATATCACTGAGGATACTCCCACCCCCTGCAGCTGAGAAACTTCAGTCCTTAAATTCAGAACTTGTTTGATTCTTTCTGGCAAAGGGAACAAAAAAAAACAAAACACACAACAAACAAAACAAGGCTGATTTTGATCTGCCTTATATATTCAAAGCACTTATACCGATTAGTATTCACTATTTTCTAGTTACTTTCCTGGTGTTCCCTATGCTAATTTACAAATGTTTGCTTAGTTCACAAAGCAAGATAAATTTGCATAAATTGTTTCTGTTGAGATACTCAGAGAGGCTAAAACTTAACTCATTTAAGCTGCTCAAGTATCCAGCAGCCATTTTTCAGTCAAAGAAGGCAGTAATTTTAAATACGAGAATAGGAGAAAAATGCCTTTTAGATCACTCTGCTCCTTTGACATTCAAAGTATCATTATACTTTTGTATAAAACTATTATTCTATAATAAATATGAAAGTAGCAGAAATATTTTTATCAGGCTGGAGGGTAAGAGAAACCCAATAATGGTGATTAAAATGCTTAAGTTGTCGTTTTTAATGGTAAGAGGAGGTTTATATAGAGAAAAGCAGATAGGATTTGAAAAGATAAATGTAGGAAACAAAAATAAAGGTAAGGAAAATAAAATAAGTGGAAATTCTAGGACAAAATAAGGCACACTTTAATTTATCTTTATTTTTTCTAAATTATTTTCTATAATTGCCTTAAATGTCTCTCAATTATGGAGTTGAATGTTGCCAATTAGGCTAATATTTATTGAACCATTTGCTTATTCTATTTCTTAGAAATGGTATCATAAACTTTGTTCAATGACTTATAGAATACATGTTACTGATTATAGTATATTTTAAATATAATTTTAAAAATATTTTTCAAAATATCAAGGAAATAAAAATCTAATAAAATTAAAAATTAAATGTGCTATATTATAACACATGATTGCTAGAAAATTGTTAAAGTAATGTATCAAAATAATGAAATAACAATGTCATAAAACAAAAAAAGTGGGAATTAAAAATTAAATACATTTAATTTTATAAAAGATCTAGCTTCAAAGACAGTACATCAACAGTGTCACTTTCGATAAAGTATATTCTTGCTCAGGGTTTTCCAACTGCTGAAATAGCTCTTTCAAAGTCTGTACTATTCTAGGAAATAAAAAGGAAATAGTTATAAGTAACCCTAAATAGTTTTCTCGAAATACTTTCATCACTTGTTTAAAGACTTGGAGGAGGTTTGGGTACTTTTTTTTTTTTTTTTTTTTTTTTTTTTTTTTTTTTTAGGGCTCAAACCATACTAAGTGAGTTATAATTTTTATCTTAAAGAAAGCATTGTGGTTCACTTTCATCTACTTTCATTTTATTGTGTATAGATGGGGATCGTGAAGCAAAGTTACTTGTATCAGTTTCAACACTGTCACCTCTGCCTACAAATGTACCTCATTTTTTCTTACTACCAGGGTTGTCCAAGCCCTGGTCCCCCAGATATTTGCAATAGTTGCATGGTTAGTTAGACCGTCTATTTCTATTTGTGTCATGTACCTATTCCAGTTCCTGGGGGGGGGGGGGAAAAACAAACTTAAAGTAAGTAAGAACTAATCCTTACAATGGAAGTTTTGCAGTAACACTATATGCTTACTTACTGTGACTTGTATGGTTATAGACAAATGTCTAGACTTAAAGACTACTCATTTCATTAATTTATCTTTTTTACATAAACTGGACAACTGAGTCACTGTTTGGACTTAAGACATAAATGTTTCCTATTTCATAGTTATTTCATCATTAAAATAAAATTAATAGACAAAATGATCTTCATTTTTGTAGTTAATATTAGCACGATACACTTCAATTCTAGAACATAGAAAGCCAACATCGAAAATATTAAAATAACTAATAATCTACCTTAATGTATGTTAGGCTACGGGACAGGGAAAAAATCGTAAACACATAAAAATATAATGACAGATAACAAACTGTAAGTGCTATAAAGTAATAAAATAAAATCAGGTTAAAAAGAAGAGAGTAACTGAGAAGATATATTTTAAGAACGTTTGTTGAGATTGACAGGAAAGATATCTTTGAGGAAATGCTTATCTACATAAAAACCTGAATTAAATGAACATCAAATTATTTTAGTTTCTGGGGAAAGTGTTCTTAAGATAAGTGACCAACAAAGACAGAAACTTGAAGCAGAACATGCTTAAGGTGTTCAAGAAATATCTCAGAGACAAAAGGGGCAAAAGTTGGAAAATTAAAGGGGGCATAGTAGGAAATTACAGCAGAGAGACAGACAGGAGCAAAACACGACTAGACTTATAAGCATTGTTAATATTTTAATTTAAATGTTTGGGGAAGAAACCATTGAATGGTAGTGGAGGATAGTAACATGATTTAAAACATATACACTCTCTTGTGTAGAAAATAGATAATAAGAAACAAACCATATCAAATTTGCTTTATCTGTGGCTTTCACTATATAAAATGATGGCAACTCTGTCTAGTTGCTTTGGCCAAAAACTATAGTCATTGTAAGTAAATTTTTTCTCTTTAACCAAATCCAGTTTATTCTTATAAAATATTCCCTTATACTAGATTATCTTATTTACTCTATCTTAAAAAAATATAACCACAATGCAACCACTTTTTACCATATCATATTTTTCATCTTGTTCCATATCACTATCTTCTCCTGTCTAGATTACTACATTAACTCTTAACAGATCTTTTTGCATCTACCTAAACATCTCTACAGTTTCTTTTCAACACAGCAGCTGAAGTATTATTTTAAAATATAGAATAACATCACTCATTTGCCAGCAACACCTATACCTATAAAAGGTATAGAAAGCAAAAATCTGCATATCATAAAATTTCTGGTTTTTACACATAATATATATATTATTTGAATATTTAGTTTATGGCGTTTTTTACAAAGGTGACTCTCAGTAAATATGTGTTAAACAATTGGTTTTTGACTGGAAAAAATGTAAAAGAAAGATACAAGCTGGTTTTATTAACAGTTCCTGATTCATATTTCTTCATTTACTTCAGAATATTCAGAATGTGATTATCTTTACATATGGGAAATATTACTCTTTGTATTTGTATATTAGAATAGTTAAGTGTGTATTTATGTGCAGATGTGCGTGTGTGTGTGATGAAAATATTAGGAGTGTGGTCAACAATAGTCATTAAAGTCTTTATGTGGTTTTGTGGTACAAACACTGCCTACTCTAGCGTATAGTGAAGAACTCAAAATCCTGTATGTCACGTCATAATGTTTTTCCTTCCATTACCCTTGGTCTCGCATTAGAGAGGTCTTCAGGGACCGAGACCCTAGAAAGCCTTCCTGGAGCTGATTCTGCAGTGCTCTGAACATTACAACTGAATGAAGTGGGGCCCATAGAGAACTGCAGCCTCAGCATTACCTCTGAAGGAGTTTCAGAGGGTTGTCCATTGAGCTGTGTGAGCTCCTAATAATCCCTCTCACCCCTACATTAATTCCAAACACTAGCAGTTGCCCCACTATGATCTATCTACCTTCAAGGCAATCACAATGAACCCCTTATCACTATTTACATCAGATACCCCAAAGCCAGAGGCTCCCAGGTCATTTAACACTATGTGAATCTTTATCCTCATTCAGTTCTGTACATGTTTGTTTGTTTGTTTGTTTGTTTTAATTTTCACTGTAATTTCTTAAATGGTGACTACTCTCATTCTCGTACGCACCTATCACATTTCAGGATCTAAATGTTATGTAGGTATCCTCCTGTTTTCTCACTGTGGCTTCCAGAACAGTGTCCTTTATTCCTTCTTTAAAAAAATCTGTTATTTGAACACAGTGACATTAAAACGTGCCACACATATCTCCTCCTATTATATTCACAGCTAACTCTCCTGGGCGTTTTCTCTAAATCTAATTCTTTAATGTTTAACACTTGGTTATTATATCTTTCTCTAATATAATCCCAGTCTGTTTTACTTAGTTATTGCAATATCTTCGTTGATTTACTTAAAACTTTGGCTTCTCTAAGGAGAAGAGCATATCAACTCAAAGATCTCAATTTTCATCCTAATTTTCCAAACTACTCCCACTATAGTATTCTGTATATTAGCATACCATTACCTATACTTATATTCCTTCCATAATCCTAAATCCCTTAATCTTAGTTTCAAGATCTCATATTCCACTCACAGCCTCTATCCTCTAGTCCTTTTTTCTTCCCACAGAAATTCTTAACCCCACAATCCATTGATCCTACCAACTCTTCAATATCTCTCATCCCCAGCATATTCTCACTTCTTGATGTACCTGAATTAGATTACAATGTTCATTTCTATACTCACTTCTTGCATACACCCTCAAATCACTTGTCCCTTTCCTTTCATTACTGCAGCTCAGTTAAGACCCATCCCCAGTTTAATTCAACACCCAATCTATTTCATATGAGCATATGAGTAAATACACATGGTTTGAATATGCCACACTTTACCATAGACTGAATTCATTTTAAATTCATGTTCACTAACTTCAAAGAGACCTTTGCTGATGCGTTTTGGTAATACTTTATTTCCCTCCCACTCACCTGCCTAGCTATTTCATGTCTTTTCATCTCACCTTAATTCTTCTTTCACTTGAAGAATAGAACAACTAGATGATCCTTTCCAAAAGATTCAAAAGCATATGTTTGAAATACTTATATTAGTTAATGTAATGTCTGCCATCCTATCTAAGCTAACTCTTTTGCTTGTGTACTATATTTCATTCCATTTTTCCTAATATTTAATAATGACCTGTTTTGAAATTCCTTCAGCTGCCACTCCATTACCAAATATTGTCACTGCTCTTCATAGGAAGAGCCTGTGTCTTTCCTTCTTTTACTCATGAACTGAGTCTAACCAATACTTTTTTCCCCCATTACTCTGTCAAACTATTATTTTCAAGAAAACCTTATTTCCAGTTGCAAAGATCAATTCTCATTTTCTTCAAACTAGATTGAGCTATATATTTTGAGACAGTGTAGCATTGTTTTAATATTCTTAATATATTTTATAGTTTCTCTGATGGTCCTATGTATTTTCTATTTCAACTCATTGACTCCTACTTTTTAATTTTATATCTATATCCATTAATTCCCTTAGATATAAGAGTGTCCAAGATAATAGTTGCAAACATTTCACTTCCCTATCTAGGCTCACTCCAAGGTAATCTCATTCCATTTCCCAGTTTTAAATGTCATGTCTATGTTGCTCTCTTTCAAATGTAATTATGTAGCCCAGGCTTCTCCTCAAAAATGAAAACTAACATACTTAAATCCCTACCTCATTATTTCAACTTGTCTGTATTAGGTATTGTAACTAACATATAAAACTGAATTCTTGATTTCCTCTCCTCTTAATTATGCTTCTCTTCCTATGTTTCCCTAGTTTAAAAAATAATCCAATATTTCAATGTAGCAGACAATTTAGAATTAAGCTTGGCTTCTTGTTATCTTTTGACTCACATCCAGTTCTTCAGTAAAATATTAAATCTTCTTTAGAAATATATTCCAAATCAGATCCTTAATTACTAACATCATATGTCTTTCAGTGGCAATGCCAGTCACCAGCCTCTATACACTATATTATATTGTAACTTTATAGCTGACCTCTCTGTTTCTTCCTTTGGGATCAAACACCAGTAGTCTAGTCTAGTGAAAAGACTCAAAATAATTATTTAAAAGAGTATCTACCTACTAAAATGCAAGTTTCTTGAAGGAAGAGTGTTTTGTATGTTTTGTTGTTGTTGTTGTTGTTGTTGTTGTTGTTTGCCTGCTGCTGTAAGAGTTTCTATGATAGTAAAAACTGTTCCTGGAAAAGTAGACACTTAATAATTTCTCATTAAATTGATAAATGAATGAGCTATTTCATGTCACATCCAGAGTCAAGACCTTTCCTCTAACTCAGTTAAATCCAAAATTTTTATTATCGATAAATTAAATAATGAATTAAACTATTTGGAAAATATTCTTTGCATTATACAATAAAATTCTAGAGATACAGAAATGATTAAAACGTTGTCACTCTCTTGAACATCTTATAGTAAAATAGACTTTCACACTAATTCAAAATTACTGTATATAAAGCAATCAATTAAATTGTAGGGATATTTTGGTCTTTAATAGATAGCCAATAACTGGGTAAACAACAGAAATACAAATATGGCAATAAGTTTTTGAACATTAAAATATGTGATAAATCCATCGTGTTCTATATACCAACAATAAAATTTCAGAAAAATAAATTATAAAAAATTTATCTGCAATTACAACAAAAGGAATGAAATATCGAGGAATAAACTTAACAAAGGATATGAAGGACCCATACAGTGAAAATTAAAAGACATTATTAAAAGAAATTGAAGAAGACACAAAGAAATAGAAAGATATTCCTTGTTCCTGGATTGGAAGAATCAAAATAATTAAAATGGCCATATTACCCAAGGCAATATACAAATTTAATGCAATCCCCATCAAAATCCCAAAGGCATTTTTCAAAGAAATATAGAACAGGAAAAAAAAAATCATTAAATTTGCATAAAACCTGAAAAGCCAAAGCAATCATGAGAAAAAGAAAAGGATAAAACTGGAAGTATCACACTCCCTGACTTCAAATTATACTACAAAGCTATAACAATCAAAACACTTTGGTATTGGCAGCAAAATAGACACACGGCCAATGGAATAGAATTGAAAGCCCAGGAATAAGCTCACAGATTAAATAGTTAATTAAATAAACTATTTGGAAAATATTCTATGTTATATTTCTATTCTATTTTACTGAGCAATTAATTTTTGACAAAAGAGACAACAACATACAATGGAGAAAACAAGCCTTTTCAGTAAATGATGCTGAGAACACCTGAAAGCCACATGCAAAAGAATAAAACTAGACTGCTATTTGTCATCATGCATAAAAATTAACTCAAAATGGATCAAAGACCTAAATTAAAGATGCAGCACAATAAATACATAAAAGAAAATATAAATATTAAATTTATGGACCTTAGTCTCAGAGAGGAATTTGACCCCAAAGGCAAGGTAAATAAAAGCAAAAATAAATGAAAGAGACTATGTCAAACTAAAAAACTTCTGCATAGCAAAAGAACACTATCAGCAAAAAAAAAAAAAAAAAAAAAAAAAAAAAAGGCAACCAACCAAGTGAGAGAAAATATTGAAAACAACACCTCAAATAAGTGACTAATATCTAAAATATATAAAGAACTTGCACAACTGAACCACAGCAACAAAAATACCAAACAATCCACTTAAAAAAAGAAATGTGTAGAGGGCCTGAATAGGCACTTCTCTCAAGAAGAAATATAAATGGCCAACAGATATATAAAAAAGATGCTCAACTTTACTAGCTATAAGGAAAATGCAGATCAAAACCACTAGAGGGTACCACCTCATACCTGTCAGAATGGCTATTATTAATAAGATAAGAAATAACAAGCATTGAAGAGGTTGTGGGGAAATAGAAACCCTCAAACACGGCTAGTGGAAATGTAAATTGTTATAACTACTATGAAAAACAGTATGAAGATTCCTCAAAAAAATAAGAATTGAGCTACTTATACAACTTAGCAATCGCTCTTCTAGGTATCTACCCCCCAAATCTGAAAACATTTATTTGTAAACATATATGTACAGTTATGTTCATTACAGCATTGTTTATAGGAGCCAAGAAATGAAATCAACCAAAATGTTTTTCAGTGGATGACTGGATAAAGAAAACATGGTACATATATCCATTGGAATACTACTCGACTATAAGGAAAGATGAAATGATGCCATTTGCGACAACAGGATGGATCTTGAGAATATCCCACTGGGAGAAATGTCAGATGGAAAAGAACAAGAATCATATGATTTCACTCATATGTGGGATATAAAACAAACAAAAAGAAATGAATTAACAAAATAACAAACAAAAACAAATTTGTTGTAATCAACACAACAACATTAGGGTGGTTACCTGCGAGGATGAGACATGGGAGGAGGTTGAAGAGGGTAAGAGGGTCACATATATAATCACAGACTGAGACTAAATTTTGGGTAATGAGCACACAACATACAGAGGATGTATTATAATATTGTATACTTGAAGTTTATATAATCTTATTAACCAATACCACCTCAATAAATTTAATTACAGAAAGGAAGGAAGGAAGGAAGGAAGGAAGGAAGGAAGGAAGGAAGGAAGGAAGGAAGGAAGGAAGGAAGGAAGGAAAGATAAAATGAAATTAATGCCTTATAAATATTTTTAGTGTATTAATTTGAAAGTTTTTAGTTGTAAATAACATAATCCTAATTCAAACACTAAATTGGTGCAAGATTTATTGATCAATATGATCAAATTGTTTAGAGGAAGTCCTAGCTTTATGCAGAGTTGGATCATGTTCTATTCATTTTTAATCCTTTCGGCCCTACATATATTCGTATTTGGCTTTATCCTTTGCAGGATATCTTCATGTTATTCGATGGCTGCCGACAGCACAGTCACCTGCTTGCTGAATTTTTTAATACCATGGTAGATTTGACTATTTCATTTTCCTTTAAAACCTCTGGCAAGATTCAGTGTTGCTCAGTGCAGACTTTCCGCCAAAGGGCATTAAAGTGCCGAACAACCTTAAACTATTTATTTCCTGGGCCAACCAAAAAGTGAAAGAAAATAAAAATACCTCATCTTTCACTTAAGTAGACAGAGAGGACTAATGGTGGAGAACAATGGAAAGAACTTCCTGGTTGCCTTTGTCCCAATTCTGTGTTAAGTCCGGGTGCTGGAAATGGACAATGATAATACTGTGTGGCCAATAATGACTCTTAAAGGTTGGACCACCACTGTGATCACACAGTTTGTGGCTGCTAGGTCTGATGCATTTGGGAGTCATGAAACTCAGAGCACAGCCTTCCCTCGTCATTACATTGTAATTACATTTAGAGTCAGTGTGCTGCCTCCTAGCAGAAATCAAGGATTCTTTTTCTAAGGAGCCCATAGACAGGTAGATATTCAACCCATTTCAGTCTCTGAGACTATCTTCTTTTATCACATGCTCTAAAGACACTGATCTCTCCTTTTCAGCTAATGCTCTCCAATTTTTTATAACTTGTAATTTATTATCTTAATCTTACACACATTGCATTGGATACTAAATTGTCTCCTCTAGATGCTTTTCTTTCTCCATCTGTACTTCAGGATGCTGACCAGTGGTTCTGCCTTGTCCTACTAATGTGCTGCACTAGCAGAAGGTCAGAAGCTGAGAGGAGAATAGGTCATAAATGGGAGGAATCAGGGCAGAAATTCTGTTTGTATATTTTAACCCACAAACTCACTTCCAGGTTGTACATTGGCAGTAACTACATTCATGTACATATGTTAATACTTCATGTCAGAATGTTCATTATTAGCTACAGTTCTAGTTTCTTAGCTTGCTTTTTCAGCATAGGTAAGGGAAACATTCCCCACTGTTTCTAAACCCAGAATGATTAATTATATATTTTTGGTTTCTTTTAATCTTCCTATATCCTTTAGTTTTACACTCAACTTTTCTAAATTTTTCTGAGTGAGCCATCCTTTTCCTGGCAGAAACTTAGCTAATTTCCTTTGAATGTTAAGAAAAATCCTTCATGTGTATTTTAAATATATATTTTTAAAATGTCTGCAATTATTGTATCTCACAAACTTCATTTATTTTCAAATTAGCAAAGTATTGAAACCTCCAACAAAACATCCTTCAGTAATTTTGGGAAATCATCAGAGTTGCGTTCTTTCTCTCTGATAAATACAAGATATCTCTTTTCCTTTTCCATCAGATTCTACTTGATCACAACCTACTTTCAGCAATAGTGCTCTTGATACTTCACTACTTACTACTTCTTAAAAATAAAAATTTTGTGCCAAATGTCCATAGACACCTAACTTTCAGTTCTCCAGGTGTTAAGGAAAATGTTAGTTTGTAAAAATTAACTCATTTCTAACACTGTTGTCTATGGTCACTAAGTATCAAATAAGTTATAGTAAATATCATTTACTGTCTTTCTCTCAGAGGTAATTTTGTTTAAGTTAGTCTCTCATTTAACCATAGGAGTTTAGATCTAGACTATATATTTAAACAGAGAAACTGATATCACAATCACCTTTCTACTCTTCTCTCTTTCACTCTTTCCCCAATGCCAAAATTTTGCTCCCAGATTCAGACTAGAAGACTAAATACTTGAGGTGTGGATATAGTTGGGGGAAAAAGTATAGGAGGATTTTCTGCATTGATGCGGTTTGAGATCAAGCCATCTTAATCAGTAGTTCTCAAAGTATGGTCTTCAGATCAGCAGCATGCACATCATTTGAGAATTTGTTAGAAGTGAATGTTTGCAAGTCTCCCAAAACAGATAAATTCCAGGGTCAGGAAACAACTATTTTTATTTTAAACAGCCCTTTATGAGATACTAATGCACCTCAAGTCTGGTACAGTTTATAAGATTTACTGTCCTAGAAAAATGCACCTTCTGAGATAGTAATGCACAGAAATATCTTTGACTTAAAGTCATTTATGTCAAAAGGCTTTTATTTTCTTATTACATTCAGTGATTCTCTTAATCTCTTTTGAAAACAAATAGACTTCAAGACTAACTTTTTTGTCATTTTTCCAACTTCATGCTTTACTAATTTACATTGACAATATCCCATTACATCATCTGAGTTAGCAATTTTTTTGACCGCCAGTGATTAATTTGGGGAATGGGATGGGAATCAGGGCTGAAAATTCTGTTGATATATTTCGATTTTTTCCACATCTTATTAATTTCTGAGACTTTTGTTTTCACTCATCATACATTTTAGACTGTGTTATTTCTGCCTTGTCGAAGCAGTTTTGTTTTTACTTTCCTGTCTCTTTCCTTATATTTTACCCTCTACTTATCAAGAGTCTAATTTACCCAAAGGAGGAGACAATGTTTTTAATTATGTAGATTTGAGATGAGCACATATATACCAAATTCTTAAAAAATGTGGGCAATCTCAAAAATTAGAACACATATAGCAGCTCATATTAATTTCATGAGTAAGTTATTTCCAAGTTGTTATAAGTAGCTTACCTAATTGACATATTTCAACCATCATAGGGAAACCAAATTTAAATTGCTATAATATCCATTCTATCTAACAACATGCTAAATGAAGCATCCCATATAAACTCTATTATTTTAAAATGAAATCTATTAATTAATAAATACAATCAACTGAGGGATGGCAACAATGCCTTTGGTTACCTAGTCTTCCCTTTGATGATAAAATTTAAAACAAAACTTTCTAGACAACCAGAATATTGCTATTAATAAAGACCAATGTTGTTTAAAACTTCTATTGAATCCTTTGAGATGCAAATACTGTTCATTGTACATTTGTGATGCATATGCATGTCCTCTTTTTAATGTGTTTTAAGGTTTCCCTGTACCACAGCTTTTAATTTTCTGCTTTTATGACTATTTTAAAATTTGAGGCTGCTTACTGCCCTTCAATAATGCCCAACAGAACTTACTTTAAGCCATTATATAAAAGCCAAGCAAGTTTGAAGAGTACAAATTGTACTTCTTAATGATGTATCTATAAAGCTGTTTAAGTTGGGCCAAAATTATAGGGCCAGATAACTATGTCACTTTTGTCATTTATAAATGGGTAATTTTTAGTAAATTCTTATTTAAATAAAGCTCTGCTTCCTAAAAGTTTGCCTAAAGACCCTAAATAAGAACTATTTAAAGTTTGTGAGTTGAAGGAAGAGGTAGTTACTCTATACTTTCAAAATATAATATTAACATTGTGTGTTTGTAATAGAAATAGTTTGTGGGTGCTTATATTTATCTCTTTTTTCTAGACCCTCAAATACTATTTAGTTATTGTTAAAAAAAATCTTCATTATAAAACAAAATATATGTTTTACAACAGTATGCCCAAATCATGTCTCAGAATTTCCTAAATATGTATTTCAAACAAATACCACAACAGTTAAACAACCCATAAAATGTACACCAAATATATATTTTTAACTTAAAATGGAATATTATATATTATTAAATAAAACAAGCTCAAAACAGAACATCATTTTTTTGTCCACATGCCTTTAAAAATGAATGTATATTTATTTAATAAAATAGGAAATTAATCAATTATACCTGCAATGATAATTGTGTTCATATTTCACATATGTGGTATTATTCTTGCAAGAAAATGACTCATGCGGTATTTGAAGTCCCTTAGAAAGTTTGCTTATAAATATTGGTGAACAGATGCATATGGTACCCTAAAGATTAAAAAGTATTTTTTGTAAACGTTTTAACATTTCAAAGATAATAAAACGATTCTTACCTGAAAATTATTTTCATAAGCATGCAGTGAAAGGTTTCTGTGAAACGATGTGGAAGATTATATTTTCCAAAATGTCACAACAATGTCTCCCATTTCAAACTCTTTCTATTATGTGAATTCAACACTGATGGAGAGTTGGGGACCATATTTCCCCCCCCCCCACACTTGAATGTAAACAAGCTCTGACTATAGATGAAGTGATGCTCTGCGGCTTTTAAGGTTTGCTTTAAAATGCCATACAGGGTCAGAATACAGCTGCCACTCTTTCAGGAAGCCCAAACCATACAGAGTAATTATATCTAGGGTTTGGCTAACAGCTACAGCTGAAGGCCTAATTGACAGTAAATATAACCATCAGACAGGTGAATAAGAAAGCCTTTAACATATAATATGCGTTCATATTATGAATTAAAATATGTATATTCCTACGATGAAAAGGTAGTAATTTGTGGAAACTATTAAATTATTTTGTAGTATTTTTATGTACATGTTTAGAGGCATATCAAACAATCAAATAATTTTCAAACATTTAAAAAGCAATAAGGAAAACTACAAATTTATAAAGTTACAATGTTCACAAGGGAGAATTTTTCTTTAAGAACCAAAAATAAAACTGGAGTGTTTTTGAAATTGTGGTTTCTATTTAAATTGAGGAAAATTAAAATAAACAAGTAAAGTAGCTTTTCTGATTTTCCTGAGTTTGAAAATTATACGAGGTTAATAAAAACTGTAATTACTTGTGCTTTTTAAAATAGTTCGGTAATGGCAAAAAATATTTTAAAATCATTTCTTGTATGCTGGATTCAGACTTACTTATATTGCATTACTATTCTGACATGGTATTGATGAACACTTATTGACATCAATTTCACAGCCTTGATCAAGAAATCCTTCTTGGCACTCACAGATGTAAGCAGAACTTTTATTTTGGCAAATTCCCCTTTTCCAACCAGATGGAAAAACACAGCGTTCTGTTGACTCTTCACAGAATGGACCTTAAAAGATCACACACATGCACATACAAAAAGAAAATATTAACATAGATATGGAGCAAAATTCATTATTAAAAAACTCGAGTTCATGGAACCTTTAACAGATTTTCATGATATAATTCATGTATCATAGAATTCATCCATTGCAAACATATAACTTAATTAACTTGTAAATGTATAGAGCTATTCAACCATCAGCACTATCCAATTGTAGCACATTTCCATACCCAAAGAAGAGATTTTTTATTGTCATCTTTGTCCCCAACTCCAGACCAGGCACCTTAATCATTCTGTCTCTATATATTTATTTGCCTTTATTAGACATTTTTTTAATAAATGGAATGGTACATTTTTTACTTTTTTTGAGATATAATTGACATTTAACATTATATTAGTTTCAAGTGTACAACATAATCATTTGATATATGTATATATTGAGAAATGATCATTACAACTCCTGTTAACATTCATTATCATACATAGTAACATTTTTTTCTTGGGGTGAGAACTTTGTCTACTTTCTAATCAACTAACATTTATGAATGATGAATTCACACTAAGTATTTGGGTAGATATATATTTTCATAACTCTTGGACAGATTCCTAATGGTGAAATTGCTGAGGTATAAAGTAAATTCAAGTGTAACTTTTTAAGAAACTACCAAACTGTTTATTCAAAGTGGCTGTGCCATTTCACATTTACACCAGCAAGCATGAGATATTCTGTTTCTCTACATTTTTTCTAACATTTGATATTGTCTATCATTCTAGTGGGTGTGAAATAGTATCTCTTTGTGGTTTCAATTTGCATTTCCATAAGAATTTTTATGGAATACAATCACTAGCGATTTACATATATTCTCTAATAAAATTTCTATTCAAATGTGTAGACTATTTTAAACTTGATTTACTTATTTTTTTATTATTGAGTAGTGAGTATTCTTTGTCTATTCTGAATAAATTCTGAATATATCACAATTTCATTATGATTTATGTGACTTGCAAATATTTTCTTCTTGTCCTTCCCTGTCTTTTCTATTCACTTTCTCAGTTGGTGACTTTTGAATAGAAAAAGTTTTCATTTGGTAAGTCCAAACTGCCAACTTTCTATTTATTTCATTAAGTCCAATTTGTAAACTTTCTTTTATAGATTCAACTTTATCATGTTTTCGATATAATAATTAAGAACATTTTGCCTAAGCAATGGTCATAAAGACTTTTTTCTTATGTTTTATTAGAAGTTTTATCATTTTAGCTCTTACATTTAGATCTCTGATACATCTAATTTATTTTTTGTATGGTGTGAGGTAAGAATGTTATTTCATATACACACATATATGTATATGTTATATATTTATATATACTTTCTTACATGTTGATATACCATTGTCCCAGCAAAATTGTTTAAAAAGACTTTTTTTATCCATTTAATTTCCTCTTCCACTATACTTGATTTTAGAAAATCAATTAACCATAAATATAAGAGTTGATTTTTGCACTCCCAATTTTGTCCAACTGGCCTATATACCTATCCATATGCAATAACACACTGTCTGCATAAATGAAGCTTCACATTAAGTTTTGAAACTGGGCAGTCATCAAACTTTTTTCCCTTTTCTCTTTGCAGTTCTGTATGAAGTTTTGTATGAGCTTATCAATTTCTACACAAAAGCCAGCTGGAACATTGATAAAGCTTTCAATGAATTAATAGATAAAATTGGAAAGAATTATCATTTTAACAATAAGGAGTTTCAATCAATGAATGTTCAATATCTCGCAATTTATTTAGATATCCTTTCATCTCTCTTAGCAATGTTTTGTAATTTTAGTTAAAGTTTTGCATTTAATGAATTAAATTGATACCTAAGCATTTTATCCTTTTGATATTATTATAAAGAAAAAAAACCATTTTCTTAAATTTATTTTTGGAATTGTGTTGCTAGTATATAGAAGCACAATTACTTTTTGTATATTATCTCATATCTGAAAACTTTATAAACTTAATGACTAGTCCAATAGTTTGGTTTTTTTGTTTGTTTGTTTGTTTGTTTGTTTGTTTTGATTCCTTAGTTTTTCACATGAGATTATGGCACTTGCTAATAAAGAGTTTTACTTCTTCCTTTTCAATCAGTATGTCCTTATATCACCCTCCATCAAGCAGTCTGGAACATCCAGTACAATGTTGACTAGAAATAATGAAACTGGATATCATTGTCTTGTTCTCATTCTTAGGGGAAAATCTGCCAGCCTGACATCATTTGTGTGATGTTAACAGGTCAATTGTCACAGATGCTTTTTATCAGGTTGAGAGAGTTTTGTTTTGTTTCTAATTTATTTAGAATTTTTATATTAAATGACTGCTGGATTTTGTCAAATAGATTTTCTGCATTAATTGTGAAGCTCATGCAGTTCTGTCCTTCATTCTAGTAATATGCCATATTACATTAATTTATTTTCAGATGTTAAACATATCTTGCATTTTAAGGGGCAGGGAGAAATCTCACTTTGTCAGAATAGTAAAATATTTTTATATGTTACTGAATTTGGTGTGCTAATATTTTGAGGATTATCAATGTATGTTCATAAGTGTTATTGGTTTTTAATTTTCTTATTTGTGTGTTTACCTGGTTTTGGTATGAGGCTTATACCAAACATAAATACATAAATATTTTAAATGTATTCAAAAGTGTCTTCTTTTCAAAATTTTTTTTTTAAGTTCATAAAGGTTAGTTCTAACCTTTTAAATATTTGGTAGGTCTATACAGATTTTCTATTTTTTTTTTTGAGATAATTTTAGTAATTTGTGTCTTTCTAAGAGTTCGTCCATTTCATTTTAGTGGTAATTTGTTAGTATATGATGTTTGTAGTTTTTCTTTATAATCTTAATTTGAATGGTCATTAATGATATCTTTATTTAAATTCTGGTTTTGTTGATTTGTATCTCCCCTTGCTTTTTCTTAACAGTCCAATTAAAAATATGTCAATTTTGTTTTTCTCAAAAAAATAATACTTTGTTTTATCAAGTTTTGCATCAGTTTTAGACTTTTCTTCTAATCACACAATTTCCTTTCTTTGCAACTCAGTTTGCTCTTTTATTTTTCTAGTTACTTAAGATAGAAGCTTAGGATATGTATTTGAGAATTTTTCTTTTTTAATGTAGGAATTTAGAACTATAAACTTCCCTATAAGCATTGTTTTAGCTACACTTCATAAAATTTGATATGAGATGTGTGTGTATTCCATTGTAATTTCTTCTTTGACTCAGGTTATTTTAGAAATTTGTTTAATTTCCAAATATTTGGAGATTTCTCAATTTTTTTTAGCTGTCTATTGTTAATTTAATTTTGTTAGGATCAAAGATCACATAATGTACGATTTTGATTCCTTTGGGTTTATTTAGACTTGTTTTATGGTCCTGGTCATTTGTTTATTTGTTATTTATCAACAGCAGGGGAAAGTGCCTGTTTGGTACTTGATGCAATGCGAGAGCAAGTGCCCCCTTAAAGTTTATGTACTCGTAGTCAATTGCCTCCCTCATGTGAATAGAATAAATAAAGTAGTTCTATTAAGGCCCAAGCCTGGGAGTTCCACTACAGCATTCATAAGACTTGAATCAACATGTATTTCATTGCATAGTTGAGAGGCATTTGTCAGACTGTTTGACATGTTGTCATTAGGCACATTGTAGTGGCCATAAAAGGTACCTACAATAGTGACCTGACAACCCTTGCCATATCTGTAAACTCCTAGATTTCAAAAGCAAAATTTACTCCTTTTACTTATTGTTGGCCTAAATAGGGCTTTGGACGATTCGTATGTACACGTTGAAGAGATTTGAATGGAAAAATATCTGACTTCCAGCTAAATATGACATATGTATTCACCAAAAATTATCTACAAGTTTTATAAAGGAATTGTACTTCAAATTCATAAACCTGTCAACCAATTTACTATAAATTCTAAAGCTCACAAGTATACATGTTTATGGGAAAAAAAGTTTTATATAAAACTCATTCGTTATTATGTAAATAGGAACAACAAGAAAATTTTGCTGTGAAGAATTGAGTTACTTTGCAGTATGCAAGTGTAAAAAGCCCTACTTAAAAAAAAAACATGCTGTTAATGGATTTTAAGTATGAAATATGTCCTAAATTCTAAAATACGAAGACATAAAGATAGCATAAAGTTGAGGACCACACTATTGGCATTATTCTGTTCAAATAACTCAACCTCTAATTTTAAGATATTAGGACAGGAAAAAAATTATTTCAATGAGACAAAGAGAAATGAATGTGTATTTCTCAACTTTGTGATACATTAGCATGCTGTCCTATTAAATAATTAAATATAGGCAATAACATTCAATTATATTTAAGACATAATTGTTCGTTAGCTTAAGTTAAATTATTTGAATGATACTACTTTATATGTATGAAATGCTTGACATTTCCATAATACTTACATGCACACTTTTTTGATTAAATCCTTAAGATAAAACCTAGATTTATAAAAGGACCTTATTATACAGTGTTATATTTGAATTTTCTTTTAAATTAAAAAAAACAAACAAACTAATTTTGGTAGAAGTTAAGCAACTTGCAACATGTCACACAATTGGTTAACAATGTCACATTAGTAAAAAAATTTGTGCATTCTATATAATCCTATTATGACTGCATGATATTTTCACCACACATAGCCCATTCGATTAGTTCTGAAAGGAAGGTAGAAGACTCAAATAACATTTGATTGTTAGCATTAATACAATATTCCTACTCTAGGGATTCAACACTATGTTGTCTGGCATTGTATGTAGAATATATAAAAGACAGATAAGTAAAATATTCATTTGGCTTCTTCTATAAACAAACAAACCAATAAAAATTCTTCCACCATATAAATATAGCTTTGTGGATATTTGTGGTGGAAGTTTCCAAAATAATCCAAAATAAAGTAGTGAGCAGAGAAATATGCATTTTTTAGCACTTATTTTTAAATAATTCACATAAAGTTGAAAGGACAGTACTAAGAGGTTCTATGTATGGTTACATCTTATGCAACTATCATATAATATCTAACCTAGAAAATCAACATTAGTACATGTGTGAATACAGTTCTGCATCTTTTAATCACGTTTCATGTAACCACCTCCTCTATCAAGATACAGAACCATTTCATCAGCATAAATATTTCCTTCGTGGATCCCGTTATAGTTTTACTTTATACCTTTTTCCCCTACCATTTTTAGCTACTTGCAACCATTCATTTCTTCTCCATTGCTATAGTTTTCTCATTTCAATATTGTTATATAAGTAGAACCATACTATATGTGGCTTTTTGAAACTGACTTTTTGATTTTAATTTATAATGCCCTTGAAAATTTTAAGTTCTTATGGACTTAGTTTTGCTATGGGACATAAAGAGAAACTTTGTATAAACGGTGCAAAATAGTGTGGGATGGCGGCAGAACAGAAACCATCAGAAATGATCCACCAAATAGTGAGGAAAAAGTCAGCCACCAGAGAGTTAGCTGTTATCGCACTAGTGACAACCAGATTGGTTTTTGGAACACTGCAGCAGAGACAGTAAAGTTCGCACATTATTCCAAAGGCTACCTGCACTTCCTTTATGTGTTCTCGCTAATGGGATCTTAGTAGACATAATGGGTGGCCAGTCCAAATTAAAGCCTTCGAGTGATAATTCCCATTCTTCCATCTCTCACTCTTGCAGTGGCCACCTGGAAGCCACATGTTCCAGTTGGTGTATGTTAAATATTCCAGTAATCTGGATGGATTCTGGAGTCACAAATTGGGGAAAATCCATACTGTAGAGGTACCAGACTTTCAATGACCTTTGTGTAAGAAAATCATTGAGTTAAGGCACATTTATTCAATGAACATAATCTGGCATAGCATTACAACTATGAAACATTTTACCAAAATTGAGGTTCTGCCATAACAAAAACTTAAAACTTGTGGCATTGGGTTAATGAGTGGTGAGCAATGAGAAAATGTAAAAGCCTTTAAAATGTGATGATTCATGTTATAAATCACTTAATGTAACTCTGAAAGAATTTGAATCCATGATTTTTTGATAGCTATAGAAGAAGAGGTGGAAAACACAAATTTAGTAGAATGTTTCAGTTGCTATTTACTGTTTTAGGCAAGATAATATATCAAATAGATATACTAGGGACTATCTTCAAACACAGAAAAAAATGTGTATGTTGAATATATTATATAGGGAACTAATATTAGAAATAAAAGTGAAATGTGACTGTGGGCATAGGCTGGTGTGGACTAGAGTATATGGGTACTTCTTCTATTTCTTCATTTTATTAAAGTGTTTGCCTGAATCACCATGTGAAAATAAATCTCTTTATGTCAAAATATAGGCCAAATTAAAAGCTTGTTCAATATGAAAAAAATTACTAGAGTGTAAATGGAAAAGTAGGTGATACATCTTTCCATTTTAGGCTTATTAAAATACTAAGGCCCATGTTCACTTATAGCTGATGATGAATCTGAATAAAATGTCACATTTGATTTTGTATGTTTTATATGAGCAACTACACAAAGTAAAAATAAATCATGGAAAAACTTCAAGAAACATAATATATAAAGTCTAAAAGCCATGGCTATTTAGTAAAAACAATTAGTCAACCTAAATTTAAAAATAGTAAATAGCTCAAGAAATGTTGTCATACAGAAAGAAATAGTTTAAAGTTAACATCGATAGTTCAGATTCTATAGTCATTTAAATTAACATAGACTTGTTAGCTTTATTTCAATATAAAATAAAATATAAAAACATTAGTCATTACTAGTGTAAAATAAGTAAACATAAATGAAAATGCAAACTTTGAAAACACAGTAGCAATTTTACACAATTAACCTCAGATACTTTCTCTGGAAATTGTGGAGTTGAAACAAATGATTTCATTGTGACTAAAATGCATATGGGCATCTACTACATCAATGTGTTCTTCAGTTCTTTTGTGCTTTTTAATTTACAGTTTTTAAAATACAAATGAAATGTTCACATATTTTATATTAACCCTGATGTAAAGGAAATTATATATCTACTATGTTATATCCCACATTTTTCTCAATTTACTATGCATGTTGCAAAGGAATATCAGAGTCACTGAGGTAGAAAGATAAAAATCACCTGATCATTTATCAGTTGTTCCTTCTTAACAGTCAACTGATATATAAATTTATATATTATATGTATGTATAATGTATTATATTACATGTATCTATGATTTCCACATATGTATTCAAAAATACAACCAATTCTTGTAGCCATTAAGAAAATTAGTGTACAGAAAGCAGTAGTCCATTTGCTTAGAACTAAAATTAGAATTTTCTGACAGGTAGAAAAATTTTCTCTTTATATTATTAATTTAAAAAGGTTATGAACCTGTAATAAGTTGAGATGATTGCTCATGACTAATCAAGAGGTGCTAGGAAAAGAGTACTAGAATGAAATATTTCTGTGATGGAAAATCAGGGAAACAGAGAGACTGAATTATATTTGGATCACTAGGTCAACTTGCCCTAAATCTTTACAACATTTGAAATTAATCCCTGATATCTGTGATGTAATTGAATATCTTAAAGCTAAGTATAGTGAGATACATATTTTAAAAAATTAAATCATTTACTTTATGTATATTGATTATACAGGTGGAAATTAAAATTCTCATTTAGGGTTTGAATAATATGGATTCATACAATCAGAAATTTACTGTTTTACCTATTGGTAATTTTGTCCATTTCTTTCTCTTAAAACTTATATTCTGTGTGTGTGTGTGTGTGTGTGTGTGTGTGTGTGTGTGTGAGTGTGTTTTGCTAATTTCTGTCCTCAATAATTCATATTATTTTGCTAGATCTCAATCTTTCTGATTTTTAGCATGCTTAAAATGTTATTTATTTGCCACTCATTCTTGAACAAGTTTAGCTACGTATAAAATTAAATGATCAACATAATTCAGGTTTAGAGCTCAGTAGATGGTGTGTGAAAAATACAGCATTATTTTTATTCTGCCACCTTGTGCAGTTGATAAAGAAGTCCGATGCTACTCTGATTCTTTTTTTTGTAAATTGTTTGTTGTTTTGTTATTTCTTGAGGTTGGTTGATTGGTTGAACCCTTCTCAATTTCTAAGGGATTTTAACATTTTCACCAACATGTGTTTAGAGCACCTTCTCTTGGTCCTCAATCCTGCCTTATAACTCTCTTGACCCTTTCAATCTTTTCAAGTCTTTCCTCAGATCTGATGTTTTCTTACTACGCTATATTTTACTAATGTCTCCCCTCTTTGCTCTTATTGATTCCTTCTAGAATTTCTATTATATAAAGACTGGTACTTCTGCAACTATCTTGTGTGATGCAAGTTTCCTCTTGTTTTTTGTTTGTTTTTTTGTTTTGTTTTTTTGTTTTTGTTTTTTCCCATGCTTATATTTTTTTCCATGTTTATATTATCTTTTGGGAGAAACTCACCACTTTATCTTTGAACACACTAATACATGCAATTTTTCTGGTCGTATATTTAATTCTTAATGTTGCAGTGGTTTGTTACATGTGAATTGTGAGTTTATTAGCCCTCGTGTGAACTAGATTTGAATTATATTACATGTGTGTAAAATGGCTCCACTAATGTTAAACCTTAGAAATGTAACCAACTTGTTTTGTCAAACTGAAGTTGTTTACCCCAAGAGTGAAGTTGTTTTGATCAAGAGTGATAACCAGACACCCGTGCACCTGGCTGATAAACACTGAAGACAGCACTGCTACGCATAAAATCTCCAGGATTCTCTGCCTGAATCAGAGCACTCTCTCTGTCTCACAAGAGTGTGGTTCTCCATCCCTTGATTTACTTCTTGGCTAAGACTCTGCCCATCCAAACGAGAGGCCTCTTCGTTGATCGATGGTTGATCAACTGGCAACTAGCCCAGCGCAGAATCGGTGTGCCGTTCCTGCTCATCGTGTGTCTGTGTCAGCCAGCATCACCGGGTGGTCTGCTAGGACTGAAAGCCATCAGAATCTGGTATGAATAAACCCTAGCATGCTTGCAATCGTATTTGTTTGTGTGTCTGCATCCTTACTTAGTTGTTGTCTTGCTGGGCTCTTCATATTTAAGTATATTAAGCAAAGTGCTGTCGCAGGTTCGAACTGGCTCAAGGGCCTTAAGGAACAAGCGAAGCCACCTGTGCATAAGTCCAAAAAAGAGCTTAACTTGGACACTTAAGTTAGTGATCATAGATTTAATATCTTAAAAAAACATAACACTTTAATAATTGCCACAGTATTCTTTTGGATGCTTTTAAAATTTTTGAACTTTTCTTCATTTTTTTTTTTAATTAATTCAGCTTTCACCAGATTCAGTCCTTTGTTGAGTTTAGAATTCCCTCTTTAAGTGTCAGTTAATGTAGATTCCTGCATAGAATTTTACTTTTCTGATCATAGGAGAGGTATGCAGTATATAGGTAGGTGGATATATTGACAATGGATCTCAGAGTGAGATCGCATACCTCCAGCATCCTTAAGTTCCACGAAATTCTAATCAGATCACCATTGTCTGAGCTTGCTTGAAGGTTTTCCTTTGCCAGAAAGCTCACTTCTGAGCTATTTCTCAGTTTAATTTTGTCTTTACTTTTCTCCTCTAAATTCTCCTTACATAGGATTAGCATATCCCTGTATTTTCTCAATTTTCTCTCTAGATTTCTTGCCCTCACAAAGACCCTTTCTAAAATAGTTAAGCCTATTGTTTGTTCCTACTGGAGTTTTAAAATTAATTTTCCTAAAAATGACCCATTCTCCCAAGTTTGACTCTGACTTGGAATCTCACCAAGATTTCAAAGTGGAAAGAACTGCTCTTTCTGCTGCCAAAGCATTTTGTAGTGCATGTTATAAGATTGGTTTTCTCTGCCTGGGCTTTTTAATCTACCTAATCTCAGGTCCTCTCAATTTTCCCAGAATTCCTTAAAAAAATCAGATGATATTCCTTATTTTATATTACAGCAACACCATGGTTATTCATTTAAATAAAAATTTTATGGACAAGAACATAAACATGTGTTAGACCTCAAAATTAATCAAGGTATTAGACTTCTTACTTAGAAAATATTTTTCTACATATATGAAGTTAGTAAAATAATAGTTTGATTCATTAATTTAGATTAATACTGTGTTTACCAGTGCTTACTAGGTGACAGAAATTATTCTAGGTGCTTGAGTTATAGCAACATACAAAACAGACTTTGACCTCATGGAAACATGAGTTTATGGGAAAAAAACAGATATAAAAGACAAATAGTGAAATAAATATGTCATACGCTTAATGATAATAAATGTCATAAAAAAATGATAAGGCATGAACAGAGTTCTAAAGGGTGTGATTATTTTGTATAGGGTAATCAGGGAAAACCTCAGTAATGAGGGGAATACCTGAGACCTGTAGAGAGTAAAGGAATGAGTGCTGTGGCTAATTTATGGGAGTGAAATTTGAACACCCAACTTCCCTAACACTACTGAATTTTTCATTTTTTAAGTACATAAAACCTCATTAAATAATATATAACATAGGATTGGTTATGTTTATGATTTCTTAATCCATTCAAATGCAAGCTCTACTCAGGTTGCTAATTTTGTCAGTTTGGGTAATTTTTCACAAGCAAATAAAACACTTCTGCTCCATAACAGCTCTTCAGAAGTACGTGTTGAATGAATGAACAGGTTGACAAAGAGCATTTCTGCAGAGAACATAGCAAGTGGGAAGACTCTGAGTTGAGAGCGTGCTTAGGATTTGTAAAGACAGGAAGAACGCCAGAAGACTGAGTCCACAAGGGGACAGACACAAAAAGAGATGAGTTCAGAGAAGGAAACTCAGATGGAAGGTGGAATGAAATATTTCAGAAACTTGGGCTTTTGCTTCTTTTATTTCAAATTCTGTGGAAAGACATGGATAATTTGGGCTGAGGTTTGGCATGATCTTCACATTTTTAAAATATTACATTTAAGGTATATAGTAGAGGACCAAAATCTCAGGGGCATGCCAATGTACAGGAAGAATCATAGAAATGAAACAGTACTGGAAAAATGATTGAGAAGGAATGACCAAGGAGCAAGGAAATAGGAGAAATAAGAGTGTGGCATGTAAGAAATCGAGTGAAGAAAAATTTCAAAAACATAAAGTGTTTCAAATGCTGTCATTAGCTAAAATAAGATGATGAATTAGATTAAGTTAATTAGCAATTAGGTTTAGCAAGGGAGATTTAAATAGCCATTGGTAGTGATGTTTCTATGGTGTGGTGGGAATAAACGTTTATTTGCACAGTTTCAAGAGGAGATGAGAAACATGTATATAACCCTTGTATATAAACATGTTCAAAGGGTGGTCCCTGGACCAGGAGCATCAGGATTTCACCTGACATCTCATTAGATATGCAGAATTTCAGACCTCACTCCAGGCCTATTGCAGGAGAACCGATTTTACTGAGATTTCCAAAGATTCCTATCTAAATTATAATTTGTGAAGCACTGATCTAAATATCTCTTTTAAGTTTTATTTTATGAAAAAGAATGACATCGTTACCACTGGGGGGACGTGAAATCCTGCATCACCCTAGCAGCACAGGAGTGGAGAGGGATAATGGCACAGAAGTGTAGTTAGCATTTCCCATTGGTTCTTCCTCAGTGATACAGTGAAGAATCACAGGTCAGTGAGATTTAGAAAGTATTTATTAAAAGTATACTTTAAAAAGTCAAAGCACACCCCAAGGAAGCACATGGTTTCAGTGAAGAGCTGTTACGGAGTGCTGTAACAACAATAACCACAATAACCAATACAAAAGGGCCCAGAAATGAGAATGTCTGCATTGTATTTGGGCCTTGATGCACAGTTCCAAAGGCATTCCCTGGTGATTGGCAAGGGAGGTCATTTTGATTGACACTTGGCTGCTATATGACTCTTTGTCTAGTGCATATACACTTACCCAGAGTCCTACTACCAGTGGGGTAATCTTTGGGCGTTGTCCAGGCTGGGCCTCTATTCCTTTGTTCCCCCTGTTGCTCATGTTCCACTGGTTACCTAACATTATGAAGAAACAACTAAGGATGTTTTTAGAGTTTGTCAGAGAATGTTTGTGAATAGGTGGGATGGATAAATTAGGGAGGGAAGAAATCAACGCAAGAAAGAAAACAATTTCTAGAGAAACATCTTTGAGTAGGTGAGAAAGAACATTGGATCCTGTCCTGCAGGTAGGAGGAATCAATTAAACCGGAGAGAAGACTGAGTTATATGGGTGAACAATGAAGTTGATCAGTGCTGTACAGACAGAGTCTGAGGATCTCCTGTTACTTTTAATTTTTATTAAAATGTGAAAAAAAAGGCATCAATGGAGTGTGATGAAAAGGGTGGAAATTTGAGAAAAGACAGGTATGCAATGGTTGAAAGGGATATTGAGAGAAAGAATATACATATTAAAGGAAGTCACTAACATTTCTGGTACATGTATAATCAATTTCTTGAAATTAGTAATTGCACTTAAAATGAGATCAGGAAGCATGGGCACATGCACATTTTACTGCAAAAAAAAAAGTCAGGTGTTTATGTACAGGTATGGAATATGTACAGATAAATATACAGGTTTAGAGTTTTGCAGAGGGGATACAATGGAGAAAGGCAATAATAAGAAATTGGAGGGTGTGAGATAGTCCAATGACAGGTCATAAAATTTAATTGAATAAGAATAAAAATATGTAATAAGGAATGAAGAAAAAGTTCAAGCATGATAAAGGCTCAATGTATTTTGGTTCTTTAAAAAATGAAAAAATTAATATAATTTGTAATGCTAGAAGGAATAAGATAGAAACATGGGTAAGGGTTTAGTTCTGGAGTAGAATGCTTTAAAATTATAATGAGGTGGCTCTTATTAGTATAGTAACTTTTTTATAATGAGAGAATATATGGCATTAATAAATAAGCAGACATTTTAAAGAAAGTTTCAATATGAAGTAACAATTTTCCAAGAACCGGTAATGCAGCATAAGCCCTGACAGTTTTTTTTTTTTTCCTTTTGTGTATTGCAAGTGCCTGACAAGCTTCTATTGCTGAGGCACCCATTTCAAAGAGACATCCACTTCAAAGACAGCTATCTTGAATAAACACATAGCCAGCCACACAGTAGATAAAAAGACAAGCCACATCCCCCTCTTATTGACGCTTTTTTGTTTTTGAGATCTTTGTTGATTTGATAACAGACTATTTAAACCACTTGTTTTTCATCTCCTCAGGCTTTAAATTCCCACTCTTATGTTTTAAATTCAACAATAGTGAGCCAAAGAAATTTAAATGCTCAACCTCAATAAAAACCAAATTCCAAGACTTTGAACTTGCCCTCCCTTCCTCTCTCTCTCCTCCTCTGAGTGCCCTCCCCTTCCCTTCTCTCCCCTTGCTCCTCTGGAGGCCTCCCTGTGTAAGTAATATGCTTTTATTTTTTCATAGTTTACTGATGGATACTGTTGGAGGGCATCTTCCAATTGTTATAAGAACACCAAGGGACAGTCCAGCTACAACATTGGTTACTGATATGCTGAGGCCCACACAAAACAAGCAATTATTATTTTTTATATCAAAAGATAAATAAAAGCAACACACATACAATCATACACATAAAACATGTGTAACCCAAATAATTTAAACTAAGATATTTAAGCAGAAATCTCATTAAATTATCCAAGTAAATTTTACTTTAATGGAAATCATATGGGGTGTCTGTAAAACAAAGTACTTTGTTATCCTAACAAGGTGCATCTATGCATAAAAAATCATAAGCGAACGATTCTATTTTAGATTTCTATTTTATTATAATTTCAGTAAGTTCTTTTGGTCAATCCTCTAATGAACCATCAAAAATTTCTAAAGCACTGCAGTGAGTCAAAATTTTTATTCACGTAAATTCATTTTAGTTTACTTTCATGTAAGAATGAAGCTATTATACTCAAAGGATAGGCAACACAAAGACATCACCAAATAGGAGAGTAATTTGCCTTTCATTCCTATGGGAAGATAAATAAATGGTTGCTAGGAGCTCTGCCTATGACTATAAAAGTGAAATAAACAGCAAACACAGGAAAATTAAAGACAGACAGCTAACTTGTGACTCATGTTTGATTACAGTTTTAAGACTGTCAAGATAAAGAGTTGTTTCAAAATGAGAAAGGATATTTGATACAAATACTCAGTACTCATCTATGTTAAAAGTAATATTGTAAAAGGTTGACATTTTAGTATTTCTGAAAAAATGAAATGGATTTTATTTTATAGATACCTTGAAAAATACCATTTTAGTACTTATCCTCATGTGATTAATTCAGTTTCAACCATGCATGGTATAAAATTTTAACAGTTAAAAATATAGATTGTGTTCAGGTCCTAATATGTGGTGCTCATGACTCTGCTCTTCCACTCAGATCAGAGGACTGAACCCAAGCCTATCATAAGAAGATGGAATACCTAGTATTTTCCTTTACAGCAGGAATTAGCACTTCTCTCTCTCTCTCTCTCTCTCTCTCTCTCTCTCTCTCTCTCTCTCTCTCTCTCTCTCTCCCTCCTTCCCTCCCTCCCTCTAAAGAGTTAAATAGTAATTATTTTAGACTCTGTGGGCCACAGGATCTCTTGAACAACTCAGCTCTGCTATTCCTTATGAAAACAGCTGTAGACTATATGTAAATGCATACAGTCTAAGTTATGTTACTTTGCTTTATTTCTTTGGTAAAAAGAGAACTATCTATTTTTATCAAAGAAATAAAGCAAAATAACATTACCAGGTTCTGGTGAAGATGTTCTTCCAGTTTGTAGAATGCTGATTTCTTGTGTTCACCTATGGCATGCTCTTTGTATCTTTTGATTAGAGAATACAGAAGGAGCTAGCTCTCTCATGACTTTTATAAGGACGCTAATCCATCTGTGAGCTCTCCACCTTCATACCTCCTCTAATTCTAATTACCTCCCATAGGCTCCATCTACCTCCTAATACCATCACACTGGAAGTAGGGGTCCAACATATAAATTTTGGGGAGACACAACATTCAGTCTATATCAATGGGCATAATGTTCCTGCTGTAAAGGAAAATATTAGGTATTCATCTCCGGACACATATAAAAATAGTATTTTAAAAGAAATATTGGAAAATAGGGCAATCATCAGTGGCTGTAGTAGAGATGATGCTAGCAGAATAAGGTAAAAATGTATAATTCATGGATTAATAAATTAAAACATGAGATGTTTCTTTTAAAAAATAAAACCTTCAACACTTTGGCAATTATTATCAAAAAGTGAAAGAATATATCTACTCAAAATTAAGAAAATTAAAATGGTGCTTTATATTTAATGATGTGTATAAAAGGTGATTAAATACATAAGAAAATATTCAATTTTATGGTAGTAAGAGTTTAAAACTGAAAAACATGGACCAAAATTAATACAAATAAATGTAGAATGGATAAATATGCCAATAATATGAAATATAATTTGTTAAGATAATAGAACTATCCTTCAAAGAGATACAGATGATGACAGAAGGAAACTTAACTTTGCATGGTAAACACACAATGCAATATACGTATGATGTATTAGTGAATTGTACACTTGAAACTATTTGATTTTATAAACCCATGTCACCCGATAATTTTAATTTTTTTAAAAAGCACACTGAGCCTGAATACTTTTAATCTTTAAAATCTGTGAAACTGTAAAATTGTATTCATTATGTTCTAGAACAACCCTGTTCAATAGAAATATATATCACATCCAATTTAAAATTTTCTAGTAGCCACATTTAAAAACATAAAAGAAGTGAAATCCATTATAAAGACATGTTCAATTTACCATAATAAATTCAAAATAAAATTATTTCAACACATCATTAATATAGAACATTGTGAACATCATATTTTACATTTTTAATACTGAGAAATGTATATTTTGAACTTATAGCATAACTCAGTTTGAGATAGCCAAATTCCAAGTGCTGAATAGCTATAAGTGTCTAGTGGTTCTATACTGGACTATATTGGACACTTCTAGAGCATAGGGAAAAAGTCAATCTTCCAATTTCAACTCAGAAAGCTATTTTAAAGTTGATAGCAAATATCTTACTGGGCATAGCATTAAATTCCAGTCTCATGACTAAGGATAAAGAAACAAATGAAATGTGAGCAATTAAGTTTTATTAATATTAAAATTAATAATAAAAACAACCAAGTGAATTCCATTTTAAGACGGAAAATATTTAGAAAATCTATGAATATAGTAAGTCATATCAATAGAAATAGGAGGCTACAAATCTGAAAAAAATGGTTTTAAGAATGGTCATTTTAGTAAATTTTGTTGAATTAACTATATATATTATATATATATATATATATTTTTAAGACACCTATGCCCTATCTCGTATCTCACAAAAAGTCAATTCAGTCACATAGAATGTTTAAATGTGGAGGGTAAAACAGTAAAAATTCTAAAAATAAAGTTTCTTAGACATAATGAAAAATCATTAAAATTTCATTAAAAATAAGAACATCTACTATTCAAAGACACAATTTAGAGAGTGAAAAACCAAGTCAGAGGATAGGACAAAATATTTTTTAACACCCAGAACTAACAAATATAGGGTGTATTAGGATATAGGAGCTCCCACAAATCAAAAAAATATGTAAATATATATTTTATACATACGATATATAAGTATATATACTGTACACATATTTTATAATATGCATAAATAAACTTAATAGAAGGAAATGGACAAAAAATAGGCCTTTCAAAAAGAAGATATCAAATGTCCAATAAACATTCAATATTATTAGTAATATAGAAATAAAAATTAAACCAAATGAAATGCTGCTACTTACTTACCAAAGTGACTGAAGTAAAAGTGGGTGACAGAATGCTGTCTATATATAAAGGGACCAATTCTACATTGGTAAGAGGAGCATAAGTTACAATCCCTTTGAAAACAATGTGTTATTATTTACTAATATTTAACAGACACATAACTATGACTAGAAAATGCATTTATATCCATATGTATACATATATACACATGTATATGTATGTATGTATGTATCCTTACAAAGGAACAATAGAGAAAAGTACAAGAAAGCTTGTAGTAGCCTCACTCATAACAGGCACAGACTAGAAACTGCCTAAATGACGGCCATCATCATTAGAATAGATATATAATTTTTATATGTTCATAAAATCAAAAATCACCCAGCCATGTATTTAGCTAAAGTTAAACTGAACAAAACAAAGATGACTTTCACAAATGTAATGTGAATAAAAAAGTCTAGACAGAACAGAGAATATACTGCAAAATTCCATACGTATAAAGAGCAACCAAAGGAAAACAAAACAATTGTAAAAATTCTGTATAGTCTTTATCTTTGGAAGGAAGGAGTAGGAGATATTTATAGGGAAGGAGTAGGAAGAGAACTCCTGAGATGCTAGCAATATTTTATTTCTTGACCTATGTTGTATTTACATGGGATTTATTTTGTGAAAACTTTGTATTCAAAACCTTAGAGGAAATTTAAACATATATGTGATTAAATCTATGCACAAAATTATAAGGCAAATAACTGGTTAAAAATTCTTACTTGTTTCTATGTGTTTGCTTGTATCACTGGCAAACGTTAACTAACCTCAGACGCACTGGAGGCCTTGTTCGAACAGATTGCTGGACCTTATTTCCAAAGCCCTGTGATTCTGTGGGTGTGCTTTTGATATCAATAATTGAGAAATTTTATTTTCAAGAAGTCCCAGGTGATGCTTATGCTGTTGATGTGGGACCACATGCTATAAACCACTAACTTTTGTTATTCTCTTAGAAATATACTTTCCTCCACCCTTCTAGTCACTTGACTAACTCACTGTTACATTCATCCCAGTTTTAGCAAAGTCACACCATGGAAGCTTTCCCTGTCCCCCAACTACAATTATGACATTAGAGGACTCTCTTCGGTACTTCCATAATATCTTCCCTAAAAATGTACCTATATATTTTACCTCTCTGTCTAGGTTTCTAATTTTTCCACTATGTGTGGTGTTCTTTAGGATTTATTTTATCCCCAGTTTGTCTTTTATTGTGTATGTTGAACGTATAAACAAATCCCATTAAGTTCTCAATTTCCTGCATGGATTTACTTTTTTCTTTCAGGGTCTCATGCTTCTTTTTTTAGTTCTCCCTATTTCAAAGCCAGATTTAACCACAGCTTTCCTAGGGCTCTCTTCCTTCTATACCCTTAATGTGTAATAGACTCAAGATAAGAATTGTGTCTTGACAGTCTCTTGCTTCGCTAACTCAGCCAAAGGCTGCAAATGTGTTTCTCTCTACATAATATTTTTGCTTGCCTCTTTCCTGGTGGGGTGCACTATTCCTTTAACTAAGTTGCCAGGAGATTAACAACTCATTGCTCTCCGTTCTCTATGCTTCCTAGCAATTTTATTTCTATTTTCCTTCTGCCTTTTTCTCATCTAAACTTGCTCTTAAGACTTTTCAGATGCTCTGTGAATTATCTCATTATTTTCTCTATCCTAGTTTTGCTTTCCACAAAAACACTTCCAAAGAAAATAAATATTCCTCCTATGATCTTCACCCTCTGCTTTCAGAACCATTATTTCTTTACCATATCCTTTCCCTCCTGCTTTCTGGGCCTCTCAAATCTGTTTTTAATACATAATGCTAAATAAATGTAATCATCTTGTGCTTGCTTAAACATATTGTTTTCCATATTTAAGGAAAAATTGTTTTATATTTCATCAAACCCATATCTTTTTATGAGTCAGTACGTAATTACATGTTTTAGAGAAGTTCCGGGGATACATGGCTTAAATTTATAAATGTTTCAGAATTTTGTTTCTATCACAGACATATTCAAATATCCTAGTATTCAGAAAATGTTTTACATATTAGTTTAAGCATGCATAGGAAATGGATCCCTCACCTCTGTCTAAAGATGGCAGAAATATTATGTCTTCAACTACCCTTACACCTAGAAGCTATTATTAATAGTCAGGGAAGCTTTCTCTGCTTTTCAAAGTCCAAATGCATATAAACTATTATCTTCATTTAGAGGTTGTTTTTGTTCTTTGGTATCTTTGTGTCTAGAAATGTTATTCCAGGCATTTATAGCCAATGAAAATTGAATGGGTAATGTAATTAAGTGTGCAATTGAGTTGCAAAGCTCTCCTGTGACTAACTGTCTTGGTCAGTTGCAAAGCCTTTAGTCATATAAATGTAATGCTGAATACTGTGGTTAGGTTTTCTTCCAATAGGGCAGGAAAACATTAATTTTGTGTATAAATAACAACTTAAAAAGATACATTAAAACATTTTGAATGACAAACTATCTGTCCTATATATGTTCTCTGAAATCAGTAAGGGAAATTTATACAATTAATTTTAAATAAATTTAATAAATAAACAAGAAACTAGTAAAATTTGGAAATACGGTTTCTGGTTCAACACTGTGGCCTCTATTGATATTTGCTTTTGTTGTGCTTTGGGAGCACATTAAAATGATAACAGTGTTTTAATCATATATTAAGGAATGCCAAAATCAAAGAAACTAAGAGAACAAAGAGACTGAGTTGGTAATTTCTTTTCGTTTTTTCTCTAATTGTTGGGGAAATTTTTTCTCTACTAAGAGAAACAATGTTTAAAATGTTTAAACCAAATTTGGTTTGCTTTTATTTCTTTTCATGCAACTTTCCTTCTGGACTATGATCAGATGCCAGGAGCCTTTTTTACCTTTCATAAAATTCTGACTTTGTTGGTCAAGTGCTTATAGTTCATGGCTCGGGACCATACTTTTAAATCTTTTTTAATTTTCACCGAAGTTCATTGATATGGCTGGTCATCTCAGCAGGTATTAGAGCATGTGGTGGCTTTATAGCAACACATTTTTCTTTCTGGAATATTGATGGCAAAGATATTAGATGTTTTGTGGCTATATTCACCCACCAAACTCAAGTGCATGTAAACAAACCGGAGATTATAATACTGAGATTTCTTAATAAAGTGCACAGAAGAAATTCTATTTTATTTTTATAATTATTATTATCTTAATTTTTCTTCCTTATATTAAAACAAATTGCTATTTCTTCAGCTGGTTACTAGATAAAGTAGTAACCTTGCATTTAGTGGTTATGTGTATGGAAGTAAATAAATAGTTAAATAAATTACATTCTTAACTTTAAGTGTTAAAATAACATGGAAAATGAGATTGCCCTAATCTGAATCACAGACAATGTGGTAAAACACCAGGTAGAACTGAGCAAATTAATTCTTCTATTCTGCATTCATAGGAGCACATTTTCCTGAGTGGAGTGGCCTGCTAAATCACTTGTACTTTTTACCTCTATTAGTTTATTTATTTTTAGTAATAAGCATCTTAACAGTGTTGAGGTGATATCTCATTGTGGTTTTGATTTGCATTTCCTACATTAGTGATGTTGAACACTTTTTCATATGTGTGTGTTGGTCATTTCTATGTTTTCTTTGGAGAAATATCTGTTCAGGACTTTTGCTCATTTTTTAATCAGTTTTTGTTTTGTTTTGTTATGTTTTGTTTTGTTTTCCTATTGAGTTGTAGGAGCCCCTTATATTTGTTTTTAAATATTAACCTCGTATCAGATATTGATTGGCAAATATTTTCTTTTATTACATAGGTTGCCTTTTCATTTTGTTCAATGTTTCCTTTGCTGTGTAGAACTTTTTAGTTGTCTCCATTTTTTAAATTGTTTGTCTATCAAAACTGATTTTATGAAAGTTAATTGTAGGGAACAAAGATAATGTGAATAAATCAAATTGTGACTTTTTCTTTCAATGTATATACTTCTATTATATTCTCTTTATTAATCATATACAATATTTAAAATATTATAATGTAAAAATTTTTTTTGGGTTATTAAACAGAAGTTAGTAAGTTGCAAGTCTTTCCTTACTGATTTTCATGATTTAATGTATAATCTAAATACTAATCTTCTATTGTTTACATATATTGAAAATATGTTTTATTTTGTAACTGTTTAAAATTTCATGGTGTTTTAAATATTAAAAGTTCTTATTATTAAGGTATTCAAATATATCAATTACTTTTAGATTTAATACTTTCTATGTTATTTGTGTGTGCTCATGTGTGTTGTGTGCGTTGTTAAGAAAATATTTTGCTGTTAAGATATCAAAACCTGTCAAATGCATCAAAGAGACACCTTACTGCATTGCTAATAAATCCCCCTCCTGAGGCAGCAAGATGGAATTGTAGGCTATAAATAAAAGATGTGCTGGCACAAGACTTCTGGCAACAATTAATTGGAAGAGAAATTACTTGGGTCCAGAGCCTGGTGAGCAACCAGAAGACATTACTTGGAATCCGCTTTTAATAACCACTAGAGCTCAAAAGCATTGGAAAGCAGCTTATCCTGCCAGCCTCTGGGATTCTTCCATTGGATACACAAAGTTAAAAAAAAAAAAAATCAAACAAACAAGATAACAGTGAGTCAAGGTTAGCTGATGCCTTTTTCAACATTCACAAAAACAAAAGCTGTGTATAGTCCAAGAGAAAGCTAAATACTGAAATCTGATCTCTATCATCCTGGCTCCGCTGTCCATAACAAGAAGTATCAAGTAATAAAATACCCTTTCTAGGATATTCACTTCTCTGGTCTCAGACTGACTCCTCAATCTTCTAATTTGCTTCTGTATCAACAACACTTCAGTTTACAACCTAAGAAGATGATACAGACACTTGAATAGACAATCAGGTAAACTGAAAAGAATAATCTGTGTTGTCTATAGAGAAATGTCAGGGATAAAAAGTTATTTTTTACTTAGGATGAATTCTCAAAAAAGTAAGTAAAAATAATTTGAAGCTGATGAAATATTCTGAAAAATAAATGAAGAAAAAATACTTGATAGGCAGAGAAACATTTTTTAATAATTGCAATGGAAATATTAGTTCTTATAGTAACATTTTATGTGCACTATGCCAGGCTAAGCTCTACTAGCTTTACATGGGTAGCTGCTTTAATCCCCGACTCTGTCAGGTAGTACTACTATAGATGAGGAAAATGAAGTATATGGAAGCTGGGTAATTTGCTTTAATGGACAAAATTCCTTGTGTAAGACCCAGGAGTCCATCTCTATGCCCTGCATTTAACCAGAGGTCATATTAATTTTTCTTGCACCTTCTTCAAGTTGCTGCCTTAAGTTATACTGTTCATAGTCTAATTTCTTGAAAGACTTTTCTATAGACAGCATCTCAAATCTTGCTTCTCCACCACACACACCATTCCAGATTGTGGGCAGGATCACTAACATACTATAGAATCCAGTGAACACTCTCAATGTTTCTGTTAGTTGACTGCCAGCAGAGCAGAAATTAAAATGTGGATTGTTCTTACTCTTTAAAATTGTGAACACTTGACATGTAATTGAGAACACTTAACATGAGATGTACTATCTGAACAAATTGTAAATATACAGTCTATTATTAGCTATGGCACTGTGTTCTATCGCAGACTACTAGAAATTATTTTTCTTCCAAAATTAAAATTTTATAGCCTTTGGGGAAAAAACTCTCTATTTTCCATTCCCTCCAGCCTTTGGAGGCCACTATTCTACACTCTGCTTCTATAAGTTTGACTATTTTAGGTATTTCATTTAAGTGGAATAACAGTATTTGTCTTTCTGTGACTGGCTTATTTTACTTAGTATGATGTCCTTGAGGTTCGTCCATGTTATATATGACAGGATTCACTTTATTTAAAAGGCTGAATAATATCCCATTGTATGGTACTATCATATTTTCTTTTTTCCATTCACCCATCAATGGGCATTTATGTTGTTTCCATATATTTGCTATTGTGAAGAATTATGCATTAAATATGGGAGTGCAAATATACTCTTTGGGACTCTGATCTCAATTCTTTTGGCTATATTGAAAAATAGTATTGTTGTTGGATTATACAGTAGTTCTATTTTTAACTTTTTGAGGCCCCTCCATACTATTATCCATAATGGCTGTATCATTTTACATTTTCATCAAAAGTGTACAGGGTTCCGATTTTTCTATATCCTTTCCAACATTTGTTACTTTCTATCCTTTCAGTAATAGCCATCCTAGCAAGTGTGGCTTTGATTTGCATTCCTGTGATAGTGATGTGAAGCTCCTTTTCATATCCCCATCACCCATTTGTATATCTTCTTGAAAAAATGTCTATTCAAGA
Organism: Eonycteris spelaea; assembly: GCA_003508835.1. Taxonomy (NCBI): domain Eukaryota; kingdom Metazoa; phylum Chordata; class Mammalia; order Chiroptera; family Pteropodidae; genus Eonycteris; species Eonycteris spelaea. Next base: position 3,817,177 of record PUFA01000164.1, read on the forward strand.
CTTTTGCTCATTTTTAATTGGGTATTTATTTTATTTTTTTGCTATTGAGTTGTAGAAGTTTCTTATATATTTTGAATATAAACACCTTGTCAGATGCAGAGTTAGCAAATACATTCTCTTGTTCCGTGGGTTGTCTTTCCACTTTATTGATTGTGTGTGTGTATGTGTAGCACCTTTTAATTTGATATATTCACTTATCTAGTTTTCATTTTGTTGCCTGTGTTTTTTGGTGTTATATCAGGAAATATCTGCCAAGATCAATGTCAAGGTTTTCCTCTGTTCTCTTCTGAGTTTTAGGCCCTATGTTTAAGTCTTTATTCCATTATAGGTTGATTTTTGTATATGGTGTTAGATAAGAGTCCAGTTTCATTCTATTAAATGTGGATATCTAGTTTTTCTGACATCTTTTGTTGAAAAGATTAAACTTTCTCCATTGCATATTCTTGCTTCTCTGTTGAAGATCAATTGACTGTACATGTGTGGATTTAATTCCAGGCTTTCTACTCTGTATGTCCACCTTTAAGCCAGTTATCATACTTCTGATTACTGTAGTTTTGTAATATATTTTGAAATCAGAAAGTGTGATGACTCCAGCTTTGTTCTTTCTTAATATTTCTTCAGCTATTTTGGATTTCTTTGTGGTAACATATGCATTTTAGGTTGCTTTTCTCCATCCGTAAAAATATCATTATGATTTTGGTGGGGATAGCCATAACGATATTCAGTACCTCAATACATGAATATGAGATATCTTTCCATGTATTTCTGTCTTCTTCAATTTCTTTCATCAATGTGTTATAGTTTTTAGGGTACAATCCTTTCACCTCTTTGGATGTTTATTCTGAAATATTTTATTATGTTTAATGTTTGTTTAAACAGGATTGTTTCTTTAATTTCCTTTTCAGAATGTTCATTGTTAGTGTATAGCAATATATTTTGCATATTGATTTCATATCTTGCAACTTTACTGAATTTCTTTATTAGTTCTGACACTTTTTAAAATGAGAACTTAGGTTTTTTATATATAAGACCACATTGTTTGCAAACAGGGTAATATTTACTTCTTTTCCAATACGGATGTCTATTCCTCCCCACCTCTCCCCCCAGGCCAATTGCTCTGTTGAGAACTTCCAGTACTATATTGTATAGAAATGGTGAGAGGGAGCATCCTTGTCTTGCTTTTAATCATTAAGGAAAAGTTTAAAATTTTTTCTTCATTGAGAAAGACTGGCCCAGCTAGAGATTCTGGGAACCTCTCAACCTTTTTCTATGGATCTGCATACTTTATTTCTCTCTCTTCTTCCTGGAGAAGCGTTAAGGGTTGTACACCTTCTTGCATTTGCACAGAATTGTACTGGTCATAGTATACTGCCACCCCTTTTCCTGGGAGCTGTTCACTGAAAGGCCAAGGATGTTGGATGCAGATTGCACCCTCTCTTTCCCCCAGGACAAAGTCATGAGCCAAAGAGATCTCTCTTGGTCCTGAGCAGTGCCAGCTTGGGAGAGGGGCTGATATGAATTAGTGACATTGCACTTTTTTACCTGTTTTATTTGCTTGGTCTCAGTTTGTACTCATCAGGGTACTACAACTTATTAACTTGAATTTGAAGTTCTCATAAAGGTATTTTCATCCATACGTTATTGTTAAATCAGTGTTGCTACTGGGGACAAGGACCAGGACTTCCTATTCTGCCAACTCTCTGAAGTCAGTCCCTCTGCCTAATTTTTCAATGCTGCCTTTCCTTGACTTCCTACTATCACTGCCTATGTTGTAGGTTGCTCCTTCTCACTGCCTTTCATATCAGTGTCTCAGTGCCTCATGCTTCATTTTCATGATAATTGTCAATATCGCTCCATATGTGCTGCTAAAGACAGTTTTCTTCTCTTCAAGTTTTCTTCTTGAGTGATACTACCCAGTCCCAGTGGGTCAACTAATATGCATATGACCATTTTGACAAAATAAATAATATGTTTTTACACTATTAGCTTCAGTGTTCCTCTTATGAGTGTTCCTTTTTCTTCAAATATGTTGAAAATATTATTATATTTACCTCAAATATTTGTTAATTAAATATGAGAGTAATTTATTATTGGTGAAAATTTTCTTAAATGCAGAGAGAAATTTTTATCAGATTGTGTTTCCGGTCATGTGCTGATCAAAAAATAAATTTTATTGGGCAATATCTGTATCAAAATATCTTCAAATGCACATTCAAATTATAAAGGAAATGAAATATGAGGTCCAAGTAAGCTTTGAGAGTTGAGCTAGTAATTTCAGCAATAATATCTACTTTAAACTCATTAGGAAATAAATATAAAATTAAACGTATGTTATCATTTTATGAACTTGTTTAAATTTTTGGAGTTCAAACATAAACTTTTTGCAAGGCTTACAATTAATAGTATTGAGCCAATACTGCTGGGGAGTTGTTTTTATTATATTAAAAATAATTTTGAATATAAAGAAGAAAAGCCCCTATCAGATTCCTCCTGGAAAATGAGAAAACATCCAATAATAATGGCATACTCCAAATCTAGTTAATTTAAATCTTCAGCTCTATGAAACTAAGCAGATAAGTATTACTCAAATTTGTAAAGGGGACACTAAAGATATATGAAAGTATTTTCAGAGTAAGTATTAAGCTTTTCATAAGACACTTTCGAAATAGCAATTTCATCAACAAATTTATTTCCCAAAGTTATTTATTGGCATGTTAAATATAAGGTTATTATGTATCAGGTGCTACTCTAGACACAAGATAAAATAATGAAGTAGATAGAAATTTATCACTTTCTTGAGCTTACATTCTGATAGTAGAGCACAGAAAATAAACTAACAAATAAATAAAACAATACCTGTCATTATTATAATTATTTCAATAGATAGTATGTTTGATGGTCACAGTGTTATGAGGAAAAAAGCATATGGGAAGTGCGTGTGTGGGGACATGGGATTTATGTTTAATGTGGTCAGGAAATGCCTAACTACACAAAAAACAAAATGTCAGTACGACTGCAGAGAGTAAGAAAAAAGATGTGGAAGATAGGAGATGCGGTCAGAGATAAAAGGAGGCCAGACCACGTAGGTCCTTGTCAGACATTTTAAGAGCTCCTGTTTTTAGTGATATAGGCACCTACTAAGGGGAAGTGTTTAGGAGAGTGACACAATCTAAATCACATTTACACAGAATCTTTTTTGCTGCTGTTGGAAGGAAAGGTAGAAGTAAAGTGATAAATGAGCAGAACATTTCAGTAAACTAAGCTAAACATGATGGCATTTGGGAGTAGTGAGAAGTGTTCAGATTTAAATTATATTTTGTTGGTAGGGACAACAGGGTTTTTTGAGGAGTTCAATTTAGATGTGAGAGAAGAAAAACTTTAATCTTTTTGCCATGACCAACTGGAAGAATAGACTGATAATAACTAAGGTACAGATGAAGGAAGAAATATAAGGTGTTTGTGGCATGTTGAATGTAAGACTTTAATGGACATTCAAGAAAGCAAGTGTCATTTATATGTAAAAGGTTGTATTATATGGGAAAATATTTCCAGAGATTAATATTTGGTAATTTTTTTTCAGGTTGTGTTTTTTTTAAAAAGGTATTAGCCTAGGCAAGAAGACCAAGGGAATGGGAATGGAGACTAGATAAGTTTTAAAAGCTATGTTTTGCTTCCTCCCCTTTCTAAATGTCAGGAATTTTAGGAGATAATGAAAAACTAACAAAGAACACAATATTGAAGGGATTGTCCTGGAGTCCAAGTAAAAATGATGTTTCAAAAAGCAGAGAAGAATCAATGTTCCAGAAGTATCTAACATGTTAGAGTGTCAATTCTTTCCTCTGCAGCATCAGGAATTGGAACATGACTCAATAGATTATAAAAAGATTCTAAGCCCTTATATTTTATGGGAATCATGAGGATGTAAGATTCAAAGAACTAGAGTGATTCAACAAGATTACATATTCATAGGCTATAAAATTGTGATTTAGAGAACGTTTGAAGTGGAAAAGTTATGAAAATAATTAAATCACATCCAAACTCATCATATTAGAGATGAAAGTAATAACATAGAGTCAGGTTCAGTGACTATGAAACATCTAAAAATTTGGGTCATCTTCTAGGCCCTTCAGGATAGATTTATTACGTTTCTAAAGGAAGAAAATAGAAGTATGCCAGAAGCTGTTAATGAGACAATGACTTTATCAGGATATTTTCTAATAAAAATTAGTACTAGAGGAAACTTCATAAAGACTTTTAAAATTTGAATGTATACTTATTTTAAATAGATCTGGACTTGTCTTTTTAATTTATTTAATTTGCATTTAAGTCTTGTTTTGGCCCAGAGGAAAAAATTAACAAGTTGAAATGGCATGTTTTGTATTAATTTCAAAATGAGACCTGAAATATGAATTACATCTTCTCTACTAATCATTTCAGTAGTTTAGACAATGATATTACAGACCTCTATTTCCTATTGCCTTAGTCACATGTCCTCTTGAAAATCTGACTTTGAACACAGCTTAGCCAATCTCATCATCTTTCACTATAAAACTGGCTCTTTTGAGTGCATAGCACCTCAAGGAAGATGAAAAAGAGCTAAAAGGCTGGGGAGCAATGTAGATGGTTAAGTGTCAGGGGACCTTGGAAGCCAAGCACTATTAAATATTGCGGACCTGGTTGAGGGCATGAATTATTATCCAGAGATAGTGGAGAGCATCAAGACTGTCACATAATATTTTGCAAAAGAAGGGGCAATATTAAATATATATGTATATATATACATACATATATATACATATTAAACATATATATATTCAGTGTTTAAAATATATACAGCATTTCTCAAAATTTGAATAACATTTTGCATAAAGATGAAAACTCTCTTTAAAAATATATGACTTTTGAAAGGCTATGTAGAACCCTGAAACTCCCCCCTTCCTCTTCCCTTTGCCAAATGATGCACATACTATCAGAAACACTGACATAGGCTATGCCTTACATCTGAAATGTCTCCTTAATATGAAAACTATGTCAATATGTTAAGCTTTCATTTATATCTTTACTTCTCTTTGAAGGCTTACATATCTTATTTTAGTTAAAACATTCTCTTTCGTTTCTGTACTTTTTATAACTCAATTATCTCTACCATGCATGACATACTTAATATTTATTATACATATGCTCTTGGGGGCTGAAGAGCTAATATTCTTCAGGGTTTGTATTTTACATTGTTGCTGTGTCAATCGGTCGAATAATGAATGAATGAATAAGTTAACATCACATCTGAACCTAAAGTCACTAAATTTTATGTTTAAATAACTGAAATTTTCTCACCAATATAAGAGAAAAATTGAAAAACAAATCCTTATATGAATGTGTTTTATTAGTTAGGTTATAGAACTATAAAACAAAAACATCAATATTTTTGAAATGTTTCCTATACAATAAAGTGTTGGTTGCCCTTTGGTAAATGAAAATACCAATGTAATCTTAATTATTTATGAAAGTAGGGGCTTAATGAAACTTAAAGGTATTTCTATAAGTCAAAATGGTAATGCTTCACATTTTACTATTTGTTATTTTTGAGTTCTATTTTCACTGTTTCCCTAATTGAGTTTGCTTTATATAATTGAGTATAAAAATACATATAATTTAAATAAATACATCCTTCATTATAGGCTAAAAACCAGGAAAAATCCAAAGTAAATAATTACATGAACATCATTTTATAGTCATTAATGGAATGGCTGAGAAAAAGAAAAGGAGGAACAAATTAAATTCTTGACTCAAATAGAAAACTAGATAAAGGGTACATGAGATCTCTACACAGTGTTTCTTACAACTGCATGCAAATCTACAATTATCTCTAAATAAAAAGATTAATTAGAACATGTTCACATTGAACATAGCATTTTACTTAACAAGGCATTATGACCAAGAATACAAGAAGAGTCTAGCAGGAAAGAAAACTATTAATTTAGTTGGCCACACTGATTAATTAAATAAAATCATAGGATCATCTTATTTAATGCAGGAAAAAGTTTTTAATAAAAATCCACACACTCTAAATAAAAATGCCAGAACATTAGGAATTATGGAGACATTCCTAAAACTCATAATGGTTGTTTACTAACAACCAACAACACATCATTTTTTAATATTGCAGCATTATAAACACTTTCTTTTTATATCAGGAGCAAGAGAAAGAAGATTTCAATCACTGTATCTATACAATGTTTTTCTAAAGGACTCAGCTAGAACAGTGTGATGAAGAAAAAAAAATGATGTTATAATTGTCTATTCAGTGCTTCCCAGCATTTTTCATCTCAGAGAATACACAGAAATTGCTAAAGGAATCAGATCAATACCTTGCCACAATTGTAACCTATTTGTGACATAGCAGTGTTCCACTACAAATGGTTGGGAGACCCTGTTCTATATAGTAAATATCTATAGTAAAAAACAATCTTTTGGAAAAAAGTGTTAATTCAGTTTACCATATAAAATATCGATATAAAAAACAGATTATTTTTTACGCCTTTAACAAAAATGCTTAAGACATATTGAAATAATTATAAATCTTTCTTGCAAAATAAAAAATATATTTAAATAATGTAGAAATAGAGATGAATCTAATATTTAATACTTTAAAAAACCATTCTCCCAAAAATTAATCTATGAACTCAGTGAATTTCTAATTAAAAACCTACAACTTGATACTTAAAAGCAGAGTTGAGAACAGCCAAGGCAACTTTATATCAAGTAAAAAGCAAGACAGATCTGATTAGATATCTAGAGTCATAAACTTTATAAATTTACAGTAATTAAGAAAGTATGATATTTTGGAGTAAGATTGGTTAAGGATCCATGGCAGAATAGATAATTGGTCATTTAAGCAGTTTTTCAGATCTGCATTTTATTCTTTACTAGTGACTCCTAAACAATCCTCAGTAGAACAGGGTGCTCTATGGATATAGGTATACAAGTTGAAACAGAATTGAAATATGTTTGCTAGATTCAATATCATATCTCTGCTTTGACCTATTAGGAGATTTACAGCACATACTTGTATGTAAACAACCCGGAAGTCCTTGGGTAAAAGAAAACTTTTGACTTTAATACATTTTCTAAACTTTTCAGGAAATGGAAATTTCCCCCACTTGTAATATCTATTATAATATGTTGCATGTATGTATGTATGTACATATGTACGTATATACATATGTTTTCTAAGCAAGTAAGAAATGTTTTTTGTTGATTATATTTTTGCCACGTATATACATATGTATGTATGTAGTTTTAATTCTAGAGAATAGAGAATAGGGAATATGGCAGAAAATGTGAATTTTTATGATGTCTTACTTTATGCCCACATGAAATTTTCTCTATTCTCAGATGAGCCTTTCCCATTTCAAAAACATCCTCCTCAAGCTTATACATAAAGCTAAAATCTCTGCTTGTACTTACATTATATATTTGCACAATGGATGCAGTTAGAGGAAGAATGACTAAGGGACATTTCTTATTCATCTTTGTAGGCCCAAAATATATAACAAAGTGTTTAACATATCATAAGAACTAAATACAAGGTGTTGAAGTAATGATAATATTAATTAACTTACTAACAACTTGATTTCTCATGTTTTCTAAGCAAGTAAGAAATGTTTTTTGTTGATTATATTTTTGCCACATATTTTTTTGTGTTTGTGAGTGCCAATGTTTCAGTCACATAGCATATTAATTTAATATTGATTAATTATTATTCCTCTTTAGCATTTATGTTTATATTTTTATTATATTCAAATTTATATTTTTGTAATGAACTTTTACTTTTTATTATTTCCACACTCTATTTTGACACATTATAAGTATTTTTATAGATCTGTTTTATATGAGAAAGTCCAAAAAACAGATTTCTCCAAACTTTTATAACCCTTATTTGGAAATATACTGTGAAAGGATCTTATTTTAAAAATTATGAATACCATGAGATGGAATCAAAAAACATCTCCAGAAATTACTGAATGAACTAAAGTTATTTAGTCATTCAACAGTTCTATGTGTTGACAGACAACTGCAGATCAAAATTGTAAAATTGTTATGCTTTACATATTTTGAAAGATCACGTTGCTATAATTATAAATCTTTTCCTTACCATCATTTAAATATGGTGTCAATGAAATAAAGTAATATAAATATAAAAATGATAGGACTGTAAAACAGGAAGAACTAAATATACACCTAGCCTAAATTTTCTTGTTTGTAGAGAGAAGGGCACTGAGACTCAGAGAAATGTATTGACCTTTACAAGGACATCTAGAAATATAATTTCTTGAATTCTGTTCAGGCATAGCTAGGAATAGTTTAGCAAGGCTAAGGCAAAAGTCATATGCAAAGCTGCTAAATTTGCTTGCTTGAAAAACTAACTGTAAAATTCTCAGAGAGGCTTTCACTGAGGTTTTTTTCTGTTATGTGACAGGATTCACTCTCAAATACTAGTCTTTTGAAACTGAAAACTATTTTTTTATAAGCCTACTAAGAATTTTTAATTATTTTATTTCATTTTTATTTGCTTTTTGACAGGAAAATGGCAATTTTTTAGTAAGACTGACAGCTATCAACACAGATACCCTAACTTTCTTGTTCTCCACTATACCTCTGCCTAAAACAAACATGATAGAAACTCAATAAATATTAATTAAATTATGAATGGATGAATGAAAGTACCTGTATACTCAGTGCTAATTTGATTCTTCTTAATATTTATGATTAAAATATAATTAAAACACACACACATAATATATATATATATATATATATATAGAGAGAGAGAGAGAGAGAGAGAGAGAGACAGAGAGAGAGAGAGAGAGAGAGAGAGAGAGAGAAGAAGCGAGCAAGCAAGCAAACATGGTTTTCTTCTTAATCCTGCATGACTATAATTTGCCTAATCATTAGAGTCCTTTATTTATGGTACCACCTAACTCAACATTTCTAAGTAGTTCATGAACTTGTGATGCTCTACTCTGTTTCTAAATATCTATATCTTACTACAGATTGTCAAATTACTCAGTCCCACCTCAGACCTATTAGTTTAGATAACCAGGTATAGGTTAAATAGCTCAGAATTCAAAATTTTGGAAAAAAAATTATGCATTCTAAAGTTTAAGAATCTAGGTTTTATTCCTCTATGATAGAGCTACTTATAAATTACTGTTTTGCACTAATTCTGAAAATGAATATAAGAATACTTATGGTCCCTTACTATTAAAAATATTAATCAAATATGTCAAAGTTAAATGATGAACGCAGATGTTAACCCTCGAGTTTGTTCCTAACACTTTTTCCTTATATGTATAAGATTAGATAAATTTAATAATTAATCTGTTATAGAAAATAAGCAACAATAACAACAGTGATAATAGATTTTAATGCTATTCATTAAATGATGGTTCATTGGTTAAAAGTAAGGGTTCTTATGTCTGAGTCTGAAACTTAGTAAATGCAATTTAATTAGAAGGCCACTAATTCTATGCATATTACTTAAAATTGTTGTTCAAGCACTTTTCTTTACACATACATATTCCCATTGTACACTAGAGTCTCTATTCTTCAATAGGTTCCCCATATACCTGCTTTATTAATTTCAGATCCTACTTTTAAAGTTATCTTAGATTACTGCCCAATAAATTTGGGCTGTGTAGATTTAAAATGCAGTACCTACTACTTTTGATTTTAAACTGGCATAGGGCGGGTTTCAGAATCAAGTCATCTAGTTTAGAGATGATTTAATTAATTTACTTTATCCCTCCTCCTTCACAAGAAGGGACACTGTAGTTTAAAAACAAAACAAAACAAAACAAAAACATACGGAAGTGGGATTTACTTTGCCACAAAGGCTACTCACATGAAGAGAGGTGAATGCTCTGCAGCTTGGTGGAAAGGTCGATTTGGAGATGATGCTAAATTCCAGTCCCTCTCAGGCATCAACAAGCTACCTGACTTTAGACAATTTAATGAATATTTCTGAATTATTTTGCTATAAGAGAATAATACCATTTACTTATAGTAAAGGTTAAAAGAGATAATTTAAGAAATGTACATAATACCTGTCAATATTGGTATTAATGTTAACATTTTTATATTATTAAGAAAAACTAACAAAATATCCTCTATGCATCCCAATATATTGAGGAACATGTTCTCCTAGACAATCTACCTTTGGTCTTCTATGTTAGAACTTTCTGCTCTAGCCAAGATTAATATTTTAGTATAATTATCATCAACTGCAATTATAAAAGATTCAGCTATTGAACTTATTAGACCATCTTTCCCAATCTCTTTGCTTCATAGCAAAGTAGTAATGCATATAAAGTATCAAAGTATATAAACTACTTGATTACATTTATACGAAGGTGCTAGGACCAATATATATATTTTGTCATATTATATGATAAATGTCATAAATATATCCTCCTTTTTCTCAATAATGTATTCAATTATCTTTCCCTTTCCCTGTCTTCTCTGGCTTATTGCCTGTCTATACCTAAGAACTTATCTTACTTTCCTATTAACACTCAATATGTTGTGTATATCACTTGTCTATTCCTCTGACAAACGACCTCAAGAATAAATTATGCTTTAGCAATTGAAAATGAATTTAATTTCTGTCAAGTCAGTGATTGAGAAGTGTCTATTTCTCACTCCTTGGGTAGTTTTTGTTGGTATATTTTGATAATTATTTATATTAAGCTTATTTGGCTTTTTCAAATTTGAGAATCTAAGGGTCCAGTTTCAGCTATCCACCCTGTTTGAATATTTCTCATAACCTTTCAAATAGGTAGAAATAATCACTTCTATTAATCCTATGTACTAAGCATGTGAAAAATATCAAAGGCTTGTTCTTCACTAGCCCATAGTTTAAGTAAATTTATTATGCATGCATAATAATATTCACCTATAACATCTAAACTCTAAAACTCCTCATAGTTGTATAAAGAGAAGAGAGAAAAAATATTTTAAGTGTAATTTCATTACTCAATTTTATAACACCATAAAATTCAATTTGTCTATTTTTTTTTTAACTTGCTAAGCTTTTAATCCTTTTTGTATCTAGTAGTATCCTCCTTGGTATGTTTGGTAAGTTTAAATTTACTTAACATTGCTTTTGATTAGGAATAAGTTTACCTGACAGTAAAAACATATATTTAAGCAAATTTAAAAACCGTAGAATTATGGGTTAATTATAAAAGGCACACTTAGACATAGTCTTAAGAATGCAATAAACTGAAAAAGTATTTTCATAAAACCTGTACATTCAGATAGAAATATCATATCATTGCTTTATATATGCCCACCTCTGAAATCCTTAAATTCAGCTGTTTATTCCATTCATATTCTGTAAATTTTATTTATAAAATATAATTTTTACAAATAAACTTCACAGAATATGAATGGAATAAACAGCTGAATTTAAGGATTAAAGGCCTATGCCATAACTTTATGATATGGTTAAACAAAACTTTCCACAATAAGATCTCCCAATTAGCTTTTAATGTCAATAATATATGATTACCACTCACAATTTAGAAAAATGAAAGTTTGAGTCCAAAGCAATAGTTTGAAAACTCATATAGTATAAATAACATTATTTTAACCCTCAAAGTTTTAAATTCAATATCAAAGTTATTTTTTGTGTTGCTCCAAACTAACATTCTTTAATTTCAGTTCACACCCAACTGATCACCCGATTCATCAAACATGTATCAAATTTATAGTTCCTCTTTCATTAAAAATATCGAAATAGAAGAGATAGCATGTCAATATTGAGAAATAAATACTTATACCAGCAAAGTTAAAAAAAACAATAAAAATTTAATCTTTTAGTCTACATGAATTCATCTTTAGTAAAATAATCTTTGAAGTTATACCCAAGTAATATTTAATTATCCAGTAAAATTGCATCAGGTATTATGTATAAGGTATATTAACTTCAAAGAGAAAATTGTCAGAATCAAAAGGATTTTCTAAGTTTGAAAGTTTTAATACCAGTAATAGAGTATATAAATTTTTTTAAATGCTTTGATTTGAAGAGGTACTATCCTCTGTTTCCATGACTTTGATTCATTGCTGTGTAGACAGAGTTAAGCTCATGATAATACTGAGAGGTGCGCTAGCTGTTAACTTCACAGTGATTAATGGCAAGACAAGATATCAGGCATCTACGAGTTGAGAAACTATTAACTTGGGAGAAAACTGAAAAAGCCAGAGGGAAATAATAAGTCACACTAACAAAAGTCAATGAAAAGGCAATACATTGCTCTTGATTGTTATTTTGATATATTACTGAATTCATGCTAAATTATCAAGACACTTTAGTGTTCATGTGGTCTAAATCTAAACTTGCCTAAAAAATAGAACAAAGAACTAACACATCATTACAGCAAAACTTAAGAAATAATATATAAAACATAATAAACAAGTTTTCTATATTTTTTGAGTATAGAAAACCATATGAACATTTATTCTCACAAGATCTAAAGGTTTTAAATGTTGTAATCTGAAATTTGGATTCGTTAAGTTTGCATAAAAATAAGTATTGAATCACATTTCAAGTTTTATTTACTTTCTTAATCATCTGTCTCTCCTAATAGCATTATATTCATGAAGGTAGTTTCCATGGCTATATTTTTTACTACTAAATAAATATTCAGCAAATCACACAGAGAACCATGACTCAGTATAAAAAAATTAAATAAGCACTTAATGAAATAACTTGAAAACTCTGTTTGTCTCATTATAAAATGTTAGTTATTTCTTTCAAATAATAACAAATTATCTAGACACTCTTTTTCCAAGCTATAAAGTAAATATTCCAGTCCAAGGGACTAGCTAACAGCCTAAGTTAAACTGAATAATTTAGGAAAAATTCAATACATTGCTACCTTAAAACATTTATAATCTTCTTTGGTTCTATATATTTTATTTTAAAAAAATAATTTAAAACACTGCTCCTAAATGTTTACACAGCTTTATTTGGAGAATAAAAAAAATATATGTATATTAAAATATGAAATTCAATATACTATTGTAAACTGTTTTATATTTTTCTGTGTGGTTTTCAAATACAAATGTGACATTTCTTTCAAAGCAAGAGCACTTTCCTAAATCTAACATTGTAACATATCTTTCAGAAAATTTAAATTGCTTATATTTTGTATATATTAATTTGCTCATTCTTTTGTTCTATTCTTTTTTATTCAACATTCATTGGACATAAAATAACACATATCTCAATATCCTGGAGTCTCATATGAAAAATGAATAAGAAACATTTTAGTATCTAAAGACAACAGCCTACAAACATGTAAAACCACACAAACTGTTGCACATATAGCCTTAGTGGAATGTTCTGGGTTTTGTGCACGTGGAGAGAGAAGAAAAATAACGAAATATGAGGGAAGTAAACACTTTGCTGAGGAAGTAACATATTGGCTCAAATTGGGGGGGAAAAAACTTAGTTGTGTAGCTTTGTTATGACAGGCCATGGAAGGAAAAAAAGGGGAAATGGCAAATCAAGATGTATATTAAAGAAAATGTAATGTTTACTTTGCCTATGGTAAAAGTATGTGGATTAGATTAGCTGAATCTAAGCTTAGAGATATACAGTCAAGTCACATTCCGATTAAGTATTTTTTTAGCAGAGGCACTACTGGCAAATTGAATAATTCTTCAATGTTCAGGGCAATTATTTGAGGGATATTGAACATCATTGACTCCCATTCACTAAATTCCAGAAACACTCTCTCGCCCTTGCGACAAGATAAAACTAACCCTCTCCCTTACCCCAAGCACCATTTTCCAGATGCCTCCTTGGGCAATTGTAGTCCCTCACACATACACACTCCATGGAATCAAGGGCCATTGCGGAATGCTGAAAACTTTGGACAATATTCAATAGAAAATGAGGATAAAGAAAATGTTAGATGACTAATCTGATCACATATGACATCATACCGTGATATCTTTCTACATGATTGTACTGTGCTTTAAAATATTGAAAGCATAAGGCACTTACATGATGAGTAGTTCAAATTGTGAGAGAAAAACAGAAGTCATCTTTAAAGTATGAACACTTTTATTAAGATTCATTAAGAATCTAATTATGTAATGTGCTGGTTTTCAGGTTATGACAGCTCAACACTTGTCAATTACTGCTTCACTGACATAAAACTGCATCAGGGAATATCTCTATTTTTTAATGATTCTTCATGTTCTTCAAAAATAAACATCACAGGATATTCTATTTATCTACACATATATTTCCATAAAGACTTACATACTTCCACTGACTCACACACACTGCTTTATAAAGCCCTCACAAATATAGTTTTGAAAAGTAAAATTTTAATTTTTTTCGAAATGATTTTTAAATAAGTTTTCTAACAATTTGGCAAATGCAAATGCAATGTTTTTGGTAACTATATTATAAAAACGATAACAACTTACGCCCTGATGAAAAAGGTGGTCAAAACAAAGTCTGTTTCAGCCAAATTTTTCATTCAGTAAAGATGTGTCCACAATGTATGATTCTTTGTAATATTATTATATAATTTGGTTCAATGCTTATCATGTTTATATCTTCCATGATGTGAGGTATGAAGTTTGTATAGCTTTTAAGATATGTTATCAGTGATGGAATTTTGACTGCATTATGTAAGCAGGTTAGAAAGTTAGAAGATAGGCATTTATTTTTCATCAATATCCTGGTCTAAAGGTTTTGTTGTTATTTTGTTTTGTTTTGCTTTTCTAAATATCTAGAGAAAAGTAGGTTGATTAAGTGCTGTTCTCTTCATTCTGTCATTCCTATACATCATTAGCATTTGAATGGAAATCATATGGTATATTATCTGGAAGCAATAGAGCATGATATGCTCGTTAGAAACAACAGTTTTGATTAAATGTTAGGTTTGTGAATTTGATTTTCACCTTAGGAAACTAACACCCACATCCGTATGCACCAGTTAATTTGTTCCCAATATATTTGCTATCCATCACAAACTCTGGCCTAAGAACAAAAAGAACCTAGTCCAAAAGATTCTTGGGACCATCTGCTCCACTTTGCCTTATGAGACTGTTGTTTTCCTTCACTATAGCATGGTTTTGGTGATGTTCTCAATGACATATTATTTTCCTGTTGTTTATTTTGGCTTTCTTCCTGTAAGGAATTGGAGAATTGTCTCCAGCTGCCTCTAGCTTAGATAGCCAATTATACAACTTTAGCCTTATTGGATGCATATGGGATATGTGAAGAAATTTTAATTAAAATCTTTGAGTTGTCAACTCAGAAAATAATTTCTTATGGGATTTTTTTTGAAATTATATAATCATAAAAATGTACTGAGTTGTTAAGCACTTTCTCAACTCTATATTTTTGTATTAGAACGTGTACAATTTAAAACAAAGCAATAGCAATACTAAGTGGGTAGACGCTGTTGCCTATAATTATTAACTATTGGAAATAGAAAACAAGTAGCAGCTGATTTGAATTCCACTGTTCAGATTCAACTGTGAGGCAAAATAAAAAGAAATAAAACTTAATTCAATCAGATAAACAAAAAATATTTTCAGAACATTGCTTGAAAGCAAAGGTATGAAAAATACGCCTTTCAAAGAATGAATTTTGAGTACTTCCTTCCTTTATTTTCCTCAGAATATTTTGTTTCTTTCATTTGGTCCTTTTTTCTTCCATTTCTGTTCTTCCATTCTTCCTTTTTCTGCTTTGAAGTAACTTTCTTTACTCAGACCTCTCAACTTTTTATCTTCGTTGTTTTTCATATAGCCTCTCTGGGACCTCTTCCTCATTTTAAATGCTAATTAGCACTTGCTAATTGAAATTTTAAAAGCTGAGTATCATAAGCACTTTAGTGCATCACAAAATTCTGTGATCATAGGCAGATTTCAAAATAGTTTAGTGTGTAAAATACAAGATGCTAAGGACTCTGCTGTTTTTCAAAGAAAGTGTGAAAAAAACAAGCTACATGTCTAAATTTTACACTTATTTTATTTTCACAGTGCATGTCTAATTCTTCCATTCTTACACAGTTTGAAAACAAACCAGGCTTTTATTGGTGTCATCAGAATCCTGGTCTATTAGCTCCTTCAGGGGCACCACATATCACAGATTTTATAATATTAACTTCAGATTCCACCATGTCTATGATCCCTAGTTTATTACAAAAAAAAATCAAATATGAATAAATATAACAACAATCCTAGGTATAAGGGAAAAAAGAGGTCATTCTTAGGAAGTTCAATTTCATGTACTACTATTTTTTTCCAGTTAAATTGCATTTATAAGATGTTATAAGTTAGATTCTCTGGAAATCAAATGTTGAGACAGAGTTTAGTGTGTGGAAGGGAGGAGGGAAGAAAGTATCCTGGAGACAGGTAGAAGTGGCGGAGCATGCAGTGACCAGAGACTCTACTGATGTAGGGATTTCTGGGGTTAAACATGGCTGGTCATAGCAGTCACTCTTGGAGTAGAAATGGCTGAGCTTTTGTACTTTCTTCATCTGACAATATTGGATATGTGCTTCTTTGGGTGCAACCTTAACTCTCCAGCTGAGGCAATCTCTGAAGTGGCTGCCTGCTGAAGGCGACTTGTCATTATCACTCCTACCAAGGAGCTGGGTCAATAAGTTCCTCCCTAAAAGAGGTAGGTGATGCATCTCTGCATCCAGCACCTAAGAAAAATTTTACACTTACAGACTTTTGCTGATAAATTTTATTGTAAACCATGACATGTTCATAGCTTATCATTGTTATGAAATTTTTGATGCACTCAAAATTACACTTCTTTGGTATTTCTCATTTTATTTAAAATATACTTTAACTAATATCTGTGGTCAGATACTTTTGTATATACCTGATGTTCTTTAACAAATTTCTTTGCTTTTTTTTTTTTGCTTTTTATCTTTTAGAAGTGCTTATAAATATAACTACTAGTAAAACATTACTAGTATCTTTCTTTACTTTTCTTGTGTATTTTTCTACATTAATTTGGAAAAAAAAAAAAAAAAAAAAAGAAAAGAAAAGCTTCCGTATAAGTAATATAGTCGATTCTACGGAGGGAATAATAGGACCTTTCAAGTCTGGCCCAAAGTAGAGAAAATAATACTTATGTTCATGGTGTTTATTAGCACCATAATTTAAACATGACGATAAGTGAGAGAATGCTTTTAATTTGTTTATATACACCACACACACACGCACACACACACACACACACACACACACAATTTTGAGTGTTTTAATTATATTTTAATTCAAAGAATTCACGTAATGAATTAATTTACTACTTCAACCTAAATGCATTAGCTAATATCCCAGTAATAATTCACATGCCTCTCCAGCAGTACCTAATAATTCTTATTCCACTGTAAAAACTCAACAAATAAATATTTGAATAGTAATTTATCACAGTCTTTAGAGTTATAAAAGTACAGTTGTGTCATATTTTTAACTTCAGAAATCCTACTTTTGTAGTTAGCTTAAAGAGCTTGTTTAAATAGTAAAAAATAGGTTAGCAAACATATTTCAGTGTTAACCCTGTTGTTTTTCAATTGTTGCTTCCACAGTGAGAAAGTTCTCACAATTAGCACTGCTTCTTAAACATAGGTACTGAACTCTACCTTTTCTTTCTTTTAATTTAAATGCATATTTTAACATTTTTACCTTCATAAAGATTAATCATTTCAAATTCATTTTATATTATTTTAAAATTTCCTCAAAGGTATATTGTCAATGAATAACTTATTTATACCAATGTATTTAAAATAAATGATTCTACACCTTTTGTCTTGTTAACTGTTTAGAGGAAAATAAATATTTTCTTTTCTTATTTAGAAAATTAGTCACAGAAAATTAGGGAAGCTTTACTAGTCTGAATTTTCAATATATCCTTAATAAAATTAAATAATGATAATTTAATTAAATGAAATAATCTATGTCATATATTTATGACAATGCCTGATATTCTAGTAAGTCTAAAATGAAGATTAACTCTTATTAACAGCAACTAAGTAAATAAATAGCTAAACAGAGTATGATAAACTTTTCAGTACTAAGTCTGTCATGTTCTAAATTTAAGGAATATTTTTATCATTTCAATAGAGAAAAATAATATTATTTTTAATTATAATAAAACAAAACATTTGAAGGAACAGAATAAGAACATAAACAGATGACTGTTTATACTAAATTAAATTTTCTTAATTAAATTATACATTCTACTATTGAGTGAAATTATATCTGCTTAAAATAATTAAGGTTCTCTTAGTGTACATGTTTATAGAAGGTTAAGATAAATTACATGATAACTTGCAATATATTACCCCACTCAAGATAATGATATATAATTAGTTGAATTTCACTGGACATTTTCAATCTGTATTGCTAATTTAAAAATATTGCATAATTGAAACTGACATCTGTCTACAGTCAAAATCTCATTTGGAAGATTTGCAGACTACTAGTAGAGTCAATGAACATTGCTTCTATGTCAGTTCTAAGATAAAGTGTTGCAGTGAAGAGCCTTATGTATATTATCCAGTCTAAGGGAATTATGTGTTAGCAAATATCATTCCCGGCCTAAGATTCTGATCTTCTTTTGTACATGGCCATGCAATAAATTGTACTTGCATGTATCATGTACTTGGCCCCATATCAGTAATCACAGAAAATCTAAACCTTTTGGGTCCAAAAATGAGCAACCACTGAAATACCAACAAATTCTAATAAGCAATCAGTCTAAAAAGGAGCAATTCCAAAAGGACCTTCTTTAAAAAAGAATATTAAGGGCATCAAATTACAAAAAAAAAAAGATCCGCAAGTTCTTCAAAACAAATTAGGCTAAAAAGGCCAGGGAAATCTTTATAGATACACAACCTGCGATTGATACACAACTTGTCCATTCAGATTTTTTTTCCAGTGGCATGATATCAGCACCTTCTGCTCTGATATAAGCTAAAAATGAAAAGTACAAATTTTCAAAGACATGTTTGATATATGTGGACAGATTAATGTTCAAAGTCTATATATGCACATAGTGAATGTTTAAATACTCAAACGATACTTATTAATTGCACCATTGTAGAGCAACTACCTAGTAAGTTTATATAAAATTTTGCATTTTATCCTCAAATATATAAAGATCATCCATATGTTCATTTTATCAAAGAAATTTAGACACAGTTGATTTTGAAACTCAAATATTTCTGACTTTAAAACTATTGAAGACAATAGTGCTGTTTATCAGTATGTCTGGTTCTCCTTCTGAGCACATGAGGATAGATATTGAATCTCTTTACCTCTTGGAGGTTAGGTATGACCTTATGATTGGTTTTAGCCAAAGAAATTTGTGCACATGTGACATATGTTACTTAAGGATGAAAGCAATTAATTGCTGGCAAAAGCCTCTCCAGGGCTCCCTTTCAAAGCAATGACAGTCATGGTTGAGTGGAAGTATAAGGTTGAAATATCCTTTGCTTAATAGTTGCCTTAGAATGTCAGCTAAACTTGAAGCTGTGCTTCCATAAGGGAGAAATGTATCTTTCTTATTCGAAGTCACTGTCATTGTTTTGTTTTGTTTTGTTTTGTTTTGTTTTGAATGGTTACCTTAGAATACCATCATATTCTGATGAATAAAAACAAATTCAAGCTTACTCCAGTGTGTTATAAATTCAATGAACCATCTGAAAGTTATTCCAGAAAATTAACATTCTCACCTAGAAATCAAATAAACATATTTACATATTTCTAACCTTAACTAGGTTGCACAATTTGGGAAAAATATCCTAAAATATCAGTCAGCTTATCTGCATAAGTGGCCCACCAGTGTCTCAAGCTCTTAAAGTACAAAGGAAGCTCATCATTTCACTCCACTCTTAAATTTATGTTATCCACTTAATCACCTCAATGGGAAACTGGGAAGCATTCCTGCTTCTTAATCCTCCTGACGCCCTCACCTTACATAACCAACTATACAGGAAATCATATACCTGTATCATCTTACATGCACCTGTATCATTGTCCCTTTCCCTTTGGCAACATTAGTTCAGGCCAGCATCTCTAGATTATAATAACTAGGCTTATTGCAACCTTCCAAACTTCAGATTATTCTCTACTTTGGTTGATTCGGATATCATTCTGAAATTCAAATCTGATAATGCATAAAGAACCTTAATGAATACTTGTTATAGAACCCATGAATTTCTCTACTCTTGCACTTCACATCTTCTATTGTAATTTCTTTGTACACATCTTTTGTCTTCTTTCTCCACACACCTGTGTCAAGCTCAAGGGCAGAGACCACAGATTCTTCTTTTCAATCTCGAGTTTACTCCCACTTCCATCCTCTCTCTGCTGTCTTCTATTTGGCCACTAGCCTAAACTCAAGGAATATTCCATGGGAATACTTGGTGAGTGAAATTGAAAAGATAAGAATTCCTAAAAACAAATAAAATAATCAACGATAATCTGAATAAGGCACCCTAAAAAAATGGTTCCTAAAATTTGACAAATTTCCCAATTCCCATATATCACTTCAAAGCTGAAGATAAGTCATGTATTTTTGCTCATAGAACTGCTCAGATATGAGGATTCTGTTAAGTTCAATATTTGCATTACGTAACTAAGTATATTCAATACATTAAAAAAACTGGAAGTTAGGATATACCCAGTATATCCAATTTTTTTATATTTATAAACAAAGCACAGAAGCATTTATCTTATATGACTCTTGAAAAGAGTTTGAGGAGACAAAGAATATTACTTTTTTATGACCCACTAGAAATAGCACAGTTCACCAGGCACTGAGGAGGAATTGAAAAGTTTCAAGTTAAAAATCATTTCAAGGGCTATTTTAAAACTAAATAGCATCTAAAAAGGTATACTTACTCATAATTGCTTAAATGTGTATATAAACTCAAATCGAAATAATAGAGATTTGCTAAATAGAATCTTTGTAATGAGGAAAATGTACTTGCAAAATGATCCAACCAAAACAATTTAAACTAAAAGAAATATAGAATTCTACTAGAGTTAATATTTGAGATAATTTATTCTCAAAAAATCCTTTCATATTTTCTTTGACTTAAAAAAATCCAAGAGAAAAAACTTTATGCTATTAAATAATTATATATGCAATTAAGAACTGATGACTTCTGCTAAGTGAACTTTGCTAAAACTAATTGAGTAAGACACACCTACTGTTTGAAAAGCCATCTGTAACAGTATATGAAAGAATGAGAAAAAGATGTGCTAAGTTATATGTCACAAAGACTGGGAATATTCAATTAATATTTTCACTTAGTGAAGATGAAGCAGTTGATGTTACCAGTTACTAGTGATATTTAATGCCATGACATTAATTTGAAATAATCGCTTTCATTATCTGTACAATATTTTGCATAGGTTGAATATAGAGACAGTAATAATTTAAACATAAAAACTAAATAATCAACTATAAAATCTTTCAACATCAATATTAAGAATATGCAAATTATTAAGATAATAAGAATGTATATGATAATGAAGACAATGAGATATTTTAAATCTTCCAATGTAATGAAAAGGAAGAAAGTAAAATATTTTTGTGCAGTTTATATTTTCAAGGGCGATAAGGCAAGAAATGCCTGATACATAGTAGTTGCTTAATAAATATTTTAAATGAATAAACAAAAGACCATCATATTATACATGCTATACATATAATATGTGTGGAGATATATATATATATATGAATTTAAACACATGTATAGATACAAATATATATTTATATATGAATTTAAACACATGTATAGATACAAATATATATTTATATATGAATTTAAACACATGTATAGATACAGATATATATATCTCTCTCCACACATATTATATGTATAGCCATGGAACTCTTGAGAAAGAACAAAGTTGGAGGTATCACATTACCTGATATCAAACTAAACTACGAGGCCATAGTAAACAAAACACCATGGTATCGGCACAAAAACAGACACACAGATCAATGGAACAGAATAGAGAGTCAAGAAATAAATTCATGCCCAAATGATATTGTTTTTAGTAATGTTTGTTTCTGATATATTTTCTCAGGCAAGAGAAACAAAATAAAAAATAAACAAATGGGTCTACATCAAAGTAAAAAGTTTTTGCACAGCAAAAGAAACCATCAGCAAAATGAAATGACAATCTAGTAAATTAGAGACGACATTTGCCTATAATACATCTGATAAGGGGTTAATATCCAAAATTTACAAAGAATTCATATAACTTGACAACAAAAAACAAACAATCCAATCAAAAAAATGTACAGAAGACTTGAAAAGGCATTTCTTCAAAGAAGACATACAGATAGATGGCCAATAGATATATGAAAAGATACTTAAGGTCACTAATCATCATAGAAATGTAAATTAAAACCACAGTGAGATATTTCTTCACACCTGTCAGAATGGGCATCATCAATAAATCAACAAACAACAAGTTCTGGTGAGGATGTGAAGAAAAGGAAACTCTCATGCACAGTTGGTGAGATTGCAAACTGGTACAACCACTATGGGAAGCAGTATGGAAGTTCTTCGAAAAATTAAAAATAGAATTACATTATGACCCAGTGATTGCACTTCTGGTATTTATTCGAAGAAGACCAAACACTAATTTAAAAAGATATATGCACCCCTGTGTTCACTGCAGAGCTATTTACAATAGCCGAGATATGGAAGCAACCTAAGTGCCCAACAATAGACAATTGGATAAAAATGATGTGGTACAGATATACAATAGAATATTATTCAGACATAAAAAAAATAAAATTTTACCATTTATAATGACAAGAATGGACCTAGAGGGTATTATAGTATGTAAGTCAAACAGAGAAAGACAAATACCATATGACTCTACTTGTATATGGAATCTAAAGAACAAAATAAACAAATAAAATGAAAACAGACTCAAAGATATAGAGAAAAAATGGGTGATTGCCAGACGGGAGGGGAGAAGGGGGTCTGGGTGAAAAAGGTAAAGAGATTAAGAAATACAAATTGGTAGTTACAAAATAGTTACAGGGATGTGAAGAACAGCATTGGGAATGTAGTCAATATTGTAATAACTATATATAGTGCCAAGTGGGTACTAGATTAATGGGGGACCCCTTCATAAATTATATATATGTCTAACTACTATGCTATACAACTTAAACTAATATAAAATGATACTGAATGTCTACTCTAATTGAAAAAAATAAAAAATTAAAAAATTAAATTAAATTTAAAAGACCCTCATATTATAGTCTTCCAAAGATCTCAAACTTCTTTACAGATAAAGCTTAGTTAAAAAACAAACAAACTAACAAATACTTTTAAAAACTAAAGTTTTAAAAATGTTTTTAAAAACTACAGTTAAAGATAATAACAGTATAATAAGTTAATTTCTAATTCCTAGGGAGTGGTCACTGTATTAGGTTGATTTTTTTCTTAAATTTCTTCCTTTGTGGTGGTTTAAATTTCAAGTTACTACTATACTTTCCTTCTTTTTCCATAATTTTTCTCATGAATCTCTCTCTTTCTTTCTCTCTCTCTCTCCCTCTCTCTCTCTCTTTCTCTCTCTCTGTCTATCTATCTGTCTGTCTATCTATCTATCTATCTATCTATCTATCTATCTATCTATCTATCTATCTAATCATCTATATATCTAGAGGTATATAGCTCAGCACACAGCTGCTGGAGCTGTTTGGCATCCTAATTGTAATGGTGATTATACAAATCTATACATGTGTTTAAATTCATAGAACTGCAAAACACACAAAATTTTGCTGTATGCTATTTTAAAAATAAAAATTAAAAATGTTTAAAATTACTGATTTTAAAACTGTCACAATAAATATTTTAAATGGTTATACAGTTTTAAATTTGTAAACTTTCCATGATTATTATGTGTTGTTAGTATGTATGTCCAATTTTTAACATGCACACACTTTCCAATCTCAGTAACGTTATAGTTGATTTTGCTAAAAGTTTCTATCTTGCAATTCAATAATTAAGCTTTTTCCTTTGATTTGAAAATATTCAAAACAATATTCTTTGATAATTTTTTTTCCTCATTTGGAGTACTGTAGAAGACTTAACTAGTTCCCTTGCTTTACCATTGCCTGCAACCCCGGTATATTTCACTAAACACAACAACCAAAATGATTCTGTCAAGCACGTCATACCGTATTACTCCTCTGCTCGAAATTCTTCATGTCTCCCTATTTCTGGGTTACAATTAAAGTCCTGCAGATGGCTCCTAAGAATGTAACTCTCATTGTTTTTCTGACTTCAACTCATAGTAATCCCACCCTTGTATCTGCACCGCAAATACACTCCTTTTTTAGAAATATTGCAGTTCATTTTCTCTAGAAGTTTCTTTTCTAAACATCTGCCATGGCCATTTCCTTACAGTCTTTGTATCTTTTCTCAAATATCACATTATTAATGATATCTCTCCTGATCATCTTCTATAAATTGGTACACTCAGTCATTCAACATTCGCTAATCTCACACTGCTTTGCTATTTTCTATTTTTATTCAATTATCATGCAGTAACATTTATCTATTTTCTTTATTTTTAATTATTTCTATCTCTATCCACTTGAATGTAATCTCTATGAGAACAGACATTTTTCTGTTTTCTTCACTGATATTTTCAAGTGCATAACACCGAGATGTCTGATAAATATTTGTTCAATAAGGATAATCAATAAATTAATTTGAGCATAAAATATTTACCATGTGCATACAAAATGCAATAGTTTATAATCAAATATTGAATAAAGTATTTATAAAAATAAAAATAGTCTGTTTTCTTAATTTTTTGTCAAAACGTTATAAAATTTTCTAGTTAAAAATATAAAAAGTAATACAAAGTTAAAAATACAAAAAAATTATATGGAGGAAAATCAAGGCTAAAATATTTGGTATATATTTCAAATTATCTTTTAACTATGTAATATACACTTTTAAAACTTTGATTCCATGAAACTATGTTATTTGGTTCTTCCTTTTTTATCCTACAGAGAAATCTATTATTATTTCAAATTTCATTATTTTTTCAATATTTCTAATCTATTGGATTTCCATAATTGGAAATAAATTGTCCTCTAGTCTAATTTTACACAATAACCCAGCTCCCACTTAATGCATAGATCATTAAAAAATGATGCATTTTAAATGAAATTTTAGACATGCAATCAAGAATATGGAAAGCATGGGAGATATGAAGCCAATAAGAGTTTTGATACAGCCTGTTAGGATTAGACACACAGCTATACAGGGTAGATACTTCAAATGTTTTCCTTGCTTATATCATTTATTCAGAAGTTAAATTTTATGGATCACAAAATAGCAAATTGTATTGTCTGGCTTAAAGAGTGTCTGAGTTGTAATAATGATAAAATACCTTCCAAACTTTGTCAAATATATCTCTGAAAATTAAAAATAAGACTATAATTTGTAGCACAACTAAATCTCAAAGCTGAATTTTTACCTACAGCAAGGTTAATGTAACCAAGATAAAAACAGATTGTCTTTATATCATCTAAAATAAAATAGGATGTCACATCCTCCATATTTTAATGTTTGCCCTCGAAATTAGGAGACCAAAGTCTATAATTACATGTAGCCTTTTAATAGATCAGAGTCCTATCTCTACTCAACCCCTTCCTCTTTCTGAACTTGCTCCATCTATTCAGAAACAGCCAGTCCCTATAAAACTCTGTGAGTATATGGGAATACAGTATGAAGACTTTAGTTTTTCTTACCATCTGTAGGATCAAAGTATGAAAGTAAGATCACTTGGTGAAAGGTGTAAAGTTGATAGTAGTAGTGCCGAGTTTCTGTGGTAGTATAATAAAAACTATTTTGGGGGCTGGGAACCTACCTTTTGCTCCAAGTGTGGGACTAAAAAATTTATTTGGGCATCACCCAAGGGAAGAACATGGCCAAAGCAATAACATTATATGATAACCAAAAATTTCTAAATTGGGTTAGCTTTTACTTAAATAATTCTGAATTTAAAACAGCAATAACTTATGAATAAATGACATAAAAATAAAGGAAAAAATGATTGTCTTGAATACTCTATTAAAAAATACCTTAGGAAAGAATGTACTGTATGAATAAAGAAAACCTGAATATATGACATGTATAAAATAGAAAGAAAAAAATCAGTAGAAAAAAATGAGATAAAAAGCAGATTGAAATGAAAAAGAAGGATGACATAAGTTAGCATTCATGGACAATAAAAATAGAATTAAAACGTTACCAGAGTCAGAAAGAACACAATTAACATTACAATATAGATAGATAGATAGATATTTTTTTAGACAGATTGAGAAAATGTTTCCAATATAAAAAAAGAAAATACAATTTTGAGGGAAAAAATGTAATAAAACAGAATTAGCAAAACAATTTAAGAATTACTTGTATTGTCTTAGGAAAGGATAATGTGGAATAAGAAAATGTGGAATAAAATAAAGACAAAAAAAGTGAACAGTCTGAACTTATAAATCAGATAAAGAGTTAAGATCAAGAATATAAACTATGACAGTAATGTAAATGGATTAAAAGAAAAATAATACGAAAAAAATACACCATTATGAAGAACAAATTCATTTAGAATAGTCAATAATACAAAATGGAAAAATATGTTGACTAATACAAATATATAATGGAGAATTTAGATTAATTTCTTTTAAGATAGGAACATGCTTAAAATCCCCACTATTACCACAACAGCATATTATAGTCCTTGAGGTCTTAGTCAATTCAATAAGAAAAAATATTAAGAGGTAATAAAGGATATGTAGAGGGTTGAGGAATCTGGGGATTAATAAAAGAAAAAATGTATAGATACAAGAGACAGTAGCACACAACAAATTTTATCTGATGGTGCTTTAACAGAGTTGCCTGAAAGAGGAAGTCCCTCAGAAGAGGAGACAATTCAGAGATTTAAGGAAATAGGATTAGCATCCAGAAGAGAGGGAGGGCAAGGGAACTCCTGAGGAATAGAGGAATAGAAAGGGCTCTGCTTTTCCAAGTGACGTCACTCAACAGCTCTGTGTGGAATCTGAGTCAGAGAGCTCTGAAAGGCATGTTAGCTTAGAGTTTTAATACCACAAGGCTCTATCATATCAATGACCAGTAAATACTGGGTATAGTTTCACAGGTTATGCAAAACAGTCATGTTCTATAGATGACTAAAAAATCTGCTTGTTTAGGTTATTTTTAAATCATTAGATATGTAAAAATGTTAGTTCAGTACCAGAGGGCATTTGAGCTAATGGGCCTCTGCCTAAAGTAAAAAAGTAAGCAAACTAGAAACCAAATACACAGAGACATTTTGCTTTATTTATATAACAATGTATAAGACTTGATGGGAATATTAGCATTATAATTACTTGTAGACTAGATATTTTACATCTACCCAGAAAATGCACAAAATGAACAGATAAAATACTAAATTAATATTAATTTTCTTCAAGGTTGCAGGATACAAAATTAATGTATAACACTCAATGTCACTTCCTTATAATAATATTAACCAATTATAAATATAATCAGAAATAAGATATTTACTAGACTAATAAAAACTATCTGGTACTCATGACTTATTTAAATATACATACACACACATACATGTACATACACCTATAAGACCTTAATGAAGAAAATCATAATAAACACATTAAAAATTTGAATAGATGAAGACACATTCTACTTTATCAGATGCTATAAATTACACAGATATATTTTCTCTAAATTACTAACATAAAATTGCATATTTTATGAAACAATAAAATTATTCTAAAATATACAGTGAAGTATAGAGGCAGTTATGGGTAAGTTGGTACTAGAAAAGAATAATAAAATGTAAGGATAGTTGTCCAGAATGAAAACATAATACAAAACTATATTAATAAAAATTCATGGGTTTGATTATGAAATATTTTTCAATGAAAGGCACACAGGCAAATTTAATAGATTGAGAGATATATTTATAATATCTAAAAGTTAGAAAAGATTAAGAACTATCATGTAAATGTTACTCTTGAAAATAAACAAGTCACATTAATATCACTGTGTGAATCTCAGTGCCCTGTGCACTCTTCTCCCCCTAGTCTCCAGACAGA
Organism: Eonycteris spelaea; assembly: GCA_003508835.1. Taxonomy (NCBI): domain Eukaryota; kingdom Metazoa; phylum Chordata; class Mammalia; order Chiroptera; family Pteropodidae; genus Eonycteris; species Eonycteris spelaea. Next base: position 3,845,402 of record PUFA01000164.1, read on the forward strand.
ATCTGAGTGACTTTCATGTTGAGTTTACACCACAAAGGAACTAAGATCAGGAAAATTAAACCTGTAAGTTGGACATTTTACCAATAGGGTAGCCAGCCAGAAAGTGCTCTGTCTCCAGAAACTTAAACAGAGAGACTGGGCAAGAGGCCTCCTCTCCTCCAGGTACTTTCTGTTAGGTCTGGGGGGGTGGTGGTGGGAAGGGTGGGGAGGCCTGCCTGGAGGCTTCCCAGCTTGACATTGGAATCTGGACAAGGGCCTATCCTAAAGCCCTGGCACCACCCCCTAATCTGGATGAATGCTCAACTGACATTCTCCATTCTATACCCTACCGGACATAACCCTATAAAAACTATGCCCTTCCGTCCCAGTCCCAGGGCCAGAGAACCCTGCCTGGGAGCGCTCTCCCAAAAAAGGCTTGCTTTTAAAACTTCTCTCCGTGTGCCACGCGCTTTACATTTTCTCCCTTATATAATGAAGCCACTCCCTTCTCTTGTAGAACTAAAGCAAGGTAGAGGAAAATTGACACACATCTCACTTCTCTTTTCTTGGCTTTTTTTTTCTAAAGCCTCCTCATGCTTTCTTGGGCAAGAATAAGGGAGGTTCTACTATGTATCCTAGGTTATTCCCTATTGTTACTACCAAATTGAGCTAGCTGACAAATTTAATTTAAGGAATATTCTGTATACTAAGACAGAAATCTATGGCTGAGTCCCTCAGGACTGACTGACAGTATGATTTTTGGGTTTTTAAAGGTTATTGATTTTCTTGATGCGTAACTCTATTTTGGATGTCAGAAGCTGACTGTCATCTCCTCTCTCTTTATGATTCCCCTATATTCCAGTCTCCTTTTAAACACTTGGACACTTTGGGTTAATTAGGACAAAGGTTACATATTTAGAAAGGAATAAGAGGAAATCATACACATCCATATACATATGATTGCAATGTAGATTAAGTACTATCGTAACTATGGAGAGGAAGATTTCTGAAGAAACAATTTCAGTTCTCTGTAACTGATTCCCAGAAAAACAACCTGAAACAAAAATTCTATTCTTCCTCACAAAAGTGCCTCATCCAGATCACTGAAGCACTTCATTGCCATCACAGCTGTTAAACCAGTAGGGTTCTATGTGACACAGTATCAGGAATACTTTAGTATTTTAATATATTTAATATTTCTGTGCTTTATTTGGAGAAACAAAACTCCTTGTGTAACCATGCAAATCTTTATTTCTTAAAATGAATCTTTCTTTTTTCTTCTCCTTGATTCAAACTTGTCTTGTGCTCACTTGCTTCCTTCCTTATTCTTCTCAATATTGCACAACCATTCCTTTAATTAAACCCTTAGGTCATCATTAAACTGTTTTAGGAACAAAGCCTCAGGTCTGTTGACCACAAAACAAGAGTTTCTGTCAAACTAAAGATAACATCTTACAGGTCCCAAACCATGAAAGCCAAGTATCTTACAGGTATCCCCTTGAAACCAGATGGAACAGTGCCATGACTGATCTCTGGACCTGATGCAATGATCTACTGCCTCCTACCCTAGCCCAGACTGATAGCAGTAGAGCCAAGGTCCCTAACTTTCTTAGCTCTTGATGTGTCTTTGAGCTTGGCACAATTTACTTAAATAAGCCTCTGCTTTTTTTGCTGCAAACTCATGTCCATGTCTCTTGTGGTTTTGACATGTGCAGGCAAAACAAACCCCTTGATTCAGTAATATAGAGTGATCTTGGGCACCTTTCTTTGGTCTAATTTATTTTCCTCTGAAGCAAAGAAAAAACAAAATCGATATTCAAATTCCCTTTTGGATGCCAGATAATATGTATAACACAGCATTAGATTTGAATTTCAGATTTCCTTTTAGAGTTAAACATGTCATATATGAACAAACAAATAAACAAAAACAAAGTCATACAGACAATAAAATGGTGGTTGCCTGAGAGGAAGAATGAAAGAATGAAGAGGCTAAAGGGAGTCAAATACATGGTGATGAAAGGAGACTAGATTTTGAGTGATGAGCATACAATAGCATATACAGATGTCCTATTATAAAGTTATATATGTAATTTATATAATGTTATTAACCATTTATCCCAATAAATTTAATACAATTTTTTAAAAATCCCATTTAATATATGAAAATCTATTGTATATCTGAAATTCAAATTTAGCTGGACCTTTTTGTAATGTTACCTGCTAAATCTGGCAAACCTAATATTATACTTCAAATACTATGAGTCCAAAGTCTCAATTAAGAGTTATATTGGATGCAATAAAGTACCACCAATCTTTTTAGTTCTCAAGAAAATTGTATTAAAATGGTGTTCATGTTATGGGTAGTTTTGACATAGAAAGTTTAAGAAACCATTTTTACTCAAGTGGAATCCTTTCAGTTACACATTTTGATTCTACATAAAATATGGGAAATGTAAATAGATATAAATATTTATTTTCTTTTGACTTTTTCAAGGATATCATATCCCTGTGTATTTTTTTGTTAAATATTTTAGGGCAGTAAATTTAGAAACAGGATTAAAAACAAAGTATGAAAAATATATACTTTTTAAGATTTAAGATTTATTATACAAACTTCCTGGAAAATTAGAATGTTATTTTTCTTTTAAAATCATTCATTTTTAATTCATTTCTTTAAAATATTGGCTTTATATTTCACAAGATGGGAGGAGTACTTTTCCTTTAACACTAGTGAATACCATTCACACAAGAAAAAATAGTTGAAATAAGCCTTAAGAATTCAAAACTCAAGAAATTTCTCACTATCCTCAAAGAACTTTCTTCTTCAGCTATACATAGCCACCTCTTCTGCCAAGCATCTGTTGAGGAAATGATGTAAGTAAATTTCCAAAGATTTTAAATTCCTAGCTTTCGCCTAAGTTTAGAAATTGCCAGATTGTACTGTGACTTAAAATCACATTTAAAAAAATACACAAGCTTCTTCTATTTGGCATTTAAATTTTTACTTATGGATTTTTACAATAGTATATATTAGAGTTTGGATATAAAGTAACATTTTCTCAGGAAATGGGTGTTTTTAAAAGACAGGTAATACCATCTTCCTTTAATAATACAAGTTTTAAAGGACTAATAATGAAGAAGAGAGGGTTTGTGCCAGTGACTTAAATACTATCTCCAACTGAGAATTAAGAAATAGAAAAATCTGAGAAAGGAACTGACATGATGATACCCAGAAGTTGCTTTTTGATATACTGATTTCAAGCTGTTAAGAAAAAAAAAAAAAAAAGACTCAGAAAGAACCTTTGATCCTCCCCTTCTTCCTGCCCAAGAGATGCAGACAAAGAAACCTGCTTCAGGAAGGAAATCTTAGAATGCTACCTTAGCTAATTTGGATTAGTATATATACTTTTAATTAATTAATTAATTTTTTATGGTGACATTGGTTAATGAAATCCAATAAGTTTCAGCTGTACACTTTAACAGTTAGGCTTATATATATTTACACTGTGTGTTCACCTCCCATAGTTAGATTTCTTGGTAAACAGGAGGACATCAGGCAGGTGTCTATTAGCTAGATACCCTGTGTTTCATTGTTTCTGAGTTACCTAGCAAGAATTTGTCTGCCGTAAGTGTCCTACTTTCTCAACTATGAGTAAATAGCCAATTCTCACTTCTGAAATCTAATACCCCTTCCCACCCCAACTTGCTACCTCTCATCTTCTCCTTTGTCCAAAAATGTCTTATATACCTAGTGCTGCTTCACTGTGCTTGGAATTTCCATGCCTAAGAGAATTCTCTGTGCACATGTATTAAAATTTTGATTTTCTTTTCTTCGACTGCTTCTGTTAATTTGATTATTAGCCAAACTAGAAGAACTTAGAAGGTAGAAGAAAAGTAATTTTTTAGCCCTCACATCTGCTAATATCATTAATTATTTTAAAAACTTCCTCTACTACTAACTAGCTGAGGTTCCGAAAAATTTTTAAACTCATGAAAGCTTTCAGAGCTTCCTTTTCTCTAATAAATAAATGTAAAGGGAAGAATTATGGCAATTAACGTATAGTATGGTTTTGAGGATTAAATGTAAATAATGCATAAAATATGGTTACTATAATGCCCAATATACATTAAGTATAAATAATAGCTGACATTTTTATTATTATTTAATCCACATGAGATTAATATTTTAAAATTGATGAAGCTTGATGTCCTTAATACAATCTATTTAATCTTAATATGTATTCCAAAGTTTTTTGCAGTAAAAAATAGCATTCATTTGGATTTCTGGTCAAGATGCCAGAGTAGGTAAATGATGTGTTCATCTCCTCTCGTGACCACATCAAAATTATAACTAAATTACAGAACAACCATTGTTGAAAATCACCTTAAATCTAACTGACCAGAAGTCTCAGAACTAAGGATATACAGAAGAGGCTACCTCAAAACTGGGAGGGGGCGCAGAGATGAGGAACGAGCTGGTCCTGCACCCATGTGTGTCAGCTGAAAATTGGTAGAAATATCTCTGTGGTAGAGGTCCTCATAGAGGAACAAAGGGCCCTAACCCAGCGTTCTGGCGCCTGGAAGAGAGTCTGGATGGGAGGATCAGCAGAGATTGTGGCTGAGTCGGATAGAGAGCTACGGAAGTCCTGGACGTTCCTCTTGGAGGGCCTGTGCGTGGACTTATTTGTTGACAAACTCACTCACTCTGGCCACTGGGGCAGCAGCTCAAAGGGCACCAGGGACATATGGAGAAAAACAAAGCTGTCTGGCTTCAGGGTGAGGGCTGGAGGGGCAGCTTTCTCCCAAACAGAAGTGCTGGCAAAGGCCACTTTTCCTTTGTTGAGTCTTCCTCCAACCCAGGTACAGATGCAAGTGGCCACCATATATGAATCTCCATCAAAGTGGCTAACACTGATTTCCTTGCCCTGTTGATTCCCTGAGACCCCACCCACCCAACTTATGGACCTGCCCAAGCCACTTCCAGCGACTTTTCCATACAAACAGTCTGTCTTGGGTCATACTGTGGATGTTCCTAAAATCTGTCAAAGTTTCACAAAACTCAAACAGACAGCATCTGGCCTCTATATGCCCATATCTCTTGCTACTCAGCAAGAGGGCATATAAAGCAAATAGCCCCATTCATGGCTTGGCCTCTTGAGGCACTTTCAAGTCCAGCATCGGTAGTGGTCATCTGCAGATTGCTTGGTATATTCTGCCAAGTGACCCTTGGCAGGGCATATGGTGTGACTGAACTTGGCCTGTGGCAGGGCTCTTCCAGGAAGCCTCAGGGACAGCATGCCAGTGGCCAGATTTGGAATGAGATGGAGCACCTTCTGGGGTCACATAAGAAGATAAAACACCCAAAAAGAAGATTGGGCAGGCTCCTACTAAAGTGAATACGGATCCCTAAAGTCAGCCCTTGTACAACAGTTCCTCCACGGTATTAACAGTCAGTTTTCACAACCAATCATCTCAAGAGTCAATCCTTCCCGTTGACATGCAAACATCAGCCAAGGCTAAACTACAATAAGAGAACACACACAACATATACAAGGGACACCTGAAGCATCTGGCTCAATTGACCAGGCAAAATTGCAACCTAGTGTCCAACAGGACACCTATTACATAAGGCCACTCTACATAAGACTGAGAAACACAGAAGCCCTACACATTAGATAGAAACAAACAGAGGGAGGCAGCCAAATTGGGGAGACAAAGACTTATGGCCCAAATGAAAAAACAGAACAAAGTTCTAGAAAAAGAACTAAACAAAATGAAGATAAACAATCTATCAGATACAGAGTTCAGAACAGTGGGGGTACCAAAAGGAAAAAAAAAAGAGAGAGAACAAGAAATCGAAAAAACTATTTCAAGAAATAATGACAACAAACCTGGCAAAGGAAATCAACATAAGCGCAGGAATCACATAGAGTCCCAACCAAGATGAACCAAAAGAGGCCCATACCAAGACATGTCATAATTAAAATACCAAAGGTTAAAGACAAAGAGAGAATCTTAAAAGCAGCAAGAGAAAAGTTCCTAGAAGGGAGCTCCTATAAGACTATCAGCTGATTTCTCAACAGAAAGTTTGCAGGCCAAAAAGAATGAGCAAGAAATATTAAAAGAGACAAAAAACAAGGACCTGCAACCAAGATTAATCTACCCAGCAAAGCTATCATTTAGAATTGAAGGGCAGAAAAAAGAGCTTCCCAGAGAAAAAGCTAAAGGAGTTCATCAACATCAAACAGTATTACATAAAATGTTAGAGGGACTTTTTTAAGAAGAAAAAAAAAAAGTTTAAAAAATATGAGTAATAAAATAGCAATAATATATATATACCTATCATAATTATTTTAAATGTAAATAGATTAAATTATTCAATCAAAGATAGAGTAGCTGAATATATAAGAAAACAAGACCCTTACATATGCTGCCTACAACTCCAGATCAAAAGACACACAGACTGAAAGACATGGAAAAAGACATTTCACAAAAATGGAAGCAAACAAAAAGCAAGCTGGTGTAGCAATACATACCAGAAAATAAAATAGACTTTGAAACAAAAGTTATCACAAGAGACAAAAAGAATGACTTAGTAATCCTACTTCTGGGTGTTTATCCAAAAAAACCAAAAGTATTACTTTGAAGGGACATGCAAATTCATATGTTCATCGCAGCATTATTTACAACAGTCAAGATATGGAGGCAACCTGGGTGTCTATCAATGGATGAGTGGATAAAGAAGAGAGATATATATATATAAGAAATAATATATATATATATATATATTATTATATATATTATATAATATTAATTTTATATATTATATATTATATTATTTATATAATATAAAATTAAATATTACTCAGCATAACAAGAGTGAAATCTTTCCATCTGCAACATGGATGGACCTACAGTGTTGTGCTGAGTGGAGTAAGTCAGACAGAGAAAGACAAATAAAATGATTTCACTTACATTTGTAATCTAAAGAATAAAGTAAGCAAAAAAAAAAAAAAAAAATAAACAAACTCAGCTTTGTACCCTCAGATATGGAGAACATTTTGATGGTTACCAGATGGGAGCAGGGCTGGTGGGTGGTTGGAAAAAGGGGAAGGGATCAAGAAGTACAAATTGATAGTTACAAAATAGTCATGGGGATATAAAGTACAGCATAAGGAAAATAGGAAAATAGTAATATTAGTGTAATAAACTATGTATGGTGTCAGATAGTTACTAGAATTATTGAGGTGATCACTTATAATTTAAAAAATGTCTAATCGCTATATGTGTACACCTAAAACTAATGTAATATATGCCAATTACAATTTAAAAATTAAAAAATATACAAAAATTATGATTCTAGTTATGTTTTACAAAATAGTTTTCTAATTGATGTGGCCACCAATATGTATAAAAATACCAGTTTTATCAATCTTGACAGCATTATTATAACTTTTAATAACATATAATAGATATGATTATTGCACAGATTAATCTATTTTGCAATTATTTGATTATTCCAGGAGTTGTCCATTTTCCCATATTTGTTTTGGAAATGCTGGTATTTAATACATGGCCAGAAACAGAGAAGTTCTTTAAATCATATTTCTAATGGTTGCCTCACAAATTTGTATAGGGCAAGGTAAATATTTTCATCTTCATATTTGTAGCAAATACTCTTCCTTCCATCACTTCTTTTTGTGTCTTTATAAAGATGTTTTTAACTTTTATAAAGGTATATTTACCTTTGTAATTTTTTTATCACTTTAAAATTTAGGAAATTATCTGAAAAATCACATGGTCTACCTTTTACTAGTTTCCATTGATTATATTTTTACTTAATTCCTTAATAGAGCTGTTATTTATGTTTGGCTCATGATGACATATGTACCTATTCTTTTTCAAAAACCAAATAAGTCAGCCAACATCATTTATTAAACTATCTTTCCTTTCTCCATGGTGTTTCATTCATTTTTTTATTCAGTTAAATTATTTTATAATAGCATTTCTTTTAGACTTTGTTACTGCTGTAAATTTCTGTTTTGGGTTCTATCTCTCTGACTTAATTATTGGTTTATATGTTCCAAAATCTGTTAATACTGGTTCCCTTTATTGTTTCTTATTTTCTGAGTATTTTATATTAACCAGCTTTCCCCTTCCAGTGTAATTTTTAATCATTTTTTAAAGCCCAATAAAAAATTTGATTGAGAAAAAACAGTATTCAGTTAATATATGGTTAACATTATGTTAGCAGCCCAAAAACACAAAAATAATTGAAATTTGTAAACAATTGAGTTAATATAAAGCCTGATGTTATATATTAGCATAATCAAAGAGAGTGAATCACACTCTAGTATTTGAAGTATCACCCACATGAATGTGAAAGTTATTGAGTATACTGTCAAGAAGGAAAATTGTTACCGCGATGCTAAATTCATGTAGGAAGATGGATATGGATATAGTGTACCGCCTGAAAGTAAAGGTGAAGATATAAAAATGATGGCATAGAAAGTCTGCAGGAATTGAAAATAAAATAAAGATAAATGTAGATTGATGATAGAAATAGGGTTGTAAATTGAATTAAAGAGAAGGGGAAAAATAGTGGTTTTCAGGTCTTAGATAACTTGTTTAGCATATCACAACCATCTCTTCACTAACCCCTGTTTTGATATCATTGTAATTTATGTTGAAGTCTTTTATGATTCAGAAAGAACATTTATTCCAAATTGAAAAAGTTAGGATATGGTAATATTATCACTGAAGCCAGAGTAATTAGAAAGAAATATATTCCTGACTACAAAATAAAATCCTATGGAAAATAGAAGTTGACTGATTTTTTCTTCTACGTTGAATCAGATGTTTTAAAAATTTTGTTCTTAATAGAAATCGTTTGATTATAAAAATGACTATTCTATTTCTAATTAAATATTTTAGGATATTTTTAACCTCAAAAGAGTGGCAGTGCTATGTCACTTAAGCAACTTAGAATATCTACTTTAAACTATATTTCATAAATTTTTCTTATTATTTTACCTCTAAATGAAACATAATCAGAAACTAAATATACAACCTAAATGATAGAAAAATTTTGGTCAGATTATGCTATGTTTTATGCTATTAATCTTTCTATATAAAGTTTAAATGTAGATTGCATTTATTCATCATATATCTTGTCTTCTTATTTTTTAATTACTGAACTAATAGTGCATTCTTTGTATACAACCTAACATTATATTGCCAATTTCATGTACTTTGAAGGTAATTGGAGACATATTGGAATATGCCTTCGCTTAATTATTTCTTAAAAACAAAATCACAGAGTTGGATAATCCTTTAAAAGAAGTAACATGCTGATATGGAGATGAAATACAGTTTAATTTTTTTTCTAAGTTTGAACATCATCTAGGTCTAGTAAACATAATCACCTTGGAAGAACCTAGATATGTTCGAAAGAGCCACATTTTCCTTGAAAGAGTCATAGAAATATATTTTATAAATATTTAATAAATTATAATTTCTTTATCTAAGATGAACAAGGCTGCCATTAAAATTTTAGAAATATGTATTCTTATGGGAATGTTTGTACAGCATATTTTGACTTAAAACTATTCAGTACACATGCTTACAAATTTTAATAAGCTTTTGAATATATGCATTGAATATTAAAGAACATATAATTGATTATCATTCATTCACAAATTATTTGAAATTCACTAGAGTATGGTACTCAATTATGTAGCACATAAATGGAAATATTAATTATTTGTATAAAAATGTGATTTCAGTTACAGGCAAAACTGACAGAAGATTTGTAGTTCAAAAAAGGGAAAGTCAAACACTAACAGAATTTACTTTACTGCCCTAGAGAACAATCACTCAATTTTATTAATCTATTAATTTATTTTGTCATTTTTTCACTTAAAATTTATTATTTTTCCCTATTGAATGCCAAAATTCATTCTTATAAATGTTGTCTTTCATAATATTGTGCCTCTCTTATGCTTTAACTTTCTCAGTAATCTGTTTTTATCTGGTATTTCTTTTCTTGAATGCCTAAAAATTAAAATAAGTTTCCCTAGGTACCAACTTCTATGGGCCTAGGTTATGTTTTGGTAAGCAATAGCAAGAACTTATCAAATAAAATAGTTCTTCCTCATAAGTGGTCTATCCCATCAAGCAAGATAACTGAATTAAGTACAATTCTCTTAAAAATTAAAGCACATAATGCTTCTTGGCTTTTGGCTATGATCAAGTGAAATTAAAACACATATCAAATAATAAATCCAAATGGTCTAAATGCACATATTATATTAGACTATAGTAAGAAGAATAATTCAGGTCACAATGTTATTATCATAAATAGACACAGAAAAGTAAATAAACCTAAAGGAAATGAGATGAGGGATTATGTGATTAAAATTAATCAAACAATAACAGATAAAAGTTGATGGATATCATACTGGATATATACTTTCTGTGGAGAAGATTTTTTTAAAAAGCATCTGCTGCGTGGAGATGGGATTAATGAAGCTTTAGGAAAAAGTTTGAACAACAACAGAAATCTGAAAAGTAGCAGCAAACAATCAGATACATTCCTGCTTAAGCATCAAAAAGAAAAGGCAGGTTAGTATTGAAGGTACTGTTGAGGTTGAGGACTACAGATGTATTTATAAAGCTGTACAAAATGTTGGTATTCTTCCACCAGTGGTTAGTAACCTTGAAAAGGAGCAGAGAAAACACATGATTTGAATAATGCAAATATAACTACATGCATCATAGGGCATGATGCAAGTGTGACACCTGTTTTTTGATTAGTCGTGGAAGAAGAAAAGATTTTGCAGGAGGAAACTAACAATAATTTAGTGACTTCTAGATGCTAGGGAAAATGTCTGTCTTTTATAATAATGATGTTTTTGTTTCTTTTTCTCTACAACTGCACATGTAGAATGATTCAGAAGGAGAATTAAAAGGATAACAGTATTTCAGAGTGATGATGAGGTTCTTGGCATCTTTGTGTGTATGAGTTGCTACAGTGAAATGATTGTGATATTCCTTGGAGTTAAGGAAGTTAAAGAATTTGAAGTAAGATTTTAAAATAGAAATGATAAGATTTGCAGAATTATAAACCAGGTGTTAGTTCTATCAATTAATGATGAGGAGCCAAGAAGATAGTAAATGTGATGCTAAAAGCAACAGCAAATCTGACACAAGGTGGCATGAAACTCTTAGAAGGAGATTTTGAAACATATAGCTAAAGCAATAGTTTGGTAAATGCAATTGTTAGCTAAGAGAAAGCGATAATGAACTCATGGTACATGCTATATGGTAGAATGAGTAGCTTTTGCTATAATGTACTGCTAAAGAGGAAGCCTGAGAATCAACTAGGTTTCACAGTATGAAAGATATAAAGGAAGTGTTCTGTTAGATTATCAAAAATAGCTGCAGCAATATTTCCAATTAAACATGATCTTCCAGCACATTCCCCTCCCAATCAATTGGCATAGGTTTTTATAACATCCTCAACAAATAGAATGCAGAATTATTTTATGTCACTTTTGAAGCTAGGTCATAAGTGATGATGACATAGCCCACTCTCCTATCTGGAGGCTCCTTGTGGAATCTCGGTACCATGTTGTGAAAGCCAATGTCATTCAGAGAGGGTACATCTAAGTGCTCTATCTAATAACACCAACTAACATCTCAACTATAAGACAGCATCACTACTAAATATGTGAAGTTCTAGTTGAAGATTATAAGTGATCACCACATAATTCCGCACCTAGTCAATGCATTATCAGGACAAAGACAAAATCAAACTGCTGATTCATGAACAAAAGTAAATTGTGTCATTGGTTTTAGTCACTAAGTTCATGGTTAGTTTGTTACACAGCAACAGAACCAGTAAAAGCTCTGTGAAAGGATAAGAATTAAAAATGCTAAAAAGGTTTTACTAGAGGAGAATTATTTTTTTTAAAAGGATGGGGCTTTGAGAATATAAAAACAAAAAGACTTGTATTTTGTCTGAGGATGGAAAGATAGATCAAAGGCATAGAGAAAAAAATATATTTCTGATTATGGACTAGAAAACCATGAAATTCAAGCAATTGATAAAAGTCAGACTTTTTTTTCAGACTAAAGTGTATTATCAACATTCAAAAGAAATATTGCTGAGAGGATACCATGTTTACCTTGGAAGAAGTAACCACATCCCAATCAGGACTGTGTATCTAACCATCTGATATATATTGAATACTTAATGATTACAGTATTTCTTTTCTAATAGGGTAGTTGTAAGTATCAGATGCCATTTGCATAGGGAATCATTGTACAAACTTCAAAACATTAGACAAATATAGTTAGGATTTCTTAAGTTTTGGTCACAGAAACAAACTATACCAGGTTAGATTAAAAAGTTACCTCCTTTCAATTAGTCATTACTAGTCATTTCAATCTTTCTGCCATTGGTCTTCTTTACATATGTCTGGTAAAGCAGTAAGTTTATTCATTAAAAATTTTTCAAAATTTTAAAATAAACTCTTGACAACTCAAGGTTATATGACTAAATTTATATTTAATGCTATACTATCAAAATTCTGTAAGGAGTAAAAAATATTCATCTGAATAATTTTACATTTAATTGAGAAGATGTAGACAGATAATTTCCTATGAGTGAATACTGAAAAGAATAAGGCAAAAATTTGAAATTAACATCTCAGGTTTCATCCAAATTTTATTGGTGCGTAAAAATAAATGATGTATGCTGCTTTATCTTATCAAAAGTTTAGACTCATTTTATAAATATTAGTACCTCTACATCTCCCAGATGTTATATCTTCCTGAAGTAATTCAATTCATTTAAGCATTGTTCTAAACTCAGATAATAGTAAGTAACTATAGAATATCATATAATTATATAAATTCAGTAAGCTAAAAACGATGTTTGCTCTGCAGTTCTCACCATAGCAAATGAAATTATTCATTATACAGATATAATGGCTATTTATAGTAATGCCTGTTTATGCAAATGTAATACCTATTTATAGCCTATTTATAGTAATTTATATATAAATGCCTATTTATATACTATATAGTAAATACAGTATATTTTTATAAATATAATGCCTATTTATATTTCACTTTTTTCAAGAGAAATATATTAGGATTGCCATCTTGTAGGAGAAGTTAATTCCTAAGAAGCAGGTACAATGAGATTAGAGAAGATTTGGTTCCTTGCAACCACGCACCTGATGTGAAGCCTCAGTCTTTAATCCCAAAGTGATAGGCTCATCTGCCATAATACATGATATTTGCATTATTTCGAAAACAAAGTAAACTCCATGAAAGGTGCTCCTAAAAGGTCTAAGTTCTACTATAAGCAGCATATCTAATATAGCTACCGATATCGATCTTCCATAGGTGGGTAGACAGACACCATCAGAATGAAAACTAAATTACAGTTAAACTTTGAGCTACACAAGTTTGAAGTGTATGGGTCCACTTATATGCAGATTTTTTTCCCCAATAAATACATACAGCACTGCAAATGTATTTTCTCTTCCTTATGATTGTCCTAATAACATTTTCTTTTCTCTAGCTTACTTTTTATAAGAATACAGTACATAATACATATAACATACAACATATGTTAATAGACTACTTATGTTACTTGTGGGGCTACCAGTCAAAAGGAGGCTTTTAGCAGTTAAGTTTTGGGGAGTCATATTTATAATCTGATTTTACTGTGTAGGAGTTGGCAACCAAACCCCTGCATTGTTCAAGGGTCAGCTGTACTTTTCAAATTTACTTAATTGACATGTCATTAAAATGTACAACTTGATTTATTGTCTCATATTATTTTTAAAATTACTCTTTATCTTGATGAAGAATTCCACTAAATTGTGGCAAAAGTTGATATTAATATGTATTAATCATTTGCAAATATTTGTACTGAATTAGAAAATGCTCACTACCTCAAGCAATTTCTAAAACTACTGCAGAACATATACAACATGAAGTTGATAGAATTGTTAAGGTAAGCCTGATGTTAATTAAGAAGGCTGTAAAAAAAATGGAATTTTTGATAACTATAATCAATCAGCATATGAAAGAAATCAAGTATGATTATATCTATTGAAAGGGATATATATATAATGGTTCTTTAGTAATGCTTAGATTGGGATTTTATAGCCAGCATCTGGAACTGTAATATCATAATCAGAGACAAAAATAAAATAACAAAATTAGCTATAAGATAAAGGTAAGGCATTTGGTAACTTCCGCTTTCTAGATTTTCATTTTCAATTTTTTTTTCATTAAACAAAAGTTGCAGACATATGTTAAAAATATCCCTGTATCTAAAAAATAATTTTATGGCTTTTACCAATAAAAAAAAACATTTTGAAGTTCTAAGAAGGTAATTAGAGAATTTCTGCATGAAATTTATTATATAAATTGTCACACCTGTTTACTTGAACAAAAACTGAAAACATGCAAACTTCTACAGATTTCAAGGACCATTAAAGGCATCCTATACCAGCAGAGATTACTTAATATAGGAAACATATCAGTCATTTTCAGGCAGCTATCAAGTGACTTTTAAGTCATCAAAACTGATGAATTGGAAGTAAAAAATTATCACAATTGTATAGGCAGTATTATTGCAATGTATAGAACATCTGTCACTAATGAAAGCAAATTCAAAATTCTACAGAGGAAGCACCCATACATTCAATATTATAAGAATAAAAGTAGCTATTACACATTTTTCACAGGAAGTAGGGAAGGTGTGCTATATTTCCTTCATATTTCAGATGAAGTAACTGAAGATTAGATGAAAAAAAATTGTCAATAACTTTTATAGAGTCAATAACCAAACTGAATTTCTCAAGTCTATCATTCTACTATGTAACATAAGCAAAGGGAAAATACTTAAGAATCTTTTGAGAATAAAAGTACTGTTTACAAAGCTATACTTAAAAATCAAGTTGATCATATTAGCTAAAATAATTTGGGCAAGATATGATATATTTATCATTGCTACTTAATTATTTTCCCCAAAAGTTCAACTTTTTGACAGTGATCCACTTACTCAAGCTGCCTTATTTATAGTTGTTTCATTTTAAAATAATTGCCATAGTATGTAAAGTGAAGTTATGATCTTTTTGCCAGAAATTAATCTTTATGCTAATTATACATACTTGATGCTTAAAAAGACATGCATCTACCTAAACGCCCCTGTTTAAGATCACTGCAAAGTTACCCGTTCAACACATACAGAGAAAAATCTTGGAGATTAAAAAAACAAAACAAGAACAGACAAAAAACCAAGACAGAGCATGTGAGATAAATATTGTCATTTCTGTTTGTGTTACTGACGAAATATTATTTTTTTCAGATGAACTGTCCCACAGAAAACATAAAAGTCTGTATAAAACATGCACAAACAAAAACTACACAAAGTTCTTGAAGAGTGAACAAACCAGACAGAATTAGAAAGCATTGGATGAATTAGAAAAAAAAAAAAAAGGATGAGGAATTAATGTGAAGAATACAGAGAAAGAGAAAAGATCAAACTAAAATGAACAAAGCCAGAATGATAAGTAGGAAAATTATAAAGTATATCATATGTGTAATTATAGAAAGAAATAAGAGAAATTTGGGCAGTAAAAAAATAATTTAAAATAATGATCTAAAATCTCCAAAATATGGCGATAATGTCACCTTACAAATCTTAGAAGCTTGTCAATCTCAAGGTAAAACAAATACAGAGAAAATCACTGCTAGGCGGAGGATAGTCATATTTAAAATATAATATTTAATTGGCTTGAGGAAAAAATACATACCAAAGAAGTAATACACAAATTTAACTGACTTTTTTGAGAAACCATGAAGGCCAGAAGGCAGTATTATAGTCATTTAATTGTCTTTATATGAAAATCAGAAAACGAGTAAATTAAATCAAAGTAAGTAAAAGAGAAAATAATAATAAGAGATGAATGAAATAGAAATCATTAGAATATATTTGCCAAGCCAAAATTTGGTATATTGAAAAGATCAACAGTATGGAGAAAATTCTAACAAGATTGATAAAAGAAAAAAAGAGAGAAAACACAAAGTATCAATATCATAAATGAAAGAAACATTGCTTATAACCCTATAGATAGTAAAAAAAAATGAGATATTACAAACATTATTCCACAAATTTAACTAATATGTAATGAACAATTTCCTTGAATAGAAAAACTTCTGAAATCTGACAAAAATTGGAAAATAAAATGTCTGTATCTGCTAAAAATTTTATCAAAAACCTTGCTATAAATATAGTACAGGCAAGCACTTTCACTAGTGAGTGACATAAAACATTTATGTAAGAAATAATTGTAAATTCATACAATATTTTAAAAAGTAGATTCCAACTTAACCCTTTATCTCAACCTAAAGATATATTTCTAGAAAACTATATAGCTCAATATCCAACATGAAAATAATGAAAAACTTCTCAACAAAATATTACCAACTAAATTCAGAACATATAAAAATAACTTATTATACACTATTGAGATTTCTCTCCCAAAATGCAAGGTTGAGTGTGATATTCATGAATTACAGATTTATGAATTAACTGAAAAGGAGACATTATAAGATCATCTCATTAGGTGCAGTAAAAACATTTACAAAATTTATAATGTGATTCTGATAAAAATTCTCAATGAATTGTGAATAGAAAGACACTCTTCACTTGATAAAAAACACCGATATGAGACCTATAGTTAATATTATACTTAATGATGAAATACCAAATATTTTCCTTTTAATCTTAAGAAAAAGGGAAGGATATCTCTTTATTATTGATATTGTATGGAGGGCCTAGCCAGTGCAATAAGACAATCAAATAAAACCATATGCATAATCTTTGAAAAAAAATATATATATAACTTTATTTACAGACAATAAAATTGTTGAGATAGAAAATCCTAAGAAATTTGGGGGGAAATTAGAACCAATAAATACATTTAGCAAGGACTTAAAATATAAGGTAATAGAAAACAATGTAAAAACAACTATACTTATTATCAAAAAATTAAAATATTTAAAAATAAATTTAACAAAATATGTTTATTTCCCTTCCCGAAAACTATAGTATACTGCTAAGAAAGATTTAAAAGTTTTAAATCATAGATCATGTTCACAGATTAGAAACTGAATACTACTAAGATGTTATCCTTTGAGAGCTGAATAATAGATTCTAAACTAAAACATTAACAGTAATTTTTATATAAATTGAAAAGATTCTAAGATTTATATGGATATGCAAAGGATCTAGAACAGTGAAAAGAAATCTTGATAAAGAACACGGAAGTTGAAAGACTCATACTACATAACCTCAAGATTTAAAGTAAATCTATACTAAGCAAAAGAAGGTGTTATTGGCTAAAGGGAGAACAAATAGATCAATGAAATAGAATAGAGATTATAGAAATAGATACACACACATATATTTAATTAATTTTGCTAAAGATGTCAAACAAATTTATGGGTAAAAACTTTTCCACAATGACGCTGAACAACTGGACTGCTATATATGAAAAAGAAAAATGAACCTTGATCCTACCTTATACGAATTACAAAAATTAACTTTGAAAGAATTTCAACATAAACAGAGGGGCTAAAATTTAAATTCTTCTAGAAGAATACATAGAATATCTTTATAACTTTGGGATATGCAAATATTTTCTAAAGAAACACAATGCCCACTAAACATAAAAAGTAAAAATGATACATTGGATTTTATCTATATATAAAACATCTGCTCATAAAAATACATTGATTAAAAGATGAAAAAATCAGACAGAGACTGAGAGAAGTATTTGCAATATACTTACATCACCAATTACTTCTATCAAGGACTTTTATGTTATTTTTTACAAATCGATAGAGACAGGCAACTTAAAAATGGCAGTGTGAATAAGTTTTACTAGTCCTCAAAGTCTACAGCATACGATGGGCCTAACAAACATATGCTGACACTGCCTCATTGTTAAATATTTAAATAAATTTTCACTCAATAAACCAGAGAAGCATTATTACATATTGTGTTAAGATATATTGTTGGAGTAAAATAATCCAAGTTATAATTCTATTTCTACCTTTTCCTTAAAAGATAAAGTAGGATGAGATGAACTCTTTTGTGACTTGTTTTCTGATCAAAAGAAAAGCACATAATAAATAGTAGTTAATAAATATTCTATTTATTGAATAATAGTAAAAGAGCATTCAAATTGGTATGACAAGTTTTATAACTTTAGCTAAATTGTATGCTTTATCAAGCAATCAAATCCCTTCATTTGTATTTAACTTGTGCTCTCATTCACCCACACACAAAAGATAAATGTTCATGGTCATCCTGTGATATCATAATTACTAAAATTGCCATTTATTAAACAAATAATATATACTAGATACTTAGGAGACACAAAAATTTCTTGAGCAATTTATAGTGGAATGGGGAACACTTGGGTGCATTGTTTTACCAATCACTCAAAGGAGGATTTTATCACAATAAAAGACAGGCTAATCAGAAGCCACAAAGGAAGCTTCAGTTTTTATCAGGGTTGAATAGAGTAGCAAAATAAATCATTCATGTTAAATTGGATACAGAACCCTTGCCTTTTAGTATTATCTCACCGTGGATCATGCTGTGCTTAGAACAACAGGTCCCTACCAGTGCTGATCATGATCTCAGTGACCAGAGAATCAAGAAGAAAAATACCTGGAAATGAGCTTTGATAATGTAAAAATAAAAACAATCCAGAATAAAGTACATAAATTCCTTCGTAGTCAAGTCTAAAAATAATTATGTACATCATTGAATGTATTAGGTTAACTTGTATAACTATTACTACAATTTTAACTCTAAATTTTATAAATACTAAACCTGATTGTATGTACAGTATGACTATAGGCTCATGCAATATAATTAACTAGTCACAGTATTTAACAAATTACATTTATGAAAACAAGGACTACAATTCTCTAAATGGCTGGTGATTAGAGATAGAGTTGAATTGATCAAGATTAATTTTCTAACCTCTATCACCATTGTTTTCAAAATAAAATTAAAGTTAATTATTAAAAACAAAACAAAAAAAGTTATAGCTGATTTAGCTCCTGCTAGCATTCTTTTCTATGAAAAATATACTATTCTCTGTAAATTCTACATACTGGTAGAGGTTTTGAAAATGGGAAAATCAACTTTACATTGAAAAATTTTGCCTACCTTCTGATTTAAACTAATAATGGAATACTCACAGTATTCTTCACTACTCAGGTTGACCTCTTGTTACCTGTCCAAGAAATACCTGAGTTTATCACACCCTGAAAAATAATCATTCCCCTATGCCATACTGTGGTCTCTAAATCATTCATTTTGAATACAGAGATCCCAGCATGTCTTACAAATACAACTTCTTGAATCTTAAAACTAATTTACTTTTTGTAGATATAAGTTAGTCCTAAATGAAGACTGAAGAGTTTATTTTCTAACAATTATTTATTCTTATATCAAACTCACACTTGAAAAGTTTTGAAAAATAAGTCAAGAAATGACATAAGTTGAATGAGAAGTTAATGGTTCTTTGAACTGCTCAAGAAAAATACATTAATTTTTACATAAACCTTATAAAGTTATAAAATTAGAGTAAATTACTTTATATGGGTACATAAATAACATTTTCAAATTTGGAATTACAAAAAAAATACATTTTTATAGTTTTAGACTAGACTTTTAATCTTAATCTTACTTTTATAATGTCTGAGATTGTAGTTTGACTTCATGGCAAATTATTCCTATTCATACTCCTTCACAGTGTTTAAAGTATATTAAAAATCCAGAATATGTTTTTTTTTTCCTAAATGCTTACTAGTTTCCAAATAGGATTGGTGTACTCTATATTTTATTTCTTTGCAGTCTTTATTTCAATTTGTATAAGATCTATTAAACTGTTTTAGCATGATAGCTATAACTTCCTAAAAAATGTGTTCCAAAATTCTCAGTTTGAAGTGAAATTCAAGAGCAAAGAAAATTTGACATAAAGACTAATTATGTAATAATCACTGCTTGATAAAGCATTGGAAATATAAAGTTTCTGGACTTTAAATATAATCCTTTGAAACATTATAATCTCAGTTTATTTATGAACCTGTCTCATATATCATATTATATATATTTATATGCACAGGTCATCACATGGGCAAATGACTATACATGTATTAGTTCTTGAAGGTTTTTGAAATTAATTGGAAAATATGTATAAGATAACTGAATAGATAGATGGATAAATGAATTGGTTAATATAGATAAGTAGATAAATAGATAAGTAGATGATGATGGATGGATGGATACATACATACATACATACATACATACATACATACATACATATGCTTTTAAAATGTGATGTTTCCCATATATTTTTGGCTAAGGCTTTATGTCACAGGACTGTACAATAGATACCAAAACAATTTCCAAAGCATTATAATTACTACATCTTCTAATAGGATAGATCACCATTCCAGTTTGCCCATGACAACACCATATTACGCTCATGGCATGTAAAACAGAATATTGCTAAGATATCAGTTGTCCCCAATTATTGAATTAACATTTCTCTTGGATTTTCTAAGTACTGTTATTCACAGTTGCATTTAAAATAAACAGGGATGAGTTTAACTGATCTCTGCTTTGTACTCTCACATTTCTATGATCTTTTCTAGGAGTATGGAAGATACATAGTAGTATATTGTTTTAATATGAGGATAAACTAGCAAGTTAACCGTTATAATCTACCTCTCTTTTCCAATGCTTTCCAGAATCAAAGTATATTTCTCATTTGAGGACAGCTTGTGGGATGTTGACGTCTCAAGCAGCCCCAAATATAGCTGACTCCTTCCTTGCTCAGTTGGTGGTGAGAGAAGAAACTGATAACACTGCTCTGCAAGAGCAAAGCTGCCTGTCTCCAAGTAAAATGGTTAGTGGGAATCACTGGAGATTATGAGTTATGTCTATGTTTTATAGGACAGACAAATTGAGGCTAAGTAGTCCTGTCATAGAGTTTATAGACAATTGACTGTATGTTCTTGCTATGGAGGTTTGGTCATTTATTGCATGGTATAAATAAATCAGGGATCGGTAAACTAAAACCGGGAGTCAAATATGACCTTCTACTTATTTTCATAAATAAAATTTTATTGGAACACAAATTCATTCATTTACATATTATCTATGGCTGCATTCACACTACCACAGCAGAGTTGAATTACTAAATTGAGGCCATGTGGCACAGAAAGTCTGAAATTTTACTATCTGACCCTTTACAGAAAAAAGTATGTAAGCCCCTGGTATAAATATATAACTATTTATATATTTTTATTGTGTACTGATGTTTATTTTTTACTTCAAATTAATACTTAAAATGCAATAAGATCAAAAGAAACAATTTACAGTTTAAAAAATATTTCAAATTTGTTTCACTGCAAGTTTGATAATGAATATGTAATTTGCCCCTAAACTGTGTTACTATTAATGATTCACCATAGTGTATTAGTGATGTCACTGACAATATGAAAACCAGAAGGTCTTTATACACCCTACTTGAAAAACCATCAACATCTATTAAATGAGCAATTATTTTAGAAGACCACTGCCAGTGATGAGTTAGGTGCAGATGCAGAAGGCATTCTTCCACATCTCTCTGTGAAGCATGTCTTTTTTAATTTAGATCTGTCACAAAATTATTTCCATTTTCTGTTGTAAATTTTTTTGTAAATACAACAATGAAAATATCCTTATACATGTATTGGCTCAAGTAGCAGAATAAATTCACACATTTAAAAGAATTTATTGATCGATATTAGTTAAATAAGAAACTTCAAATAGGTAGTTAATTTCAATAGTGGTTTGATTTCTTTCATCCAATTCACTGAATTAAAATAAAGTTTTATAATTTTATTCTGTTTAAGGCAGGACATTTGATAGTAATTAGGAATGGTATTAAAAATTTAGTAAAAATATTAAAAGTTAAAGTTATTTGTTCTTGTGGTAAAATTGTAGATATAAATTCTCGTAAGCATATCATGATATATACATCATTTTGATTAAGTTAAGAAAAGGACGGAAAAAACATACTTGGAATTTATTGTGGTGCATCACATTCATATTTTAATATGAACTAGTTGCAATAGTCACAATTGGATAGTTGCAAAATTCATTCTTAAGTTTAAATGTTCACAGAAAAACAAACTAAATTGTTTGACAAAACTGATATTGAAAAAAAGTAGAACATGGCAGAAATTTTTAAACTTCTGAAGAATGACTTTGAAAATAAACCTATATGTTTCAGAGAAGTTTTGACATTTTAGTGGAAGAATCCTCTAAATTTTGGTTACATCTTGTTCAAAATCAGTTGCAGTTGATAAAACGTAACAATCAGGTTTTTTGAATTCTCCAGTGAGCTGTACTTATGTGTAAAAGGGACATCAATATTTATTCTTGTACTCAATGAATACACTAATAAATTCAATAAATTCAAAAGTATACAAGGTTATAACTGTCCTTTGGAACAGCTGGCTGTGAGGAAAGCAATACGTGAGAGGGCTCCTATATTTCATGGACAAATTTATAGGCTAGAACATAATGGCAATAAATTGAGGCCTACAATTTTGCAGTACCTAAGTTTTGCCAAACATTCAAAGGGATTATATGTGGAGAACATTTATTTCATAAGGATTATCATTAAAAATGTTTTTCAAATAAAATAATTTTGAATAAAAAACTGGCTCCTATGAAAGATATTTAATATATGCATTTTATGAAAAAAGTAGAATTGAGAATAGTCTCCATTTAGTAGATTTTTCTTTGAGTTAACAGAAACCTCGCTCAACGTGTGTTCAGTGAAAATGCCTTAAATTAAGAATGACATAGTTAGAAGAGTCAATTAAAGGCACTGACAATTTAAAACTTATTAACTATAAAGTAACATTGAAGAGAGTATAATTTTATCACAATTTAAATAAGACAATATTGAAAATATATTCATTCTTTAGAAAAATACTAACACCACAGTTTTGGAAATAAATATGACTAACCATAGTTTCTGCTTATATTATTTTGTAATATTCAGATAATAAATATAAAGTATGTTTTAAAATTTCCTTCTAACTTTCAGATATCAAGCTGTAATTATTTTCTTTGGAAAATTTTTATTTAAAAATATTTTTGGATAGAGCTACTTTATATGGTTGCCTATTTAATGAAACTATTTGCTAATCAATAAATAAATGTTTGAAATATATCATTACAACTGCTTTAGCTACTTTATTTTTGCTCTAAATTCCATGATTTGGAAGAAAAAATATATGATTTCCATATATATGTGAGATATGATAATATTAAATATCTTTCAACTCATAACCTATCTCCAGGAAATAAAATACTTAAGGGAAAAAAGATTTGAAAAGATTCATTAAAGACATCTGAAGTTCTTGCTGCCTGCATTGTTACAAACCTCTCTTCCGATGGGGCAGTGAATGATGTACTGTACCAAAAGAACTCAAATCCTCCTCAACTTCCAAAGAAGGAGCTTCAGGAGAAACACTAACATATTACCATTCTCTGGTCTGAGAGTCAATCATCTTTTGTTTCACTCTCGCAAAAGAAGTCTTTAGATGTCCAATTGTGGCTAGAAACACCACTGTCTAAAGACATTTTGCAGAGGAGCAAATACACTGATGGTGAGCTACATTTCCCAGAAAATGGAAACTGTAGAAGAGTTCAAAGATAAGATGGGAATGGTTTAAACATATTTTCATTGTTAAAACGTTTAACCAATCATTTTAATACTATTTGCTTAAATGATGACTTCATTTTACATCTTTAAATTCATTTGAGAAGAAATAAAACATTTTTACTCTTCATAAAAGCAGATTTATCTATAATGACATGTTGTTTAAGGACATGTTAGATATAATTTTGGAAATTATTTGTAATATGATTACTATTTCATATTACTAACCAGATTACTAAAACTGTTTTATTCCTTAAAAACAAAATATATTTTATTATAGTAAAAAATTAATCAATTTGTGTACAAATCCTTCTTAAATTATGGAATATTTAGCAGAATAATCAATTAATTGTTAACCAAATAGATTTATTAAAATTATCCCTTAAAAAAGGTCAGAGAATCCAACCTCTAAAATTGTAATTAGTAATGAATAATACATTTAAAATGTTCTTTAAAATAATAAGACAAAATTAAAATTATGTGTATGTGTGTAAATATACTTATATGTGCATTTTTTACCTGAATATGGTTCATCGCATTCACAAATGAAACTATTTTCAGTAATATTGTTGCAATTCCCATGGAAACAGATATGTGGTTTACATTGGCCAACTATTTCTGAACAATTTATACCTGCAAAAATTTAAAAAATATATATTTTGATTAGATTAAAATATTTACATTGTATAAAAATAGTTAATTATAATTATTGATTTCCTCAAATTTTTCAATAATGAATAATATAAAAATTTTGACAAAATGTAATTCTAAGTAAGAAAGAGTGCACCATGATGATGTATTTAAATTGAAACAATTTCAATAAGTTCTACATCAGTTTTTCTATCTTTTGAACCCATACTTTAATATTCTAATAATATCTTTCTGATTGCTGACATTTGAGCTTTAGTTATTTTTATATAATAATTTGAATGTGTTCATCATGTCTTGCTAGTAGATAATATTAATATGTGTAAGTACCAGTTCTTCAATGTACACTGGTAGCATTGAAGTGATAATTTACAAACTTTGAATTGACACATTCAAACATATACTGTCTTGGCCCTACCACACAGTCAAGGCCAATGATTCAAAAGTGGAAAATGCAAAAGAATTATACCACCAGAAGAGGAACGAGGGCATAAAGTTTCAGTTAAGCAAGATGAATATGCTCAAGATTTGTATAATATTGTACCTATTGTCAACAATAATATATTGTATACTTAAAAATTTTTAAAGTAGCTCTCACATTAAATGTTTCTTTTTTACAGTAAAATAAAAAAAAATAAAATAAAGTATAAAATTATAGGGCAGAAAAAGAGGAAAGGCTGCTTGGATTCTCAGAAGCTATGCATAAACTTCTAAATTCTGCACTTACTTGCCCTTGCTGCTATATCAAGTTTTCCAAATCTCACTTACAAAACTATTGTGGTCCTACTATATCACATACCATAATCTTGTATAGCATATTTTTTATGCAGTTAGTTATCTTATAATATCCCTGTAGAAGAATGTGCCTAGAAAATTTCAGGACTTGGCAAGTAGACAAATGTTACTACAAACATTACACATAATTTGGCAAAGGGCCTCCCCCTATTCTAATCAAATTCTTAATTTTATTTGTAGGTAATTTTTGCCTTTCAATTCCTTATAAATTGACTTTACACCTTCATTAATGCAGAACTCTTCTTCTTTCTTTTATCTCTAACAACCTCCAAAACAATGAAAAATATAATTAATTATATATTGTATAAATATTTCCACACATAAAAACTACATTAACAGTAGAATGTTTAATAGGTCATGTCCTTTTACAATTTTAGTGAGTGTACTGAGCTAAATCGTGACCACCCTCCAAAAAATTATATGTTGAAATTCTAACATCCAAGGAATCATAGTGTGACTATTTTTGGAGAAAGAGTCTTCAGAAAGGTAAAGAGGTCAAAAAAGGTCATTAGGATGAGTCCTAAGCAAATATAACAGATGTCCTTATAAAAAATTTTTGAAGGAGCAGACACATAAAGAGCGAAGTCACAGTGAGATGGCTGTCTACTGACCAAGAGAGAGAAACTTCAGTAGAAACCAAACCTGCCAACACTTTGATCTTAAATATTTTGCCTCTAGAACTCAGTAAATAAACTTCTGTTGTTGAAGCCACTTAAACTGTAGATCTTTGTTATGGTAGTGCTAGCAAACTAATACAGTGAACAATTTCAGTTTCTTTAATAATTCTACATATGCTACATGTATCTTCTAAAATTTTAAAATTGAAGTAATTTACTAATAATTAAAAGTGGCATAATGGTATATTCTCAATGTTTTAAAAAATAAATAATATTAAGTACTTTCATGGTGTTCAAAATTTAATGATTTAAATGATATATGATTGTTTCTAATAAATAAGAAGCAAATGTTGGCTAAGAAAAAACACTCTATGCAGCTATGAAAAAAAACATTGAAACAATTCTGATATATAATTACATATATACCAATTTGTATTCTAATAGCTGGTAGAAACTTTCTGGCCCAATATTCTTTAAAATTCTTTGGACCTGTTAAAATGTATGCTTTAGAGGGCGTCAATTAAATCACTTTTTAGTCATCCCAAGTCAGCAATTTGAGTGCTTCCACTTTTTTTATAAACTATCTTAATTTTAATGAAACTGATATACCCAGGATAAGTGGGGTAACAGATCTTTTATCAAGATGCCAGTAGAGTCAAATCAGAATTTGATCCCACTTATAGAGAGATGATGTTCAGTGGATATTGCTCGGATTAACTTCTGAAATGGACTTGGTACTTCCACACTCTGGTGTCTAAAATCACTCTTTGAGAGATTGGCTTAGGTGGATTTTAGAACCTACAATGGCTTATTGAGGTCTTCCATTACATTTATTGCACAGGCTCCTCAAACTTGGCTTCTTGGAAGAAAAATCTCCTAAAGCCTACCCAATAAAATTACAGTTACATCTCTGATCCCGATTTGCTCTAGTCATATCTACTCACTCTCCTTCCTCTCTTTGGACCAAAATACACTACTGATTTGTTATTTGTTTTCTCATGTTATCAACTGTCAAACACACCAAGTATTTCACTTTGTTAGATTACCCTTGTCTCACCCATTATCTCCATGCCAGGTCTCTGAAATTCTCATATAAAAAAAACAAAACAAACAAACAAACCTTCTTTCATTGTAAACTTTCAAATAAAGACAGTTTATTTTCTCTCAAATTCTCACTTTGGCTTCAGTAGTATAGTTTATATCATTTTTAGATTGCCCTATCTTCATCTCCTCAGCAAATATCTTCCTCGTATAAACTTTTCTCATCATTGCCTCTCATTTAAATTATTATAACTAGTTATTGATTATATCATGTTCTTTCCTTTCTTATCACTATTATCTATCAATCGCTTTATAGGTGCCACACCAACAGCCATTAAGGACATTGCTTTGGCTCACCATTATCTTTTCCTTTCCAACTCTCCCACGTAACTTCAATGGCTTCCCCTCTAACCATATAGCTCCTTCCCTTCCTCAACTTCATATCCACATTATCACCCAGAACTGTTTATCCCAAATATCATAAGCTTGGGAATTTCACTTAATGATTAAGACATATTATTCTAATAATACTATTTTTTAATGAGACATTAAGAATCAATTTTGGGAAGGATGTAAAACTAGGTATTTTAGGATAAAACATGTTGTTTAAAAAATCCTGTTTAAATAAGCAAAATGCTTATTTTAGAAAATTATTGATTGGATTTTAATATATATGGAATCCAAATTGAGCTCAGTCTAAAAGACTTACAAAATTTAAACAGTGTATCTTGTAAGTAGGAATTTATGAATTGTTCTTATTTTCCAATTTAATAGAATTATGCTATTTTTAAAGTGATCTTACCTGTAAATGGCGGGTGACAGATACATTCATATCCTTGCTTATTCCATATTTCTCTTTTATTAATGCAACTGCCATTATTTTTACATGGTTTATAAGAAGAACATCAAGTTCCTGGCAGTATTTTCCAGAAAATGGAGGCTCACAGTGGCAGTTGTATGTCTTCCCCAAACTTCAGTAAGACATTTACCATGCCCAGAACAAAATTGTGAACTCAGATTTTCCTGGCAGAACTGCTCTTTCACTGTCACATTTAGTCGAAGTCCCAGGTGACAAAGCGATGGACCACTTGCCTTTACTGTGATAAAATAATGTGTCCCAACACTCAACCACTGAGGATTAATAGTGTGCATTCCTTTTAGTTTGCAACCAAAAAGTAACTGATCTTCAGTTGTGGTATTCTGCAGACAGTCAAGGAATGATGCTTCAGAAACATTCATCAAATTTATTTCTGGAGATTGAAGAGATGGTTCAGAAGAAATTATAAGAATGTCTCCTAATTGAATTTGCAAAGGGCAAATCTGGGGAACAGCTTGATTGCCTGAAGTACTCATTTTAATATTTACATCCGCAAACCAGTAATCTCCATAGGCGTCCATGCAGATGTTTTCTGTTAATGTCCAATTCACCACATATGACACGGGTTGTGTATGCCATTCTTCCACCAATTTCCATTTACATGTTGTTTTTCCATTTATAAACATGCTGTGAAGAACCGCCAAGCTCAGAATCATAATTGATTTGTTAGTCATTATTTTACAGTCCATCATGAAAATGTCATAAAGAATTGTTCAAAATGGGCTTTCAATATCGCTAGCAATTTCTGAGCAGAGATTTCATTCACGTTCAGGGATTCCTGGAAACTGGCTTTTTGTTTGTTTGTTTGTTTGTTTGTTTGTTTGTTTTTCTGAAGTGCAAGTGGATTTGATGACTGGATTTTTATCAAAAAACAGCAGAGTTCAATTGCCTTAAGTGCCCCTTTAAACAGAAGAAAAATATACATTGTTAGTAGTAAGTTTTTCCTAAACTACTTAATAATACAAAAAACTCTTAGCTGTTTTCTGTAAGGACAGTGTCACCAGTAGCTAGGTACCTTCTTTGTGAAACAAGTCCAGGAAAAAATGTGGTTAAGATATGTTGCATCTCACCCTACCCTATTCTGAAAATGTTTGTTATCATTTCATAATTAAACCAGCAACTAACTACAGTCTTTTATATCAGGCTTCAACATAATTAAAACACGATAATAGTTAAGATCTTCTTTTATGGAAGGCTTTGATTTTCTTCATATATAAATAACCTCTCTGATTAGTTTTAGGAAAAAAAACTTTAAATATAAATATCTCTCTCTGATTAGTTTTAGAAAAAAATCTTTAAAAGGCATAATAAAAAATGATTTAAATATAATGTTCATGAAATATTTTTATATAAACATAAGCCTTATGATATCTGTTGGTGATAAATCATGTTTTTATAAGAGTAATCCAGAAGATGGGAAGTCTCACATATATAAAACACTAAGAAAATTTTAGTTGTACAAATGACTAAATGTAGAATGAGTCTTTACCCAACATCTTTAGGAATGATCAGACCATACTGGGGGGCAGGGGACCGGGAGGGCAGAGGGGGATTAAAAAGGAAATGTAAAATTATTTAATGAAAATATAATAAATAAAGTAGTATTGTAGTAATGTACTCTTTCATCACTCGTCACTGATATAAAAGGAAGGGTCAGGAGATAGATTCTGTTGGGAGGCATCACTACTCCCAGAGAAAAGGAAAAAAAAACAAATAGGGATTTTGAAATTTAATTTATAAACCCAATTTTCAAAAGTAACTGTCATTCATTGAGGGTTTTCTCTGTGCAAATCACTATACTACTTTATTAACAAACTATAAGCCTCACAACAAAATTCAAATTCTAATAAGAAAGATAAATAGTATCATGGAAAACCATATTCTTCAGATTTTAATGTTAGTTATTCATTCTAAGTTCTTTGGCCACATGAACATTAATTTCTCTATTTTTTATATTAAATATATTAATTTAAAGAAATTATCATAGTAGTTTTGAATTAACAAGGTAGTACCAAAGATTGAATTAAACTATTTAAATATGTATACAAATCAATAAATGGTAGCTTTTCATTATTGTCCAATTTTACTCAGCAATTAAAATCCAGGTTTGTCAGATTCAAAATCCCAGCCTTTCTAATATACCTCAACTATCAACTAAATATTGTTAAAATAAATGATTTTATGCCATTATTAGGTAATTAACTGATAATTAATATCAAATATTCATGGTAAGTCTAATATTTTAATGGCCATTTTAGATCATATAGACATTAAATTTGAGTTATAAATTACCTCTTTGCAAATTCAGTTCTGGATATTATAAATCTATAATATATGAATTCATAAAATATGCACGTGGAAAAGTTTAAATTATGACTTTCTTAGAACTAAAAGTTCTGTTTGATCATGTTTTGAAATACATCAATCATAACTTTTGGAGTTAAATTAATAATCTCACTGAGGTGCAAAGAATACTTCAAATGAATCTATTTGTTCCTAATCTATGTGCATGACAATATGCTAGGTACCAGGAATTCATCAATGACCAAGAGAAATTAGAACTAAAAACTTAATGGAGACAGATTATGAGGCATGAAACATCATCAATTTGCTATCAAAAAGATAGTCTAGAGAACTATAAGAAAATTAGCAGGAATATTTAATAGGAAACAAAGATAAGCTTGGACAATGAAGTGGAATCATATAGAATAATTGCCTCCCCCACTCCCGCCCAAGGAGAGAAATTCCTGGAGAAAACGTCTAGCTAAATATTTTGAAATGAGCATGACACTGGACACTGAACAAGTAAGAGCAGAGCTTTTAGGTGTAGAGGAAAAAGAAATTATGATAAAATATGTGTTGATTTAGATAGGTAGTATATCAAGAGGTGGCAAGCATTATCAGTAAAGGAGTTCACATTTATCTGAGGGCGACTGAAAAACTCTTGAAGATTTTATGTAGGAGATTAACAAGACCAAATTCTTTTTTAATGACATAGGTTTAGTTGCAGGGTGAGGAATATACTAATAGGTACAACTGGGAGAGTTGACACATGTGGAGAAGGCAGTAGCACTAATCTAGTGAAACAATAGTGATTATCTGAATAATACAGTGGCAGAAATATAATAACAGTGGTGAAATCCAGAAATATTTAAGTGGTAGAATTACATGGTCTTAAAGGCTGTTGATCTAATGAGAAAGAAACCCAGGAGGAATAGTTGCAGAAACAAAATGGTAAGAGAGAGAGGATGTCAGAATCACTCGTGCATATATTGAATTTAAAGTCTATCTGAGTGAATTTCTTGTAGATGTATTCAGACATCAATGGTATATACAGATAGAAGCATAGAAGAGAAGCTGGACTGAAATTATAAATCTGACATATTAATCATATATTTTTATATTTCAATATATATGTAAAGTTGTTGGAAGATTGTTTTAAAATGTGAAAGCCCTGATCCGTTGTAAATCATGAAGAAAAGACAGAGAGATAATAAAGCAGCATAGAAAAAAATAAGTGGCAATGAATACAGTGCAGAGTAGGAGGAAAGGAGAAAAATTATTGCAAACTATTAAGATTGTGACTTTGGTGGCAGGGAATTAAGAAATTTATCTTGTGGGATGTTCCATTTTCTTTATAAAATAGGAGGTGATGGTGGACATGGTGTTTGGAGGAAGAGTTGAACAAGATTTGAAATAAACAGTGAGGAAAATGTGTGAGAATGTTAATTAAGACAAAATAGAAGAATCACTAGGCAATATTGAAATGCATTTATGGCTGTAAATCACTAATTTACAGTAGTATCAACCTGCACAGCTGCATTATTTTCCCAGTAGCCTAGTTGAAAAAAGATACAATAAAAATTAAGTAGTAAATTGGTTTAAACAAACACAGTCACCAATTTATTTCCACATGGAAATGCTAAGAAATAAATTACATTTGCATTGAAGCAGAAGTAGGTCTGTGTGACATTTTTAGACTAGCTGCAGATGTGCACTCACATTACTGTATGGCTAATCCCATGGTTCTCAGAATTCTCTTGGTCCCTAATTATTGTGCATTTATATTTTCTAAGAGAAAGTGACTTGATGTATTGCTTTTCTATCTCAAGAAAATGAAATAAATAAAAATAGAAGCCCCCAAAAAAGAACTTTTGTGAGGTCAATATGCATCTATGTGTGCTGAATACAAAATACTTTGGATATTATTAGAACAAGATTAATATAAATGTTACATATGAATACATTTAAATAAGGAGCAGTAATTTGGACTTGAAAGGTAAGTATAATGTGTGAATCAGTTCTTCATTTATAAAGACATGGCTCAATTCAGCAAGTCAAATGACATTCTGCTCTCTTATAAAAAGAAATATATGTTCATAGTGTGTTCAAGAGCTGAAATCAAAATAATTTTTCATTTCATTTGTTAGTGATATCTTATAAATTCTTCAGCTAAGTACCTAGGTATCCAGGAACTATAATAGAGTCATTCATAGCATTGCACGTAATTGCAACCATAACGTCACTTGGCAGTGATGCCACTGAGATAATATTTCACAGGAAAAAAAAAACAAACAAGTATTTTCAGATGATGTGAGCTGTATCACTTTTATATTAGCTTTGTAGTTAGATTAACAAATAAAGCACAACATAGATTCAACATTAATAAAACACAGATAATATTCTCCCATTCAAATATACAAATCATTTAAAATGATCTCCTTAAAAAAATAGGAGATAGATTTGAATAAATACATTTTATATAAACAAAAAACGATTTGAATGTAATGCATCTATTATAGTGTTTGATTATAATGGACATTCAATAAAAGATACCTGAGTGAAGTTTAGTGAAAATATATATAACTCACTTGCACTGTGCCACTGCATCATATCATGACTGTGGAGGCTTTTAATGAGTTTGCAGTTGATTCTGATACTGGTGTTTTCTTTTTTTAATTTTTCACCCAATTATGAAGTACGATCACCACAATTATTAGCTATTTATTTTCATAAATTATATATTATACTTGATAAAGCATATAAAAGTAAAAATTAGAAATATAAGAGATAAAATTAACAGATATAAAATGATAATGTTTTGCGCTTGACCTTTAGAGTGCACAACACATTTTGGATACCACAGAATAAATTAATATTGCAGGAGAGAAATGAAAATGTGTGTTCTAGAATTGCCAAAGTAGCTACACCTGTCAGCAGCACAGAGAATAAATATGCTAGCAAGGAGTCCATTAAAGGGCAAAAATAGTAAATTTTAAATTAAAGTTGAGTTAGAATCTATGGAGTAAAGCCAACCAAATTAGGAAGAAGAATATTTAAAACATGCTTCCAGTAATAGGACCAAAGGGGCTTAGGTAAAAGATGACAAAGATAAAATCCTGAAAAACAATAATGTTCATTTATTAGATAGGTAAAAAAAAATAGGTATTTCAAAATAACTTTACATTTTGTTAAGGAAAACAAAGGAGGAAAATGTTTTTGAAATTTTTTGAAGTTAGTACTTATATAAATTATGAAGTGTGTTTACTAATTTGATGGTTACAATGCAGTTTAATTAATGTAACAGTAACAGAAAGATTAGAGTTAGGTGGTAGGTTTAGAGGAGTCAAGAGAGAGAAAAAGCCAATGTAGAAAACTCTTGAAAAAACAAATCATCTATGAGAGAAAAAAAAAAAAAAAAGAGTGAGCAAAGAAGTCACCAGAATGTAATTAAATCTCATTTTAGACTGTTCTACAGAAAGCTATCTTTGACCTCAAAACCTTAATCTGGCCACTCCTCCCAACATGTCTTCACATTGTGAAATGCCTCAAAATACCTTACAAAGGAAATAATGTGCAAATATGTAGCTTCATTCTATTCCCTGAAAATCATTTTACTTCTTTCTCTTGCCTTTATATAATTTTCAACTGAAGAAACACTCAAGAAGGGAGTGAATATAGGAAATGCGTAGGGATCAGTGATGCTAGGAAATAGGATTAACCACAAGGATGAGTTTAGAAATGAAGTATGTCATGGAATTAGGTTTAGGGTTGAAATAAAGTCAGAAATTTTTGGTTTGCTCATTCTCATTTACATATAAAGGTGTAATGTATCATTTTAACATGTTGAAATGGCTAGAAATTAAATTTAACTTGTCATTATTTTAAAATATTTTTATTTTTATTCCACATGCTCAATGAATAGGCCTAAATATTTTTAAATGGGTATTATTAAAAAGTACTTACATCATAAGAATAGAATTTGTTTGCTAAGATTAAAATATGCATTCTGTAAGTAACCTAGACTAGAAATAATTTGAAATAGTATCACCATGTCTGTGTTTGCATGTAGCCTTCAATAAAATGTGAGAGTAATCAAAATGTGTAAATATCATATTCCCATTCTATAGATAATTAATGAATTTAAATGATTACATTAGGTTTCATTATTTAAGTCTTTCATGACAATATGCCCTATCTCTTGACTGAGATCATATATTTTTCCAGAATATTTTACAGTACAAAAAGGAAAAGCTACATTTAAGGAAACCATCTAAATGATACTTGCCATAATCTAGTTAGTATATAATATCTGGATCCAAAGTGTTAATAGGAATAAAAAGAAAACTCAATGTGTTATCATTCAAATGAAGAATTAATGATTTCTGGGAAGTAACTGAATATAGAGTATAAAGAAGTCACCAAACTAAGACTATCATTTTTAACTCCTATTATGATTTTTATATTAACTTTTTTATGTCTTGTGATTATATTGCATCAAAACATTGCATTTCATATATGACACTGTGAAAAGGTGTAGCGATATTGTTGACATATCAGAATACAGAAATTATTTAGTAATAGTCTAACCTTACTTTTAATATATTACCTCAGCAAGATTGCAATTATCTAGAGGCTGAAAAATATTAATGTTACTTAGAAAATGATGGTATTATAATATCATAATTATAATATAATAATAATAATTTTCCCTTAGGAAACAGAAATGGTTTTATAAAATAAATATTTGAATAAACTATGCTTTGTTTTAGGCTTCCTTCTTCCTATTTTTAATTCAGAATATTATTTTATAGACTCCCCTCTATTTTTGTTTTTCAAATTAGGTGAGACTTCCTTTCCATTGTCTATATATTTTAGTTTCCATAAAAATTTTAAAAATAAATTTCTTTTGTTGTTAAAATAGTAGACTTTCATTGAAATTTAGATAGCTAAAATCCACAAAAAGCCAGAGGCTATTTGACTTATAGCCAAAAATGTTTTGAGAGTTGAAATCTTTTTTCCAACTTCAGGTACCAATTCTTGCTTTCTAAAATTTATTCCTTGGAAATGTTAAATGCCATAGAAATGGCAAACTTTCCTACATCTTTTATTTGTATATTCTAGAGATATACTTATTCCTTGCTGAGGTCTTTAATAAATAATTTTAAATTTTGTGAAATTTACCTGAGGTCCACATTCTTTAGTGATCTGAATGTTTAGACAAATAGGGTAATAATGACTCCAATGGACAAGATTAAAAAGAAAATAAACTAAAAATATATTGTGAAAGTGAAAAAGAATCCAAACACATGGGCACAGCAAAAAATATATATAGCTATATACACAAAATGATATAAAAGTAGACAGATAAGTGATCCTAACATATCCAAAACAAAATGCCATATAGTGAAGTGACAAAAATGTAGAACAAATTATTTCCTTGCACCTTTTGAAATGTATTAATTCTTAATAAAATTTTATTTTATTGTTATTAAAGTTTTTAAAAAATCAATAATTTAAAATAATGAAAATACTGCTTCATTTATGAAGTGAAAGCTGTCCTCCACTCTCAAAATCATCACTTATCGCATGCCCCATAGAATATACATTTATTCATTTTTCTGAGGAGCGTAATTTTGTGTTGTCAAATATAAAAATACATATAATGCAGTATGAAATACTATGTATATAGTATATATAATATACATAACAATATATAAAACACATACAGATTTTAATTTTTAAATCTAGTGTTTCTTTTTTATTTTCTAAGACTTTTACAGAATTAGAGGCAGAGTGCAGTGCTCTTGTGTATATAACGTCATCCAGTTTCCCCCATTTTTAATATCTCACATTAGTACGATGCATTTGTCACAATTAATGAGCCATCAGTTCATTAACTAACTTTAGTTAATAAGTCCATATTTCATTCAGATTTCCTCAGTTTTTACTTTCTGTCCTTTCTCTTTTCCAGGATCCCATCTAGACTACTGCATTATATATCGTAGTCATAGCTCCTTCGGCTCTTCTTGGTTGTGACAACTTTTCAAACTTGCTTTGTTTTTGATGACCTTAATATCTTTTAGAACTGGTAAAGTATTTTGTAGAATGTTCCTTAACTGAGAGTTGTCTGATGTTTATATCATGGTTAGACTGGAGTAACATGATTTGGGGAAGAAGACCACAGAAGTATTGTCTTTTTTTATCACATCATATTGAAAGGTACATAGTATCAACATGAGTAATCACAGTCCGTGTTAAGCTTGCCATCTGGCTTGAGGAAATTTTTGTCAGTTTTCTCCACTTTATGACGTATTCATTTCTCCCATCCCTACCCTGCACCACCCCTTCCATTCCCATACTGTATTGTTTGAAATGTAGTATGGTGTTTTGTCTTATTAAAAAACAAAACAAAACAAACAAAAAAACTGCTTATTTTCCTAAGTTGCAGTAACATTTTTCACTCCTACCAGCAATGAATGAGAGTTTATATTACTCTGTATTCTTGCCAGCAGTTTTTATTTTAAGTTCTTTAGATTTTAACCATTCAAATAAGTGTTTTGTAGTATATCATTCTTTATTTTTGAAATCCATTATGACAAATGTTGTTGAGTACTTTTTATATGTATATTTATTATTTGCATATCTTCCTTGGTGAAGTTTGTTCAGCTCTTAATGGACATTTTTTAATTGGATATTTTATTATTGAGTTTTAAGAGGGTTTTTTGTATATTTAAATACAAAAACATTATCAGATGGGCATTTTGCCAATATTTTCTCTGTTTATCTCCCATTTTCTTAACAATGTCACTTGCAGAGATAAGTCTTTAGATTTAATAAAATCCAAATTTTTATTTTTTTTCTTTTATGAACCACACGTTTAGCATTGTATTAAAAAAATCCACTGCCAACCTCAAGTACACCTAGATTTTTCTCTTACATTTCTTTTAAAAATTTTATAGTTATGTGTTTTATATTATGTAGTATTTTGAGCTAATTTTTATTAAAAGTGTAAGTTTCATGTGTATGTTCATTTTTTCCTTATGGATATTAAATTGTTCCTAAAGCAATTATTGAAATACTTTCTATCATTTAATTATCTTTGCTCCTTTCAAAGATTGGTTGACTACATTTGTGTTGGTTTTTTTCTAGGCCCTCTATTCCATTTTACTGACTATGTGTGTATTCTTTCCCCAATAACATACTTCCTTGATTACTCTTGCTTTATAATAAGTCTTGAAATCAGGTAGAGTAATCCTTCATCAGTATTGTGGCTATTCTAGTTTTTCACCTTTCCATACTTTAACACCAGGTGTCAATATTAACAAAATAATTTTCTGTTATTTCTATTCAGATTGTGTTAGATCTATAGGTCAAGTGAGGAAGAATTCACATCTTAACTATATTGGGCTCTCAAACAACAAACATGAATATCTCCCCAATTCTATCATTTAAGATTTTTTCATGAGTTATAAATTTTTTTCCATTTGGGTCTAAAATATTTTCATAGATTTATATCTAATTATTTATTTTTCCATGCTATTATAATTTTTTATTCCCATTTCACTATTGTTTATTGCTGTTACATGGGGAAACAATTGATTTCTGTTAACTTGTTTCAGACTTCTATACTCACTCATTAGTTCCAGGGGAATTTCTTATATTTGGAAATAGAAGCAATTTTACTTTTTTCTCACCAACCTGCATATCTTTCATTTGTTTTTCTTGTCTAATTGCACTAACTAGGACTTCCACTACATATTGAATAGGAGTAGTGAGATGATATTCTTGCTTTCTTCCTGATCTTAAAAGTATCTCACTTTTCAGCATTAAATATGATGTTAACTATCAGTTTTGTAAATATTCTTTACCAGTTGAGGATTTTCCTCTGTATTCTTAGTTTTCTGAGAGTTTTTAATTATGATTGGTTGTTGGATTTGTCAAATATTATTTATGTGCCAATCAATATAATCATATGATCATTTTTCTTTAGTCTGTTAATATTGTGAATTACATTAAAAATACAAAGTCAACCTTATATATAGAATACAAATTATTCATGGTTTTTTAAATTTCTCATTTGATTAAAGTTGGCAATTTTGTTGAAAATTTGTGTCTATGTTCATATGAGGTATTTATATATAGTTTTCTCTTTATTTTAATGTGTTTGTCTAGTTTTGCAATTAGGTTAAGAGTGCTCAGTGATGAGCCAGAACGTGTTCCTTCTGCTTCTATTATCTGACAGAGATTATGTGGCGTTTACAAGTGATCCTTTTTGTATAATTTCCTCCCCTTAGCTGAGATAGTCTAGAGGAGGGCAGAGTTAAAGAACATCTTTTTCCATTGTCCTGGGACAAAACTCTAGGAAAATTTTCCCTCTAGAGAGTAAGCTTTTGGTATGAAGAGGTCTGGGTTTATTTCAAAAGAATTTCTCTTTCCATCTCCTTCATTGGTCCTTTTTAGATCATTCTCAGATTTTTACAATAAGAACTTGGTAGATATTCCAAATGTAAAGCCTATGAAAGTTTGAGGCCCACCTAAAATTTTGGCTTCCAGGAGTTCTTAGTCCATACAGGCTTTAGCGATCACTAAAATTCCCATTTAAGTGTCCCTACCAGTTTTTGCATCCAGTGGTTTTTGTTCTAAGAGATATCTGCTATGATTCTCTCTGTCCTATCTTTCCAGATTTAAAATGGCAGTTTGCTCGGTAATGTCAGTTTTCTGGGAGTTCAGAGAAAAGTCACTGATGTTCATTTTGTTCAGCTTTATCTTTCTATAAGGATGGAAATGACAATTTCCAAGTTTTTTATATGTTGGAGCTATAACTCAAAATCTGCATTGAATTTTACTGATTTTTACTAGATTTTTCGGAATTAGAGCTGTCTTTATGGAAGAAAAGGATTTTGCATATTTTCACTATAGTCGCTCTACCAAGTAGTATTCCATTCTATGGATATACCATAATTTGTTTCTCTGTTCACCTGATGATGAACATTGGTGTTTCCAGGTATTGTCTATTAGAAATACAGCTTCTATAAATATTCAATTATAAGTCTTTTGTGGACATATATTTTTATTGATCATATCTGATGCCTCAGAGTAAAATGGATGTTAATTGTTTATCTTTTTAAAAAACTGCAAATATTCTTCAAAGTTGTTTCACCATTATACATTTACATCAGCAGTTTGTGAGGGTTCAAATTATCTACAAAACCTGCTACAAGAAGTCTCTTTTATTTCAGTTGTTCTAACATACATTTCATTATGGTTTAATTACTAATAATCTTAAACATTTCAATGCTTATTTGACATCTGCAAATTCATTCTTGGTGAAGTATTTGTTCAAATGTTTTACCTACTCTTAATAGGGCTGTTTGTTTTCTTACTGAATTTTGAGAGTGCTTCACATTTCTAGATACAAATCCTTTGCTAGATATATGATGTACAAATATTTTCTCCCAGTCTGTGGCTTAAATTTTCATTCTCTTAAGAGATCTTTTTTGTATCTTTTACAAAGCAGATCTTAATTTGATGATGTCTAATTTATTTTTTCTCAAAGCTCTTGAACTTAATATAAACTCTTGCAAAAATGGTGAAATACAGCAAGAAATTCCTTTTTTTATTTGTCTGTTTGTTTGTTTGCTTGTTGGTTTTCCCCCTGTAGACTTCCATCTTGGATTTCTGTAATCTGGACTGACTTCATTCCAAATGAAGCTCAGCTGTCCTGGATTTTTTTAAATAAATATCATGCTGCCTATCCCTTTCATCCCACTTCTCGGTTGGATCCTTGTTCTTGGACCCTATATATTATTTCTCAACACGATCCTTCATTTCGGTGGAGAATATTTTCTAGTAGGTCTCTCAGCAAGGGTGGATGG
Organism: Eonycteris spelaea; assembly: GCA_003508835.1. NCBI lineage: Eukaryota > Metazoa > Chordata > Mammalia > Chiroptera > Pteropodidae > Eonycteris > Eonycteris spelaea. Next base: position 3,885,357 of record PUFA01000164.1, read on the forward strand.
GTGACATATTTTCAAAAATCTCATTGAAAATATGAAAATATCATTAGATTCACATTTTTGATATTTTTTTTTGTCTTGAGTATAGAGTACTAGATTGAAGATTTTTTTTTCTGCAAGAAGGCATTATTTCATTTCCTTCATTTTTTTTTAGATAAAAAATCCAATATAATTCTTATTTCCAATCCTTTGTATTTTTTTTCACACAAACCTTTACCTCTGATATTCTAAATTTTTCAGTGATAAGACTTGAATTGTGTCATTTGTCATTTATTCAGATGACCCAAATAAGGTTTATGTGGGTATGTGTATGTGCATTGATGTAATTTAAAAACCTATGTTATTTAATTGTAAAATAATATCACTCAAGGCAATTATTTCACTTAATGATTTCTTTATTCAAATGAGAAATATGGTGTAAGTAATATTGGATGATGGACATGATTCTACACTGTCTCTTGTTTTCTTTGTGGTTAACTTCAGAATATTCTTTGGCTGTACTTAAAATATTTTAAAGGTAATATTTTTATATGTAAGAAACACTCTTACCATTCCTTAAAGATATGTTTTTAACTTCTTACCTATAAAGATTGAAACTGTTTTCAGGCAGTCAGGCAACAAAATTGACAAACAGTAAGTAGACTATGCTGCTTTTTATTCTTATTTTTTGAAATTTTTTTGCAATAAGAATATGTTATGCATGATGTTTTTTAAAAGAACTTTAGGAAAATAAAATCCCTGCTTATTTTCTTACTAATGGTAAAGTTTATCTTTATCTATTAGAGGGAAATTTTCCTCTAACTGCTGTAGAAATATTCTATCTTAAACCAGAGAAAATTACCAATTAAATTGCTAACTTCTTAATGCATGCTTACTGCATGTGTTTGTTCTTATAATTTCCTATATATTGTGGAAACCATGTGCCCTAAGCTAGAATAAAGAAATTGTTTGTAATTGCTATTTCAGTCTTCCTAGAAGGTATATTTTTTCCAGTCTAAAGATAAGCAAAACTGTTGTCGAAAACATAAATAATTCATCCAAGATCATATAACTTGTGTGTTATAAACTGAGGATTTAAAAACCACTCTAATAACGGGTTACCTTAAGGTTACCATTTCTGTGACATTTCCCCTTAAAGTCCCTGGCACACTTAGACATTAATATCTATAGTTATCCCATGCTTTTAGATACTTTTACAAATATGAGGAAATATATTGCTGGATAATTTTATGTAGGAATCTTTGTTCGATATTCTAAAACTCTTTTGGGGTATAAAAATATCATGTTCCCTAGCACATATTAAGGCTGAAGATATTTATAGAATGACTACTGGAAGGAAGGGGAAAAAAGAAAGAAGAGAGAAGAGAAAAGAAGAAATTAAAGAAAGATGGTGCATTTAAGGCATTAAGATGCTGAAAACATTAAATACAGTGATATACATATTAAAAATCCTAGCACAATTCTGGCACATAAAAGTTAAATTTTATAAGATATGACAGATCGAATCTGTGCCCTGCCTACAAATGAGAAAAACTTCTATTTAAAGATGTATATAGTCTATATATGAAATCACATATTTCTCATGTAAATGTGTCTACTTCTAAGCAATTAAGCCTTTAGGTAGTCAAAGGTCACTTTGTCTAATCCCCATAGACATTAAAGTACTTCTAAGTATGGTGAATTTAGTGTCCCTAGAAATGTAACCTTGACAATTAAAAGAGGAATTAAGACATGTAAGCAACTCTCAGAAGTCTCATTTAGGGTTAGAAATAAAATGTCCTAGAAGCACGAATGGTAATTTATTTTTCAGGGGAAAAGATAGAAAAATAGAAATTTCAGTATAGGGAACCAGTTTCTTAAAGATGTCAACAAGAGTTACGACTTTTGAAGGCTTAAACTGCATCAGGCTCTATGCTAAAAGTTTTACATGTTTTATTATTTTTAATCTTCAACCTTTGAAATTAGCACACTTATTCATCTTCATTTCATATATGAGGGAACAAAAATGTACAAAGATGCATGTTGTTCCTAACTTCTCTTTCACCATTAATTTCCTTAAAATTCCCCCTATCAAAAATAATTTTCCTGGAGGCATTATAGTGTAAAGGAATAAGAGTTTATGAGAAAACAGTAGAACTAATTCTGGTGCAGACCCCTGCCACTTATTAGTTTGGAGCACCTACTTATTAATCAGATAAAATTCTCTTACTGAGGAAAAAAAGAGTTTAGATTTAACAATCTGTCATGCACATTTCAGTTCTAACACTGCATGTTGCTATAATGTTTTCTTTAAAATAATTTTTAAAATACTATTTATGATGGTTAATTTTATGTATCAACTAGTTTGGGTCGAGGGATAAACAGATATCTGGTCATTTGGGAATATGACTGTGAAGGTATTTCTGGAAGAGATTAGCATTTAAATCAGTACAAGGAGTAAAGCAGATGTGGATAGGCATCGTCCAGTCTGACGGGAGCCTGAATAAAATATGGGCACTGAACACGTTAACCAAAACTTTTACTTCCTTGAATGTAGCTGGAAGCTAGGTGGACTCTTCCTGATCTTATGATGCTGTACCAGGGACAGGGACGCGGGTGAGAATGTCTCAAATCTCTCTACCAGTTTCGGAGAATCTAATTTCACATTTTTCTAGTGTGCAGAAGACTCTCATTTAGTTTCTGAAATTCTCTCAAAGGGAATTTATCTGTGAATTGTTGCTGAATCAATATTTGTGAGGGGAAGAAGGGTCTTGGTTTTCCTACTCTGCCATTTTTCTGACACCACACTTCATATATTTGGATTGCACTTGATATACATTGCTATCCTTAGGTTATTTCTTTTTGTCAATTAAGACACATGAATAATTTATAATGAATAAAAGGGGAGAAATTCAATATACTTTTCACAAAATTAATGGAAATAGACATTTAAATATAGTGTATTTTTGTGATGGCAATGGAAATTGGTAAGCTAGAAAGTCATAGGTTAGACATAATAATGTTCTTTAGGATGCAATGAACACCTTAAAGTGTGTATATATGTGTATATATATACACACATATATACAACAAGAAGGATAAACTCATCACAAAGTTATTATAATGCCTAATCTACTCATAGCATTCCCAAGCAAGTCTAATTCCTTTATTCACAAATGCTTCTATCCCCTTTTTAACAACATGGATCACCAATTTTTTAGAATGATAATTTCATAAGATAAATGGCATTCTGATTTAGTGCTTGATTCCTACTCAAAATATTCCCAGACATAATAAGAATATTTCAATCTTTTGTTATTTTCTATGTATTTCGATTCTACTTTATAATTGGAGAGATAAAGATCAAGGATAAAAGATACCATACTTAGGATCAAAAATTGGGGGACAAACATAAAATTATGATTAATGATGACTAAGATTCACATGCTCCAATATTCTGTTTGCAAGAGTGGTATCAAATTGTTATTACTTTGTCACCCTAAACTGAAGTATATAGGGATTTATTTGTTGCAATTAAGAGAAAAAAAATGATTTGGTCATGCATAATGAGTCTCTTATCAAAGTTAATTCTGATGTAGTATATGACAAAGAACGAGGCTGTCATTTAATAGATATAAAAAGTACAATATAGAATGACTGTCTTTAAATGACAAAAACTATGAAAATATTTTTGATACCTCAGCTTTTTTAAATAGAAAGTTAGTGATGTGTATGTGTGTGAAATATTATGTGGTGAAATCCAATAACCAAATTCCTTTAATAATTCTATCCTATTTCTTAGACTTATTTATATAGTCAGATGTATCTGAAAGTTCATATAAAGTGTCCATATTAAGAAAGATAAGTCTCCTTAGTCTGGAAGAAAGTGACTCGTTTGATTGGCTAAACTTACAGCATCCACTCCATCAAACATTCTTTTATAGTATATGCTATACACAATGTCTGTGTCCTCCCAAAACTCATATGTTGAAGTCATAATTTCCATGTGATGGTATTTAGAAATGGGCCTTTAGGAGATAGTTTGCTTTACATGAAGTCATGAGAATGGAGCCCTCATGATGGGATTAGTGCCTTTATAAGAAGAGACGGAAGCATGCTCTCTGCTCTGTGGTACCCACCTCTCCTCTCCCTCATCCTTTTCCTCCCCTCCTCTCTCTTCTCTCTCATTCCCAATCTCTCTCTCTCTCTCTCTCTCTCTCTCTCTCCTCTCTCTCTCTCTCTCTCTCTCTCTCTCTCTGCCTGTCATGTGAGGACACAGCAAGAGAATAGCTATCTACAAACCAGAAATAAGGCTGCTCTCACCAGACACTGAATCTGTCTGCACCTTGATTTTGTACTTCCTAGACTCTAGAACTATAGCAACAAACCAACAAACAAACAAATAATTTTGTTTTAGGCCACTTAATCTGTGAAATTTTGCTATAGTAGCCCCAATTAAGACATAGCATTCATTACATGACTATTAGAGGATTTTAAACATATTTTTCTTGTTGTTTAATGCCAATCTATCCCAAATCTCCAAGCTATATAAGCATAGAGATTCTATTCTTTCATATTCACCAAAATATTCCCATATTCAGTGTCTATCAGGGTCCTTGACATTTAACAGATGCTAAATATTTTGTGATTTGAAAAATCAACAAAATAAGTGAACGAATGATAATATAATTAATTTTTTAGTTATTAAATTAGTTTATTTTATATAGTTGAGGACATTTACTTGTATATTTCCTTTTTGTCTTTATAAAATACAGTGTTATAACATTTATAATAATGCTATCTAATCTTAATACTACTTTACTTTTCTTAGCACTTGCAAAATTGTTACTCAGGAAACGTCCATAAAATTGGAAGTCTAAATCTACCATCTCAGCTTTTGATTTTATTATACTTGAATCATTTATCTGAAGTTTACAGAGTAATTTTCTGATGAAGTGAAAATAAAAATCTACCTATTATGATCTATGTGAGAAATTATATTGCTTATGACAGAATATAATGTTTATAACTATAAATTAGATAATTAGTGAAAGAATTTTTTCAGGCATGTTCTTCTTAAGTTTTGAAATATGTATGCATATATATGTATCAAAACACATCCTAGCATATATATTTTAAGAATTTCTATCCATCTTTGCATCCAAAATATATGCTAATTTTTATTACCCAATTTGCATATTACATATGTTATTCAATTTTCTCTGTAAGACTATTGCCTATGTATTTCATTTAATTTTATCTTTTCTTGTATTCATTATCACATATTTTAACATCTTTTATGCAGGTGTGGTATAAACTCTAATGATTTCTGAAATTTTGGATAATAACTGAACTTTTCACATTCTATTAGTAATCCTGTTTTTTAACCTTTCCTTAGATCTAGTTATGAAGTATTTAATGTAACATTTTTAAAGTGTAATGTTTCAGAAAATAACAAAACATGAAAATCAAAGTTAAATCTAGTACATCACATTTTAAAATTCAAAATCACTTTAATATTTAGCTTGATTGCTGATTATGTCCTGAGAATTATGTTTATAAGCAAATATAAATGGCATCCTCAAATATATATACTAACAGGAGGAAAAAATAACATTTGTTGACATCATATATTACATCAAACCCCAAGAATAGCCCTGTCACATCATATTTTTTTTGAAAAAGGTTTATATATTGCTAGATGACAGGTGGCTGGCAATTACATAGATAAATCAGGGAAAGTATATATTAATAGAGAATAAGTTCTCCATTATGGGAAATTTGCTAAAAAAAAAAAAAAAAAGCTGAATGATTGCTCCTCAAGGATGTTATGAAAGAAGTTACTACACTGAATGTTAAGTTCATCTGGGTGATTTCTAAGGGTCTTCTATTTCTAATGCAATACAAACGCTGACCTACGATCTCTGTCAGTAATACACCTAGTTCTCCAATGATGTGAGCATTTGATTCTCCAAATCTCACAAGGAAGCTTTTTTGGAACCTATGTGGATGAGGGAATATGGAGATGAGTTCTGACATCAAAGACTTAATTCTCTTTGCGTTTCCCTTTTTATGACAGTAACAACCTATACCTAAAGCACAAGGTTGCTATACAAATAAACAAATCGATAAATGAGAACATACTAAGAAACAAAAGCCTTTCATAATTATGTAATATAACTATAAGACTTCAAACATCTTAATAGCAGGATCTGTGTCTATAATTTATGGTTATCCCTCAAAACTAAATGCCCTCTACCCCTGCCGAAAGAATAGTCTCCCTTTGCTTGTTGATGTATTAACCTCATCTTTACAAGATGTTTGTTCTTCTCAATATATGCTCCATTCTCACCCCAGATTGTCTCTAGAGTGATAACCCATGTCAAGTAACAGCTTTGCCCTAAAAAGCTAGTACAATCCCAAATTAAAAAAAAAAAAAAAAAAAAAAAAAAAACCTAAAAACTAGAAATTTCAGGATTACACTAATATGTATTGAGGGGAATGAGAAAAACTGTAGTAGTAGATCTTGAGGGCAGAAGAATGTGAAATGAAATGTCAGGATAGATCTTCAAGAATTTTCATTAACATAGGAGCATCTTCTTTAATGTAACAAGGCCATCTGTAGCTAGTCTTAAGAGGATAACTCCTTAAAATCTAAAATTAACAATGTTCCAAAGGAAATCAAGTAGAGATGTCAGAAATTCCTGGCATATTTTTGTAGTTTTCTAAAAGATGGAATATTAGAGTGAAATTAATATTCAACTGAGACCTGAGAACTGACCCAAACTTGAGAACTGACCACCAGGCTATGATCCCAGGAGGGCTAGAATATATTGTCTTTACCAAGTCAATAAAGAATGCCCCATTGAGAGAAACACTTATAACTTTGAGCAGGTCAGTAGTGGCTATTTTCTTAGGCTATGCCTGTTCTAAAGATTGGGGAGGCTGCATGGAATTCTGCTTTCTCATGTGAAGGAGTTATGAAGTTTCAGAATATAAAAATTAGGTGGATCTAATTCACCTGTAGACCCACATATATAGTTACTTCTACCATTACCAAATATGTGCTTAGGATAAATATAATAAGTACCTGGCATATCATTTATATAAGTCCATGAATTGTGGATTACCCACATTATGAAAGGAAAATCCAAGAAGAAATCCTTTTATTTGTCTCCATATGTCACATCAAGATGGGGAATGAGAAGAATTGAAACATACTATGTTGGTTATTCATATCAAATCCACAAACAGTTCACCTTCTTAGTTCTTGTACAAACCAGTAAGTAATCAGGAATAATGATGGACTACCTTAATAAAACTAGGTGATAACTCAAATAATAGATGCTGTATCACATGCAGTACTGTGGCAGTTGTGAGAATGCACCTCACAGATCTTCAAATATAGGAAGCTGAATTGAACAAGGGCCCGAGCCGCTGAGCTCTAAAATATTTCATCACATTTTCACTGAGCCCATGCTTCTAAAGGAGTGCTCTCATCTAATAATTAAACATGGTAGAAATACTAAGGCAGGTTCATTCTGAAAGAAATAGCATTCTTCTGATGCCCAACTCTGGCTTGAGGATGGCTCGATGGCCTTGCTAAATCTTACTTTGATTGTAGAATGGTCTAGGATGCTTTCACCTAATCTTCATTCTTTATCAAAATGTGTATTAGCCAGCATTCTTCAGAGAAACAGAATCAGTAGAAGATATATCTGTATTTATTGCTATCACTATCTCTATCATGATAGATATGCATATAGATATCCACAGATAAACTTAGCTATACACAGATATAGCTATAGGTATACATAAATTCACATTCAAAGTAAGTGTCTATTCTAGTAAGAACAAAACACTGCAATGTCCATGATGGAAGGGGTCCATTGTAATTGATCTGCCATCAAAGAGGTGACTAATCACCTCAGGGAGTGGTGCCATATTGGGTTCTCAGTGTTGATCTCTGCTGCTGTCAGATTATACATTCAGCTGTGGTTATAACAAGGTCAATCTTAGTGAGTAAAAGTACATATTGCTCAGTCTATGCCATCATGTTCACTATTTTTTTTTCTTTCTTTCTTTTCTTTCTTTTTCTTTCTTTCTTTCTTTCTTTCTTTCTTTTTTCTTTTTTTTTTTTTTTTTTTGTAGCCTATGGGGCAAAGACTATAGTAGTTAGGGAAAGAGGCTGACTGGTATCCACAGAATGTGCCATTCTATCCACTTGATAAAGCATTCCTTCTCTGCCGAGGTGGGTGTCCTTAGGTATATTAAGTCTTGAGGTTAGACAATCTCAGAAGAAACCTATTTTGGGATAGTAGTATAATCTGGCCAGATTTAAGGAGGTCTAGAAGGCATTATAAATTATAGACTCCCATATCACCTCCTCTGCTTCACTGGAGCCTCTTAGCTGACACTACAGCCACAATGGGAGTTTCATACGTCCAATTTACAGAAAAAAAAACACTTGGGTATAAATCACATGTGAGTTCGCTTGCAATGGCACTATCCAGAAACATACTTCTACATTACAGCTCTAGACAGGATGATACTACAAAATAATAATAAACAGAAATCTTCTCAAGGAACAGAACCATGAGTACTATACCATCATAACTTCCAAGAGAATAGATGACATAACTCTTAGAAGTTATCCATCTCTCCTTCAGATCACCCATGTTTAAGCATAGAAAGGTCATGAATATCATGATAGAAGGAATGGAGGCTTGTTACGTATGAACCTGAGGATACAGGACAAATAAAGTTATTCCCACTGGTCTAGGCCAGACTTGTGAGTAGCTTAATCAGATTGAGGTCTGATACCACCCTGTTCGTCAGAGGTCCTAGTCAGATACTTGATGATAATTCAAATACCTGAACAAAAGTCATTAATCCACACCAAATGGATAATTAGTCTAGATCTGAATTTGATTTTCTGGACACACACAGTTCCTCCCTAAGCCACAACAATTGAGATTGCACACAATACCTTATCTATAAACAAGATAAGTGATAACCTTATTTCAGACTAAGAGGTTCATTATATGAGGTGGGGGCGGGGAATTAGTGTAATGTGCTTATGACCATGGAATTCAATGGCTGTACCATATGCAGTAACCTAGAATCAGTTTAAGAGAACTGTTACATAGATTACTAAAAACTCTGCAGAGGCATCAGCATAGTTATAACATATACATTGAAATAGTGACCAATATATGAGATAGTGTATTCACATGAATCTAGAAAATAGGGATTAAAGTATAAATGATATATATCTCACCAAACAGTACACTTATGGAATTCTGTCCTCACAATATTGGGCTGTCTGGTTCTTAAGGACAACACTCTGCCAAGGGAACATAGAAAGCATTTCACTGTAATAGAAGTTGTAACTACAATCAGATCACTCTGAGGCTGAGGTAGTATATTTGATACTACCTAATCAATTGAGGAGATTTACATCTAGGATCTGAAAGATTTACTCAGCATCACTTTTTCCATAACTCTTTCAAAACTATCAATGGGCATTTCATCAGCAGCAATCCAACAGTAACATGATAAAGATCCAGGCTTTTAAGAGATGAAGTTCTAGATTTGTTTAGGCAAGCTTCTCAGACAAGTTTCAGTATTTCTGCAAGAGTTTGGGAAGTCCAGGAAGGGTGATCCAAGGTGGAATGATAAAAATCAACTCATGCCTCAGTAGGAGCTTTAGAAACAAGAATTATAAATTGTTTAGTCTTTTTGTTTTGAGTTCTTGAGGCGATCACAATTAGCCACCATCTTGAAGAGGATGTTACAGTTAATTAGATTTCCTGTTAGAGACTTACTCTTAAAAAAAAAAAAAAAGTGATACAGGAATTAGGCATAATGGAAGGGCATTATAAGCAATTATGTCTGAATGATGCAAGGAGTGAACTATGCCAGACATATTTTATGCTATACTTAAAAGAATCTCAACCAAACTAATGTTCTCACTTTTGAATGCTTACTTTCTCTTAACTCTATGTTAATTCTGTGACCTACTTATCTCTGCTTTGGAGCTAGATCAAATATTATATGAATTTAAAATTTGATAGAGAGAAATTTTTCTTTCAAAATATTGCATCAGTTGGTCCACCAGACAATATGATTTGCAGAATCTTCTCATTTTAAGTAGTAAAAACTAAGATCTGCATGTTTTTATCAATTAAGGCTAATACCTGGATCCTCTGGGCTCAGATGAAGTGCAAGACAACATAAGGTAGGATCTGGCTTCCCAGAACTACCTAACATCCTGATGCAATTCAGAAATTCAGAAAAACTAAAATCATATGGAACAAACTTTGAGCATTGAGATTCAGTATACAGGAAGACTGATTAAATAAATGCTCTTTTTGTTACTTCCTCTAAAGAAATGCACTAAAACCAGAATTTCTTCTGTATACTCTCTTTGGAGTTTTCTTGTGACCCTGAACTATATTTTCTTTATGGTGGTAACATATCGTCCTGTGTTTGCTTCTTACCCCTTCCTGCCTCACTTAGTTTTTCTCCATTCTCACTGCCTTGGAATTGTGTCTTTCTAAAAATCATTAAAGTCTAATCTTTAACTGAGGTTTCTGTTTTTTTACAAACGAAACGAGATGAATATCGCCAGTTATAATCAATTGTTTCACTGCTTGTCAGTTAATACTTAAAATGAGAAGATTCTGCAAATCATATTGTCTGGTGGGCCAAACGACACAATATTTTGAAAGAAAAATTTCTCTGTCTATCAAATGTTAAATTCACATAATATTTGATCTAGCTCCAAAGCAAAGATAAGCAATTTATGGCCCATGGGCCAAATCCAGCCTACTACTTGTTTTCATACATAAAATTTTATAGAACACAAACATGCCCATTAGTATACTTCTTATCTATGGCTGTTTTTCAGCTACACCATCAGAGTTGAGTAGCTGTGACAAAAACCACATGGGTCACAAAGTCTAAAATATTTACTATATAAAGTTAACAGAACAATTAGCAGGATTTTGGTATAAATCATAAGTAAAAATGATTAGTTTTTTTAAAGAAGCTTATGGAAGAAGAATTTTTTCTGCCACTAAAAAAATAAATTGAATTCATGCTTTTTCTTTCCTAAACCTCATTTTTTTCCCCTTGGTAACAAAATATATTCACCACCTTGACTGAATCACATAGTTCATATCATCCATATTACTTAACTGCTTTATACCTCTGTTTCTTCATACATGAAAAGGAAAACTTGGAAAACCCGCACTCAATTTCACTGAATTCTAAAGAAGATTGTGCACATAGCGTGCTTAGGAAAGGAGAAAAAAATAAGATCTCTTGGTTTACATCTTTTTGTTTCTCGTGCTTGTACGTATAGGCACTTAAAATATATGTCTGCCTCATTTTTCACTTTCAAAAATTCCAATAAATATATTTTCCTAGAGAAAAAAGAAAATAGATTGCCTCTAAACTTCCAATATGCTAGTTAAGATGTTCAGTCTCTGCTTTATTAGAAACTCTAATGAATAATTTTGATTCACACACATATATACATACACAACATACATACGCGAACAATCTGTGTTTCTTATGGCACAATGAGAAGTGCGGACAATCTTATTTCAATTTAATTATTCAGTTCTTATAAAACTCTTCAGTCCATGATACTTTATTGATCCTTGATCAGGAAATGAAAAGAGGGCCAGCAGAGTTCAGTATAGGAAATCTGACAAGGAAAAATGAGCAGGAGTTTATCTATTATAGAAAATGGCTCTAAGAGATATAAGACAATAACTATCTTATCGTTATGCATTTGTCACATTTATTGTGGTGTGAGTTATGTAGAGGATACTTCATGAATGTTTTTCAACAACTGAATGAATAAGTGAAAAACAAAGGAAGGTAGTAAGTTCAGCATTTGGGCTTCTGTGATTCACTGGAACGCAATGCAAAAAGAAAGAAAGAATGTGACATCTAGGTGTTCACTACAATCTGACAGAATCAGAAAGGTATAGTTAACTTAAGTCTTGAATATCACAATTTAGATTACATAAGAGGAAACATTTAATTTCTAGAATGTAGGTAGGAACATTATATGACAGTTTTGAATAAATAGAGAAGTCAAATATCAAAAACATACTAATGCCAGAATAGGATTTCTTTATTCTTAATTTTATGCATGGTGCTCACTGTTGGTAAATAAGGTTAGTATGCATTTGTGGGCCAGGTTCCAGAGCAGGAGCAGTAATCAACAAGTGCCTCCAGCTGCTGATTGAAAGACAAGAAGGGGAGCTAAAACAGTTTAGAGCTATCTAATTAAAAGTCACTATCAGAAACAAATGATGTATTAACCTTTTACTTCATCAATAAGATTTAGAACATCTTGATTTATTTTATACAGTTAATTAACCTAATTAATAAGATATGCTTTGGTGAAGTAATTTCTCAGAACTAGACTCTAATTTGTTAACTTTGTGTGAGTTGCTGTATGATGTATAAAATGATTTCATACATGTAAAATGCTTACAATTATACAAGTACTATACTTATTAAGCACTTTTTCTATATAAATTATCATTGTTCTTATTTCTTTTTTATGCAAAATTTATAAGATATGAAATTAGAGTTTTTAAAGATATTTAGGAAGTTCATGTTATTTTAAAAAATTGTAGTTTAACTCCTCGAAGGGAACCAAAATTTTGCCACCCTTTTGAGATATTGACTTTAAGCTGTTTATTAAGAAAAAAGACTGAGAAAAGAAACTTTGAGCCCTTTCCCCTTTTCCTCCCCAAGAGAGTCAGACGAAAAACCTGCTTCAGAAAGGAAATCCTGGAATTCTGCTTTAGTCTGAATTGGATTAAGTATGGTAAATAAGAGAACATCAGGCAAGCTGTTAGCTAGATACCTACTGTGTCCTATTGTTTCTGAGTTGCCTAGCAAGAATTTTCCCACCGGGTTTGTTCTGCTCTTCTTCAACTATTGCCATTTATTACTTTCGAAATGTAATATGACTCCCCGCTTTCTCTTTTGTCCAAAATATCTTATATACCTAATGTTGCCTCACTGTCTCTGGAATCATCATGCATATGTGAATTCTCCATGTGCATGTACTAAAATTTTTATTTTCTCCTGTTAATCCATAGTATGTTGTTTAAAGTTTTTGACTAGCCAGAAGAAGGAGAGGTAGAGAGACTGTTTCTCTGGCCCCTAGATATCTACTAAATTACATCTAATTGTTACTGTTGTGGCGATAGGAGTTTTGGCAACACGCAGGTGTCTGCTCTTATCACTGATGAAGAAATGATTTTCCACTCAGTGATGGTTATGAAAAGTGTTTATTAAAGGCACATTTTGAGGTAGAAGACAGGTCAAGCCTAAAGCTGGCTGACCAGTTGGAAATGAGGATAGTACCCAATGCGGGGGCGGGGGATGGCAGTGCATGTTACAGCCAGTGCAGATAGGGAATTGTAACCCCCGGGGAGGGAAAGGTCAGTGTTATTTTATATTAGGGTGTGATGGGTGGTTACAGAGACATTCTTAGGTGATTGGCAAATGAGATCATTTTGATTGACACTTGACTGCTGTATAACACTTTGTCGAGTGCACACGTACTTACCCAGAATCCAGTCTATTATAATTAGATTCAGGAACTTCCAGCAAAAACGTGGTATTAATATGACATTATAATGAAGTTGAGGTTGCAGGTTAGGGTAGTACCTTCTGTGCATGTGTCTGTGGCCAAATTAAAACCAGTCCATAGATTATGATCCTCCTGATCTGTTGTCTCTGGAATGCCGAGAGGATTTATTCTACATACCAATAGGGTTTTCTTTGGGCAGTCTCTAGGCTGGGCTCCATCCTTTGTTTCTCTGTTGTTCATGTCTGACTAGCACCTAACATAATGATGTGCTTAAAGAGAAATAAATATATTCCAAACTATAAATTCAAATAAAAATCCTAACAATATAGTCATCAGTATTAAGAACTCAAGATATAACAGAGTTCATATTTATTCCGGTATATAACTTAAGGCCTTCATATACCTGTTAAATCTGAACAATCTAAAGTCATATTTTTCTTTGATCTTAAATTGTGTGATACCCTTATTATGGTTCATGATGTAAGTGAACTTGTTTTGTTCAGCCATGATCCAGTGAATTAATTATATCTAATTCTTCTTGTTCTGATTTAGCCTTTCTTCAAGATTGGATCAAAACATGAAGTATTACAGCTATAGTCCCAGATGCATTAGTTCAAGAAGCAATGTAATATCACATTCGTCACTTGTTATATTAAGCTATGTATCAAAAGCACTTTACAGTTAAATGTAGAAAGTAAAAATTCCTGCAAGCAGCCCAGATTTTGCAATGGGACAATCAGGATTATTTTCTCAATTCTGCTGCCCTAGAACACAGGTCTAACAAACAGGAAAGATTAAAAAGATTCTAACATATCCTCTTCCCATAGTCCTCAGATGTATATATACTAAAAGAGTTTAGAGGAAACATTGTCAACAGAAAAATTGTATCAAAGGTTTATTTTTAGATAAACTAAGGAATACCTTTCCTACTTCTATTTCTAAGGTTTCTATATATCTTCCTTCTTGGATTTTTTTTTTTTTAGTTCTTTAAAAAGATATCTCCAAAATTTATTAATCATATTTACTCCCTCAATCTAATATTTACAAGTGCCAATTTTATAGTTTGTTTATACTGAAAACGTTAAAAAGGAGAAAAGTTATCAGTTTTTAATTTAAAAGATATGTAATAACTAATGTTAGCTATTTAAAAAAATGCAGGGCTCTATTTGTGTGCAATTAATTTACAATACTAAACAAGAAATAACTAATTGTAATACAATGAAAAAATATTTTAAAAACATATTCAAAGGGTTCAGATTAACACTCTAAATTTCTCATGCTAACATTCTCTAAAAGGAGCAAACCCCAACTTTTCCCTCTTTTCTAGGAGAAAGCTTTTCTGCGCTTCTGCCTGCCTTTGAGTTTCTGCCAAACGCAAGTGATGGTTCCTGACTCCCTTGGTATAGCAAGTTCTGAATAGATTTTGTTTGTTCACATTTGAGTGCTGTACGTTGAACTGTGAACCCCCCAAATACATATGTTAAAGTATGCCTCAGTATATCCGAATGTGACTGTATTTGGTGATAGAACCTTTAACAAGGTAATTCAGATTGAGTAAGGCTAATCCAAAATCATTTATGTCCTTATAAGTAGAAGAGATTATGATATAGACATGTACAGAGAAAAGATCATACAAAGACACAGAAAGATCGTCTACACGCCAAAGAGAGGCCCTCAGAGAAACCAATCCTGCCAACACTTTGATCTTGGCTCTTCAAGCATTCAAAATAACAAAAAAATAAATGTCTGTCATTTAAGGACACCCAGTCTGAGGTACTTTGCTATAGTAATCATACCATAAGTAATTCTAAATTTGAATTAAACAAAAAATAAAAATAAAAACTTCACAGAATAGACATGAGCTCCTAAATAAGGTCACTGCTAATTATTCAGGCACGATGCTTACTCTGATAGAAGTCATTCATGATACCACCTCTGCCCTATATGAAATACATTGGCATGAGTGGTAATAGACAATAACATTAGTCTAGACTTATTATTTAGTCTTGATGAAATCTGTGCCATTGCTAATACTTCTGTTTGTACTTTGATTATGCATGTGTGTATGTGTGTATATGTGTGTATGTATGTATGTATGTGTATGCATGTGTGCGTATATAATATATATATATATTATATATATGTATATATGTATTAATATATATGTATATATAAAATGATTTACTGGATGCAATTGGCTCACATGTTTATGAAGGATGCCAAGTCCCCAGACGTGCAGAGTGATTCAAATCAGCAAGCTGGACACCCAAGAGAGCCAATGGTTTATTTCTAGTTTGAGTCTGAAGGCTCAGTAGAGAACTGGTAGAGCTAATGGTACAGTTCCACTCTGAAATCTAGCAGGCTTCCTCTTTTGGGAAGACGAGATGGCTCACTTTGAATCTTAAGGTAGGGGGAAAAAAATGTCCCAATCAGAAAGCTGTCAGGCAAGAGAAATTCTCTTACTTGGTGTAGGTTCAGCCTTTTTGTTCTATTCAGTCCTTCAACTGAGTAAATGAGGTCCGCCCATATTAGGAAGGGCTATCAATTTTACTCAGTTTACAGATATAAATGTTAGTTTCATCCTAAAACACTCTCGCATAAACAGCCAGAGTAATGTTTAACCAAATATTTGGACACTTCATGGTTTAGACAGGCGACACATAAAATTAGCCTTTACAGTACTATACAAGTTTTACAGCCTCTGCTTTACAGGGAATCATAGAAATAGTTTTGAGTATCAATAGACAATATGCAGTATGAAGTAGAAATGCATAAGATGAGGTTAAAGAGTAGACAGTGGTAGGGACTGGGATTCAACCGGAGATGCATCAAGTTTCAGATAGAACAATATGTTCAAGTGAATATGGGGAAAAAACAGTGAGTGGCATAATTATGAATAATAAAAAGAGATAATGGTACTGAAGATATAAATTGTAGAGTCATGGAACTACAGATGACGAGTAAAGCACGGAGATAAGAGAGATCCTTTGTTAAAAACTAGAGTTAAAGAAAACGATAGTGCCCAGGAATGAGTTCTGAAAACTTCCAATACTTAGTGGCTAGATAGGAAGATAACAAGAAAAATTAAAGACAATAATTAATTAATAGAAAGATAATATAAAAAGGAATGACAGAGATTTTTTGAGGAAAATAAATAGATGAAGGAAATATCTACAAAACCTGAACGATAATCTGTTTCACATAGAACTGGGAGGACTATTTGATGAATGAACATTATCAAATATATTCTGCAATACGATGTTCACTATTTGCCTTATCAAGGGCAATTTCTATAGAGTTGTTTAAGTGAATGCTGTTCTGACGTTTTTAAAGTGTCATTGAACTTGTGGTTGGCTTTGCTCCTATGGTGAATAATATATAAAATTTCAGAAAAAATGTAATAATATTTCCTAATGCTTGAGTGAGATGATGTATAACAGAAGGAAGTCATGGAAATCAGAAATCAAATAAGAATTGTGTAAGATCTTAATAGAGAAAAATATGAACTTTTTTAAAGGACATAAATTAAACATGAATCCTTAGGGTGATACAATATGCTTGTGAGCAGAAAGACTCAATTTTTTCAGCTTTTTAAATGTTCCTAAATTAATCTATAATTTCAATCCAATGCACTTAAAATCAAAATAAAAATTGAATATTTTTATGACACCTGAAAATCTTAATCTTAAACTCATATGGCAAAGGAAATGAACTGCTAAACAACTTAAAAAACTAAACAGATGGGTATGGATTTACATTTCTACATATCAAAACACATGCTATATAGAATATAACATTCAAGTATATATGTGTGTGTTGTAATTAAGATAAACCACACTTGCAAAATCCTAAATATTTTCTAAGATATATAATCTATAATATAAAATATTGATTTACATATTACATATATTTTATGATGTGTGTGTGTGTGTGTGTGAGAGAGAGAGAGTGAGAGAGAGAGAGAGAGAGAGAGAGAGAGAGAGATAAAGATTGCAGAGAAAAATCTGGGAGAATAATGCCAAACTGTTAAAACTGGTCTCTCTGAAAATCCACTGGGATGGAGGTGGTATTAAAAAGGATTCTAGCTTTACCTGTAATATAACATGAATGTACTCACTATTAGTTGGGAAATTGAAAATTCATTTAAAAAGAAAATGTAGGAATTGAAGAAGCAAACATTATAGGCTAATAGACACTTTAAGAAGATTGCCCCTGAAAGAAAGGGAAAAAATTATCTACTTAACAGAAAAGATGTGCAGATATGCAAAATACTAGAACTTACTTGACTATTGATGGGAATAAGCCATTAGAGGGAGAGCTGAAGATACAAGATGAGTAACGAAGAATCAAGATCCGGGACATGTGAAGAGAGAGGGGATTGGAATTTGTTGAAAGCACGACCCTTGCAGAAAGTCCTCATGCTGCTAGATTATCACATTTGTTTTGAGAAGGGAATGATTAACATAGTAGGACTTAGGGTCAGACTATCTGAATCCGAATTTTCCTGCTTTGTCTCTTATTATTAGTTGTGTGATCCTTAAGTTACCTACACTCTCCTTGTGTCATGCTCCTCATTTGTTAAGCAGCAATAAAAGTATAATCTAATTGAGAGGGTTGTTAAGACTAATGAATGTACTTTGAACAGTTCCTAGAGTGATAGTATTTAATAAGGATTGAAATTATTACAATCCATTTTTTATTCTACCAAAATATATGTGCTAAAGTTATCAGATGTCTGAAAAGGTAAACATTTTTAAAAGAATTAAAGCAAGATAAGAGGTAGAGAGTTAAAGAGCACAGTAGAGAAAAATAATAATTGCTGGACAATTCCAAGATTCCATTAAAAGTTGTCAATTGTGAATTTTGAGTTTAGCAAACTGTCTAGGTGTGATATCTCCATACTTCCATACATGAAGAGATGATTTACAAGTACTCAATACATGTTTATATTTAACATTCCCTTTGTACTATTAAGTGTGTCACAAATATTAACTGATTTCATTCTCAAAATGAATTGCTATATAAAAAGAAATTAATTCCAGCTTTACTTTCCTACCAAATATAACATTTAGGGTAATCTCTCCCACAAGTATGTTTTTAAAACAGTAGAACTCAATCATTATCATTCTAAAAAATTAAAATACAACTTGGTCTATTCATGACACAGTAGCCATGCCAATCTTTTCAAACTGTAAAGAGATTATTTCACTTTTTTCCCCCAAACCCTCCTAAGACCTCTCCTAGCATTCAAAATACTATACCTTGATAAGTCTAAGAAGTTCTTACATGATCTGGCATTGTGCTAGATCTATGACATCATACCAATCAGCCTTCTCTCACTGCACTCCATCCACACTGAACCTTGACTCTCGCAAACATATGCTCCAACCTCAGGGACGAAAAATATAGCTTCCTTTACAATTCTGGGAAAATATTTACTGTAGTGTAAAGATTAAGTGAACTAAATGGAAATTGATGAAAAGAAATAGAAATTTATTAAAATAATTTTATCTTTAAGTTACTCTTCTGTATTTAAAGAGTTTCTTCATCAGTCAATTGCACTGCCAAATATATTCTCCACAGATTATAGAATGTCTGAATGTAGACTGTGTTATTTCTGATTCTCTACTCATGTAGGAAGAGAATAAAAAATAGTGGCAGGTGCATCACTAAAGATATTCAACATTTTTCAAAATTATTTGACTTCAGATAACAGCTCATGAAAATAATGTTCCTCAGAAAATATTTTGGGAAATGCTGCAGAAAAAGTACTTTTCCCTCTCTGCACCTTATTTGATTTGAAATTATGTCATTACATAAGCTAAGAGCATAGTCCCATTATTCTGTAAAAATTTAAACAAACGTACAATTTATAGAGGAGTAGTTAATCAGATAATACTTTCTGAGAATTCCCGAATAAATGTAGTGATTTATGAATAAGAATGTTACCAGCATAGGAGAAAATAACCAACCCATCAATGGCATTAGTTAGATAGTCGCTTTGAAACTTTTAATCTATTCAGACTAGATGGCTGCTACAGAAAGAATTTGGTACACTAAGTTTATAGGTGTCAAACAATACTTCTTAAAGAATAAATTATTTAAATAATACAGAAATCAAATCCAAATAGGTCAATGTAAATACCCACATGACAGAAAAAAACATTTTGGAATTAAATCAGCTATGCTATAACATTTTAGTTTAATCTTCATAATTATGAATTTTCATGAAATGATGTGCTGCAATTCAAGCCAGGGTGGATGAAAACAAATTTTGATTATCTGTCCATGGGCATTTATCTGTCCTTTGCACAGGTAGAATAAAAGATGGAGACATCTTGAATTGGAAGATGCATTAGCACTTACTTGTCCAGACATCTCAAATGTTACAGATGAAGAAAATGAGGCTTTGGGAATTGAAGTATTGACCAAACTGGAGGTCCTGATTCCTTGTGCTATCTCTCAAGAAAAATAAGCCATATTTGTCAAGTCTTTTCTTAGTCTTTCTTTTCAATTGTCCCTCTAATTTGTGTGTATTTACATTTTTGTCTCAGTATATATAAACAAAAAAGTCCCTTCCAATTTTAGTCAGGTCTTTCAAAATTAAATGAGAATTTGTATGAAAACTAAATAGTGAATCAGTATGCAAATTTTAAAAATTTGTATAGAGCAATCCTGGTCAGTCGGTTGCTAACTGGGTATCCTTTATCAGATGTTTTGACCATTCTGAGTTGGTTCCCCATCAGTACAATAATAATAGATCTTATTCTTCCCCACATGATTTTTATAAAAATCAAATGAGATGATGCAAGTAAAAGGACTTTAAAATCATAATATGCAACAAAAATATAGCAGATTGAATTATAGAGAATGATGATTGAAACAAATAAAATAGTAACATATGAAATGATTTATAATAAATCATATTTGCAAATACTTCAAGTCATCATGGTAACTTACACAGGCAGGTATATATCAGTTCAATGGTGCTCCAATACACCAGATATATGTAGTCACATGTAAGAGTTTTCTACTAAATATAACATAAAACTAATGCTTGAAAATATAATCATTATTTAATGAACCTTCATTATCAATAAAAATAAACATTATAGCAATTATGAGAATTATGGTCTTGAATTAAAATTAATGAATTAAAATTTAATTCTTGAAAGTATTAACAATATTCTATTGATTCAATATCTATTGATTCAGTTCTCTCTGAAGTATATTTCTCTAAACACCTATTATGCATTAAATCCAAGCTGATGTATAAGTTCAAGTTCATGAAAACCAATGGGGAAGCTTGTAAAGCTTTGCAGTCACTATAGAACTTAATCATCTGTGAAGACTCATTTCGACCTCATTGTTTCAGTGAGGGTTTTTCTTTGCATAAAGAAATTCAGATTGATATATTGCTGTGTTTTTGCCCATTCTAAGCATTTACATTTATTTATAATGAAAGTGAGTCCTATTTTGATTTTTAAACAGTCTTATTTACATATTTTCATTCTAGAACCAGAAAGGGACACAAGACCAGAACTGGATCTGGAATGAAAATTTCCTGGCTCTCAACTTTTTATTTTCTTCATTAAACCATTGTTCCAATAATGATGCCAATTGTGTTTTAAAGGAATGGAGCTAACTCTATGAGCAGCCCAAACATCTAATTTCAATGGTGTAAATTCTCTGTAGGTAATAAAAAAAAAAAAATGAGCTAAGGGGGGTGATGAGGAAAAGGAGGTTTCAACTTCATAGTTGATGTTTTTGTAGTTCCTCAGTTATACCATATTTATTAAATAAAGGGTAAATAAAAATTGTCAATTTGTGCTTTTAGAATTGAAAGTTATGAACTTCATTGATCTAAATAAGATTATATTTAGAATAAAATGAATTATTTAAACAAATGCCACATATAGGTAAAATTCTTCTGTACATGCATGTTACCATTAACATAGCAGATTTAATAAGTGAGCACTTATTTTTATATAGCAGACAATATTATTTTAAAAATTAACAAGAAAAATGAATTAAAATTTCTACTATTAAGAATTCAGATAAGTAAAGTTTCATCAAAATTATTTTTATTCAGTATATACATATATTTTAGTAAATATAATTTCTTACATGGTTTACATAAATTAATCCAGAGCCTCAATCTCTCTGCCACTATTTTTTTTGTTGGTCCCATATTCTTTTTCTGCAAATTTTCCAGTAATATATCCCTTAAAGTTGGGTGGTACTACTTGACCACACACACATTGAATAATACAAAAATAATGTCTCATTCATCTAATATATATATATGTATATGTATATGTGTATATATGTATATACATATATACACAGTCAGAGATTCTAAATTAACTAAAATATAGCCACAAATGGTGTATAACCACAAGTGAGTAAAACCCTTTCTAAAGTAAACAAATCTGAATCTTAAAGATTATTGAAAGTTACTGACAGTTAATGAATCAATGCTAGGCTATTACACAATTCATATTTTTCAGAAAATAAAATGAATTTTGGGTTGATATAATTAACTGATTCTGAATATTTTGCATTTTAAAAATCACAACTAAGTCACCTGTTATTTTGATAGACTCCATATTATATTTTAAGACATCTTTTGACTTCGTTGTTCATTTAATTTGAAATTTAAATATTGACTTTCCTATCAAAAAACCGTATCTGCCTTTCCAAGATTTAATTGCCAGATTCATAACATTAAAAATTTCCCCGAGGGTTGATTTAAGCTCTTATAAATGATCTTGCCTTTGTCCCACGAGGACAGTATTGTATTCGTTAGGAACAGTAGTAAGAGTTTGGTTACAGCCCAACAATACTGTTTCAACTAGATACATAAATGATCTCTTTTCTTAGAATGAACGTCTCCAAATGATCCCTTTGATAAATACCTATAGAACATTGAAAAACCATAATATTTCATATTGGCCAAGAGCTCACTGTTAGAGAGGATGGGATACATTTTCCTGGAACCTAGAAATATAGTGGCTTAATTTTCCATAAACTAGGAGGCTGGTAGAGCATAAAATCTGAGTGAAAAACATGGTCGGAAAGCTTAGACAGAGTTCATACAAATCATATTAACAATATTTTCATTTGATATCAATATTCTTGATATAAATACATTTATGTGCAAGAAATTGTACTACATACTTACGTGTATTAAATTTTATTTTGAATATAGATGTATTTGACTATCTTTAATTGTTTTGATTAAATAGTTATAAATTCTAAAATCATTTACAACTATCTGATTATATCCAAACACTTTGTTCACAAGTGGTTTTAAATGAATTGCAAAAATATTTCATAAAACCAACTCGATATAGAAAAGACTACTACCTACTACTGTTTGCCAATAATAACTAGCATTTGACTCAGATTTAATCAATTACAAAGTATTTTAAAATATATCATTGTATTTATACTTGAGTCAAATTCTTACAATTGGAGATTATCTAAATTTAAAATACCTATTATCGTTTTCCAAATAATAATTCACCTTGAGAATTCTCGTAAACTGTGGGTAGGAACAGCAACAGAATGTGTGTGTGTGTGTGTGTGTGTGTGTAAGATATTTTGCAACACTGAATATATCTTTCAATACCAATCACATGTGGGCTCTATTAAAAAGTAAATGATTGTTTTTGACCATGCCCTTGATTATATTCTGTATTCTATTTTTATTATTGTATTTTAAGAAGACTAAAAGATGATTAACCAGATTTTAAAGTACTTAAGAGACAGTGTAAAACCTTACAGTTTGTATGCAACTCTGTTACAGTGACTTAAATACCTACTACTTTATAAACCTTGACACGAACAACATTAAAAACGATGGTGGTAAATATTATTATGATTAAATCTATCAACGACATTAATTTTTGTAAAGACATACAAATTTTAGCACTCTAATATGTTCATGCACAGAAGATTGAGCTCCTCCGTTGTTATTCTGGTAATATGAACTCAAGCACCAAAATGCATGCTGACTTCCCACTTTTCTAAACTAATTGTATTTATTACACATAAAATTAGATTGGATTGTCAAACATATGATTAAAACTTGATCACAATTTTCTGTTTTACTTTTCATGTTATTTTAAATTGTTATTTTCTCTTTTGTTTTTTCATAATTAAATAAATATATAAGTACACAGATTTACACGTTTATTCTAATGTTGAGTATTTTTTCCCCTCACTGAGAATTGATAAAATTTATCTGTTCCTAGTAAAGGGAACACTTAGTCCAGATCATTTCAAGATTTTGTTTTCTTTTAATCAATTTATTCTGTATTCTGTGTTATTCATTATAATCTTCCCCTCTCATGCATAAGCAGAGTCAGTACAGACTTCACTGGAATCTGCTAAAAGTTCAGATGTAAGTAAGTCGTCATAACTAGATACGTTCTTTCCTTCAGCTTAGCTATGGTGACTCACAACTTGCTACTATCTAGACCAAAATAACAGATGACTGAGAGGAGCAACACTGGCTCTATAAAAGTCTGCTGCAACAAATAGTAAGTGGTGCACTTTTCTCGGCCACCGATAGAGTGAGGGGTGTGAGGCCATAGTAGAGATGGCCTTAGCTTCAGGTATGGAATGAAAGGTGGTACTGTGAACAATTAATCAAACTGTTTATTCATTATGCAGAGAGGGAGAAAGAAAGAGCATGTGAGACAGAGAAAGGGGAGAACATGAATGACACCAACAGATGCTGTCTGGCAGAGGATAGGAAACTAGTTCTTATTCTTTCTTTTTTTTTGCATTTAATTCTTTCATGACTATATGTGTGCCCTTTACTTTGTAAACTGGATATGATTTAATGCTGCACTTTATGGCAATAGTTTATGAAAGTGGTTTACTCATGAGGACATATAGAGTTCTTACCAGAAGTTATTTTCTTCAAATTCATTTAATTCTATCATATTTGCAGGATGTCTATTAGTTTATAATATATATTTTCCAATATAATAGTTGCACATGGTAGATAATTTTGGCTCAAATTCTTTTTAAAGACCTTGTGTATACTAAGTGAAAACTTCATGTGCATAAAAATACGAAAAACTTATAAATGCGAGGCCCATGCAAGTTGTCATTAGTTTGAGAAATTTCTGTCTTGATGCGTCATTTAGGCAAAAAGTAGCTAACATGATTATCATAAGAACCGTATTTTTTTAAATATTGTATTATTCTAATAAAATTACATGTTTTCAAAAATCTTTGTGGAATAATTTAAAACAACTGATAATCACAGGCAAATTATCTATTAATAATTTAAGTTGTATACATAAAAAAACAATTGTATTAAGTAGGTTGCCTTGGCATTGAATTAATTTTACCTAAGAAATTATAAGAAAAGACATTAGACTTTATTCAAAAACATAAATCAGAAAAGGGACATCTCAGTATTCTTACATGCACCCTTTTAAAGAAAACAGAAGATGGTATGGAGAAAAAAGTTATTTCTAACTGTTAAATAAACAGTTGTTTAGCTGGAATATATGACTGGTGGTTAATAGGAATTGGGTATACTAGTATATATTTCAAATAAAGATTTAAACTAATTTTTTACATTAAAATCATTTTATAGAATTTGATTAGAATACATTCTCATGGAATTTATCTCAAAATCAAAATAATTTTTTAAAATGTTAAAGGTCAGTTTCAATCATTTTTAACCCATACATGTCAAAGAAATTTAAATAAATACTTTAGAATGAAAAAGAAAGGGAAAATTTTTATAATTTGCATGCTTAATATTTTTAGTTAAAAAGCATGCAAAGCTATATATATATATATAAATGTATAGAAATATTACACAGATATACATATGACTAAATATTAGTCCAAATTAGTTTTAGTCAAAAGCATCCCTTTATCAACCATCAACCATCATATCATGCCACCTGCTAATCCAGTCACCCACAGGCTGTCTTTCTAGCCTTGTATGCTTCTACAAAAGAACAGCCCTTTTTTTTGCCTGCCTTTGAGAAATTTATAGATGTTAGAGAATTTTCCCTAATGTAAGCAAGAGCCTCACTCCTATTGCAATAGCACTCCCTCCCTTATTATAATAGTCTTTTTGAATAAAATACCTCCTTACCTAAGCTGGGTGTATGCATATATATATATATATATATATATATATATTTTAATTTGACAATATTTATTACAGTTTTTGAATACCCTTTTTGGTATTTAAATTTTGTTTCTGGCATTGCTTTTGGGTTAGGTTATTACATTATGTGAATATAATGGAATCCTCCTTTCCAATAGTTCAATTTTCTCCTATTTCTGATTTCCTTATTTCAGTGAAACTATCATTGTTAAGAAAATAGCTCAGTAGAGATTGAAAGAACATCTTTTGGATGGAAATATGGAAACTGATCTAACAAAGTATATGTAAGAGCTCTACCAGGCATCATTAAAATGTAGAGTTTTGAAGAGAAATGAGAAAAGCAAGCAGAAAATTAGAATGAAAAGGCATAGGCTTCCAAAGTACATTTGAAAGCAAGAGTGGTGAGAACTTACCAGTTGTAAAGCAAACAAAGGACCTATGCAAAGAAATGTGTAATTGTTATTTGCATTTCTTTCTTGTACAATGTACTATCTGCCTTTATGAAATACTTCAGTGAATTCTGATTCAGCCAAATAATTCTGTTTGTGTGGCAGTGAATTGGGGGAGAGGCAGAGAAGGAAAAAAATGATCTCCTCTTATTTACTTTACTGGTACCTAAGTAGGAACCCACAGACTCATATAAAAGGCAGTAAAAAATTCAAGGCTTCACAGCTGTGACTGACAGAAGTGGAAGAGATAGAGATCTAAGTGACTGTTATTAAAGAAATTAAAATCTAATAAGGGACATAAAATATGACAAAGAGAAAGTTACTACTATGAAAATTACTACAGAGGAGGAAAATATTTTTTTCCTCTACTCTTCTAGGTTCTTAGCTGAAATCCCCCTCTAATCAATGAGATTAACAAGAGAAAAAGCAAACACAAGTTTAATAGCATGTATACCTCTTGGATACATGAGAGACACCTAGGGAAACTAAATAACTTCCCAAAATGAGCCAAGCTACCACTTTAAATATCACCAGCAGCTAAAGACAAAATAAGATATTTGGGAGCAGAGCCTGCTATGGGAGATTACAAGGCAAAGCAGAGTAAACAAGGATAAAGTTTCTACGTAGATTTAAGTTGTTGATAATAGTTTCCAGAGATTTAGAGTCATCCTTCTTTCCTGATACAAAGGAGAAACCCTATCAAATAAAATTTCCCTTATAAATATTGTTTCTTATAAAAGCGTAACTTTTACTCAGTTTTCAGAGCGTCTCCAGTATCTGCTGTTTTTATTTTAAATAATCTCTGTGCCAAAGAATTATGTTTCAGGGTGGTATATTTTGCTCCCAAAGAGTTTTAGACAAACAGAATGCATAAATACTGAGTGGCTAACAAATAATCTTTATCAAAAATTTACCAAAAATAAAAGTTAAGAAAAAATTTGCAGTTGTCTGAATTATTTGCTTACAATATTTATTTTTTATCCAATTTTATTACAATTACCTAAAATATTTTGAATAAAATGTATTTATAATGTAAAATTTTAATAAAATACTCTTATTGCATATTTATTAAAATATGCATATATATGCATAATATGCATACACACACACACACACATACATGTAAGGGCAAGAGTTTCAAGGATGCATAGTTTGAGTTATACAGAATCTAAGTAGAACTGCAATCACGACAATATTATGCCATCAGGTAAATAAAGTATATAGTATTTAGAAAATACAGAAGTTACTATTAACTTTTGTCTTTAATATTCCAAATAGGAAAAAAAAATGGTAAATCTATATTTTTAAAGTATGAACATAAAATGAATTAGTTTAGAGAACTTAATAATGTCATACTTATCTAATTATTGATTCCATCTAAAAGGATCTCACATTCTTGGTAGAATATTGATCCTTAATTTAAATTATAAAAAATACTGTTTTTATTCACTATTAAAAAACACAGAAGTAAAAATATTTTAAGAGATTTTTTTACACATAACTAATCTAACATGATCATACTTTATTCAGAATTTACTGATGAAAAATATCTATATACAGAAATGGAATATACTTTCATCATTGTGGTACTCTACATAGGTTCTATTTAGCTAAATTGAAGCTAAATTCTATAAACTCATTTCACTTCATCAATTATGTCAATATTTTCTCCAATTATTAATATTAAAATATGAAAAAATAAACTAGTCAAAGCTTTTAACTGAGTTGTCATTTTATAATAATAACTACAGAATTCTATAAATTCAGCACAGAACCTCTTGAAAAAATAATGTAATTTATATTAAGTTGTCAGCTGGCGGGGAACCACTCTATCTTCCCACAGCTATGCAATCATTTTTTTTTGTGTGTGTCCAATCCATTTTAAACAAACAAACAAACAAACAAACAAAAGTGCAGTGTCCATTCCAGGTTCTTAGCTCCATCTCTTGTCCAAAATTCTACTTCTGACAATTCAGACCTGATATTCAAATTTATGCTTTTCTTCATGTATCTCACTTCGATTTTTTGCAGATACTTATAGTTTAGGATTTCCTAAAGTATTAAACCAACACTGTGCAACTCTACCTCAGAATCCTCTTCTAGACAGAAATACACAACCAATCCATCTAATCCCTGCTCAAAGACAAATCCAGTTCTATGATTAAAGAGGGGAGTGTTCTTAATATTCTGTAGCAGATATTCTGGACTAACAGACTTGTCATTCACTAGTTTATGGCTGCTTTTGTTTTACAAAAGCAAAGTTGAGTATTTCCTTTGGACACTTTATTTATCTTATTCATAGGACCATCTTCATGAGCATGTGATCAATCCAGTCTATCATAAGGATTCCAGTCACAGAAGGGCTTGGCTTCAAGGCTTAATTCTCTGTAATCAGTCTTGAAATCTTGAAAAATTTTATCTTTGATCTAGTGTTTTTGTGAAGTCTGTTGGGACACCAGATAATATGCTGAGGGCTTGGTGCCACAGCTTATATATGCATCCTATCTTTCCCCTAGGGGAGGATTCTCTGGACAGCTGCATCCTGCCAACCCTGACTGACCATCCTTTTATTTTTTGGCCCCATTCTTCAGTGACTGCCAGCTTCCACCCGAGGCAGTAACAGGGTTGTCTTGTTTGAGAGGTCCATATCTACCATCCAGAGGCCTGGTCTTGAGTGCAGAAGGATTGTGTTCAGGCACAGGCCCGGGAGTCTCAGAGAGGAAAAGTGGCAAACTTTCTGCCTCTGGCTAGCAGCACCACAGTTCATTTGGCGAGAGACTAGGCAAGGACTTCTTGCCTACCCCCATCCAGGCATATGGCACTCAGAGCCCCAGGTTTGAAATCTCTGGAGGGTTACCCTTTCACTGTCGTTGAGTAGAGGACCTCGGGTTGGGAATATTCGATTTCCTCACTTCCAGTAGGGGCCCAATATTTTCATTTGGCATTGAGAAACTACAAATTATCTGTCCAGATCTGTTTTTTGTTTGTTTGTTTGTTTACATTTGGGGGGAATATTTTAATGAACCTAAGCAAAAGAAATCTATGGTTATTGAAGTAGACCTCCATTAAATATAAATTTAAGAATTTAACATTGTTCTCTTAAAATTGTTAAAACCATTTTAACAGCTGTTTTTTTAAAATGATGTAATAGTTATACTTAACATGAAAAGAAGATTGACTTGATTCAGATTATCTTAAATAATTTTTACTTTTAATTGCAATTTCTTTTCAAACTTTACATGACTATCAATACAGTAGGTAATGTCTGAAGGCCGCAGACTTTTTGTCACATCCAGAATGAAACAATATACACAGATGAGACTGAAGAAATATTCTGAAATTTTCAATTCATTAATCACTTACAGATTCATTCTATTTGGCAAATTAACATGTTTAACACCCAGAACAGATGGATAGAATAAAAAAGATGATTAAATGTCATATAAATTAGAATTTAGCATCTTTTTCACAAAGGGTTTAAATAGTTTTTAAATTTGATTTTCCTTCAAACTATGATGACACTAATTATAATTATCTTTTGTATCTTACCTAAGGATGAAAATTAAAATAGTAACCAAAACTGCCAAACATTATACTCATAAAGTGAATAGCTAGGATTTCTGAACCACAGATTGTTGATCTGAGTCAAAGTCCTCTAAATAGTAAGGTGTTATTTTAAGAAGATAAAGTCAAATATTAAGAAAGTTGCATTAATAAATATTTCCTCTATTTTTTGTTTCTTTCTTTTAAACAAAGAATTGATTCAAACCAGCACTTTGGTTTGGGAAATATAGTAGTATTAGAATTAGAATCTCATCTGAATTTGTATGATGCAAGTAACAGCAGATCATTTCATTGTCTTTAAGCTTCTGTGTTCACAGTTCTACTGAAGTCATTCTGACAGAAATCACTAGAAAAATAAAAATCACCTGTGTCTTCCTATGTTCCCCAAGTGATGATCTGATACACACACACACACACACACACACACACACACACACACACACACTAAATAACATATATATTAAATAAATTAATCTGAAATAGTACATAATAGCATGAAAGGGATTCAGTATTCAGAAACAGTCTAGGAATGTCATTAGAAGCAATAAAAGACCAGGGAGATATATTACTCTGAGGTTCTTTTCATGGGATATAGAATGATCATGCTGTTTTGCTCTATAAACTTTAAACTGTGTAAAATCATGAAAGCAGAGTGATTAACAGGAGGCCTCTAAAACAAAAAAAACTTAACTAGGCTCATGTCATTATTTTGTCTAAAAGGAGCCCAGAGAATTCAATAATTTATATCTTGGAATGATACTGAACTATTAAGTGAAATCATTTTAATGATACACACACACACACGCGCGCGCGCGCACACACACACACACACACACACACAGTTTACCTATGAGGTTTCTGCTGTTGTCTATTTGACTAAAATTTGACTATTGCCTTCATTGATTAGATTTATATCTTAGAAATCTTGCTCTTAAAAACAGTTTAGAACTAAAACATATAAACAAAATCACTCTAAAATAGTATAATCACCCCTCTGATCTTGGACGCAAAGCAGGGTTGGCCTGGTTAGTATTTGGATGGGAGACCACCTAACAAGACCAGGTGTCGTAGGCATAAAAAAAGAGATTGTAAGTTGACAAGTTCCTTGGAATCTGTGAGGTCAACCAAGGTTTGCCTAGCCAAAAAGAAAAAAAAAGAAAAGAAAAAAACCGCTAAAATAGTATAATCAGGAAGTATTATAGTATTATAAGGAAGTTATAATGAGTTATGTATAGTTGATTTCCATTAATGAATTAACACAAGTGGCACTCCCTGCTTTTAAAAAGTAGAAATCTCAAAATCTTAAACTAATTTTTGTATTTAGTTTATGCAAAGTAAACTGCTACTAAATATCTATATAAGTTAATCAAAACACACAAAATCTTTGAAAAATAGATTGATGCAAAAGGTACCCTTCTCTCTCCTACAAGGGTTTTCTAGTGATTATTATCCACAGGGTATTCAATAATATCTATATGGCTTTGTCTACATATTTACCATTTTACTACATATTTTACTACATATTTTAGTACATATTTACCATTGCATCTTTGAACATGCAATTCAATAATCTTTTTCACACTTCCATCCTCTCAACTCCCTTCTTTATTTTTTGGCCTACTTGCAATCAACCAAGATGTTCCTTTTCCTTTAGGGGCCCTTCCCTAATTCATCCTGTTTTAGTAAATGCCTTTCCTTGTGCTCCCTATTACAGCTTTGCCCACCATGTCATAGTTGCCTACTTATGCATCTGTCTCTCTAGTAATTACTGTGCTCCATTTGTTCTGTCCTCATAAACAATTTGTTTGGCACTTAACTCAGTCCCTGGCCTATTGCTGATTTGTTGGAAATAAATGAAGTGTCTGGTTAAAATAGCAATGTCTTACCCAAAAGATTATCAAATGAATAATAATTGGCTGATTCCTGATTTATAAAATGGTATAATGGCTAAATATGGAAATTAATGTCTAGCCAGGAAGGAATGGAAGACATTGAAGTCAACTCCTAGAGAGGACCATAGTCAAACTTGGGGTTTTTTTCTGGTGTCAGTCCTGATCTCAGCAAATATTTCACATTAAAACTCTCTAATTTGCAACACTTACACATTAATATGTTGTTTCCAATTTTGGCTTTATTCTACAAATATTAATTTTTATTTTTTAACTTTGCAAAATAAGATTAAATTCAAAATGCACTTAGAGTAATTATATTCCAAAAAATGGGACAAAGCAAATTTCGGAGCACTAGCCAAGATAGTCATCAGACAATGTAATTTGATGGTTATAGTCATTATCAATCAAAAAGTAGTAAAAGTGATTTCTGACTGAATAGTAAAATTTATGTTTTCATTATCTTTATGGTACACCTAAAAGGTCCATGAAATAAACTAATTCATTCTACTTTATGGAATAAATGGAATTTATTTCACACTCCATCACTAGTAATTCTACTTTAATAGACTTATAAATTGCCAAATAATTTATTTCTGAAGGTATATCCCTTCAGAAATAAATTTACTACTTACAGTTTCATTTCTTCCCTTGTCTTGCCAGGACTATTATTGCTTAAATGTTTCATTTGGCCCTTTATTTTATAAAATTCTTTCATAATATGTTCATTTATATTAATTCCCACTAATTTCTCATTATAAATATTCAAAAATAATGTTTATACATTTAATTTTCACTTAAGTTATAACTATACTGATACTTCATTTAAAAGGACCTACACTGTAATTTAAAGTAATTAAACTGAACTTATGATTATCCGCAGAAGCTGTTTTAAATATTTTTCATTCAATCTTAAAACATTAACATTATATTGCTATCTTGCAAACTTCTTTTTAAATTAATAACTGTTTTGTATTTTTGTAATTAGTTTTTGTAAATCAAGGTCACTTTCTAGATCTGAGCTATGCAATACAGAAATGAATAGTCACATTGTGCTAATTAAGCTTAGTTCAAATTGTGAAATGCTGTAAATATAAAGAATATACAGAATTCTGAAGAAAAAAATAAAGAATAATGTGAGATATCCATTAGTAATGGAATGAAAATATTTTCTGATATATTAGTTTAAATCAAATATATTTTTAAAGTTAATTTACCTATTTGATTTTACTTTTCTTAATGTGGCTACTAGAAATTTTCAAATTACATATATGCTTTGCATTTGCAATTAATATAAAATAAATATTATATTTCTATTGGACAATGCTGTTCTAGCTTTTGATCAATGGCCCTTCTGCACATTTTTCTATAAATCTTCAACTATTTTTTCTTTTTACCTGAAAAGTACTTTTTTAACAAAAATGCCATTTCACTTCATTGATACCAACCTAAGATACTCGGGACTCTTAAAATCTGTCTTACACCTCCACTATTTGATGTAAGGAAGGGAGTTACCGATTTGTGGGTGTGAAAGAGAATTTAAAAGTTTAACATTTGTCCTTCCTCTTTTAGTGATATCATATGAGGTGTCTCCTTTTAACCAAATGTCCCATTATTTTTCCTATTTTACAAAGAATCTTGAAGAAGAGTGAGTGAATTTCTGAGGTGCCTTTTTCTGAAGAAAAAACTTTTTTTTAATTGAGAATATCTTTTCATTTCAATATTATAATAAATAGATATTTTCTGAAAAAAAAATTTTAGTAATATCATCCCTTAGGTATTATACATTTCAATGTTTCAAAATATCCTTTTAATATCTCTCTAGTTTTATCAGATATTTCTTAACTTATTTTGATATGAATCACTTAAGGCTACTGCTATTTTGATTTTTATCCATTCTTATTCTATATTATATGGATTTTATAAACTTAATGCATCTAAATCTTTTCAGCATTTAAAATCATGTCTAAATTACATATACTTACTATATGAATTGATAGGTGATTTGTATAATGAGCAAAAAAACTGTATACCAAAAACCTCTATTGGGATTAGTCTAAAGGAAGTTTAGTGATTAAAAATATATAGGCAAAACAGTTGTCATTATGATAAATGGTGATGTCCAAAATAATTGTAATAAGAATTAACATAACTTCAGATTTAGCACAAAATGAGATTGAAAGAAATTACCATTCTAATTGACCACAAAATGAACTGCCTGGTCACATGTACTGAAAATGCATTAGACTGGCCTGTGTTGGAGAACACAGAGAAGATAATCTTGGAGATGTCAAATCTAGGTTAGTCTATTTCATAACTTTAGAAAAAAACACAACTTTACTACATCCTAATTTCCTCATTAAGTTTGAAATTTCAATGAAATGAATTTTAAGAATATTTCAATTTTAGAAATACATAGTTATTTAACTCTTTTAAGAAACATCAAAAATTAATATTAAACAAAATCCAGAATAGATGCAAGAGAATAATGGGGAAGGAGTAATAAATAAAAACCTAGGCGTAAAAACAATCTGTTCTCATTCTAGTCACTCCCAATAGATTTTCCATTGAACTACCGGAACATTTTTTTTCACTACATATGGAAATGATGGTCACATCTTCACTCCAAGACTAAAACTGAGGATATTTTGTGCAGACATGTTTTTTTCATATTTTCCCTTTAATATCTCATCCCTAAAGAAAGGAAGATCTCAATCTTGTCTGACTATTGACCAAAAGAATTAGAGCATTGTTTTGAGTATGTTTTATACAATTAAAGTATATATACTGAATAATTTTTCTGCTTATCATTAAGATACCATGTTTAATTGCTTCGTAAATATATATCTCCACATACTTTAACAATTAAAATAGTTTTATAGTTTTTTTATAATGCTTTCCAATTTTTGAATTTATAACACATAAAATTTTTTATGTCTAATTTTTTGATGTACATTTCACCTTACACATTTTTAACTACAATGATTTGGATTATGTAATCCTTGGAATACTTTGAATTTTAAAGAAAATCCCTTCTAGCATCAATAAAATATTTTCACTTTGATGACATTTCATCAAATGACATCAAAGAATATATTTCAATTTTATGTTTTATCAAATAACTTATAATGATGACATCTTACATTATATCCAAAGTTATGTAAGACATTGACAGATAAACTATAATCTACATTCAGGGCCATTCTTCCTAAGATATTATTACTCACTACCCTAACACTTTTTTTTTTTTGTAATAGCATGACATTCCTAACATGTATGTGTTGTAGAAAACAAAAAGATGTTAGGCTCTCCTTTGTTTCCATGGTTTTGTAATTTTCAATTTAGAAAGGTGTACGTGTGTGTGTGTATTTAAGCAAAGCATCTTACATATTGTGTAGAGGATACTATTCAACATGCATCGTAAGTTATTATTCTTTATCTCTTTTACATGTATAAGCCTCAAGAATCTAAAAACATGCAACATTATTGACAATGGGTGTGAAATGAATATATATAATTTGTGGTCCCACCCATTTCTAGTTTTCCTGAACTGTGGCATGTATTCTTGTCATAGTATTTTTCAAAGCACTCAATTGATTCTAAAGTACAGCCAGAGTTGAAAGGCACTGACCAGCCATAGAATTCAAGCCTAAAAAATCTTTCTGAAAAATGTATTGGTCTTTAGGTTTTTTGTTTTTTTCCCATTACTGCTATCTCTTATGTTGATGGTTGCCACTTTAGATAATTCATAAATATTCGGGTTATAAGTTGTCTTTGCTGTTGGACTTGCAGACAATAATAATCAAAAATTTGAGAAAGACCTATAGTTTAAATAACATAAAGGCCTATATGTTATTTCCTTCTAAGTTTGCTGATCACCTTTTGCCTCTATTCACACAGGCAAGTTGGGGTCAATTATCAGTTTAGATGCCATCCATAGAAAAGAGATCATTTACAACTGTCTATTGAACATTTTCATGTAAATTGTACTATTAAAATTTCACAGTCCGTAATCTAAAGTTTGCATAGGAAAACTACACCCATTCACCAATAAACCTTTAATGCTATCGATTAACTGAAGAGGTTTTTATTTGACCTTTTATTCTCTCAATTCCCTCTATCAGTTCGTTACTAAAGTATCTGTCGTGATGCTCCTTTTCCTATTTCATGTCATTGAGTTCATAACCACATTCTCTTGTATGTACTTGGTAATCCAAATGTTACCTCCCAGACATATCATGTTTGTTTTTTTTTCAAAATGGATGATAGTATGTATTAAATGGTTATATTTTTTTGATATTTTCAAAAGTAGTATAATAGTTTTATTTTAAAGTGTCTTATTTATACTTGGAAATTATGTGTCTTTCAAATTTTAAACAAATAAAAAACCTTAGATGGCGTCTTAAAACTGCATAGAGTTTTTCGAAATGCTTTGAAAATTAGAAATGCAAAAAGAATTAGGGATTTCTACCCTAATTCTATTTTAAATCTACTGAAATACATGTTTTTGAAATCTTGAAAGTCCTGATTCATACCATAAAAATGACTTTACAACATTAGCATTAGTAAACAGAATTTTTTGTAACATGTTAGATTTTTTTCATCAGAAAGTAATTTTCCAAAATTGTTTATTAAAATAAGCTTGCAAATAGAGTATTTTATACAAATGTTCACATCATCCTAAATTTTTCCCTAATTTTTCATTGTATTTTTTCTTTCTATACTTTCCTATATCACATTAAAGTCCTTCAGAAAATATACAAAAAATTAATTATATGCATCTATAGCATGCATGTTTAGTGGAGACAAGAGAATTATTAGTTTATCTGACCATTATATTTCTGCTGGAAGAAGCTATCTTTGTTCAATATATTATTTCTTTAACATTTGTCTTTGCAAAAAGTTCTCAGTGAAAATCAGAAATGAATAGGAAATGTGAAAGTCAGCTAGCAAGAGAAATAGAAATACCAAATCAGATTAAGGCAGCTTAACAATAAATTCTATAGCAAAGTAAAAATGACCATTGGGGGTCATAGCAAAGGAAAAATTTCAAAGAGGAAGGTTAATATATTTTGATTGTCACTTGTAACTTATTGTAATATATTCTATACTGTTGTCTGAAACTTTTAGTGAATGTAAAGGCAGACTAGAAAGGATGAAATAACGGAAGGATCTAAAATATTAGAAATACCCAAAATTAAATAGATGTAAGAATCTTGAACTAAGAATGAGACTCCCTCACATCCCCATAACAAAGCTATTTTGAGATATTCGGTTGGGACACTCAATTTCTCAATATATATGGATGAAGTTGGAGCCTGTTTTATTTTAAATTTCAAGGGACAGAATGCCCCCAGCAGATATGATGGAAATGAGATGGAATATAAATAATATGTTAAGTTACTCTTGTTTTTATAATGAGTTATGTTACCTTTTGATAATATTAAAAATAAAACATGTTGTGATTTTTAAGTCTTCTACATGAAGTACAGTTTAAATACTTAATTTTATAAAAATCTGATGTTAATTGGCTATGATTGCCAAGGCAATTTAATATCTGTGGGTGGTTTGTAGCTTATGCTAATCATTGATGCTTCATCACGTTTAATAAAATGACACTACTTTTTTGCCTGAACAAATCCTAAGCAAACAAAGCATATAGAACCATTATTCAGGAACACTTATGAATTCATATTTGTTAGTTCTGAAAAGACTTATCCTTTAACTTATCTCCTTCATTTTACTGATAAAAAAATGTGGTCTGGAGAATTTAAATAACTTCTCTAAATGTTTCTATAACAAGCACCACCCGTTGGTGAGAGGGACTTGAATTTATATTCCAGCTTCTGCTTTAGGCCATATTCCTCTCATAATAAAATACTGCCTAAGATTCAGTGGAAAAAGATATCAGTAATCACTCATTTTACTACTGAACACAAATAAAAATACTATAGTAATCTCATTTGGAAAATAGTTCATATTTTAAAACTCAATAGAATATCCAATAAGAATTTCTTAGCATTCACATAGTTAAATTAGATTTATAGAATAAATATTTAAAAATTATGTTATATTTAAATTTTTCATTAAATTTAATGATTAAAATATTCATCTAAATTTTCATATATGACATTTTCTTATAGAAAATCGCTCAATTTCAACAATACTTCATAAAACACTGTATTTCTTTTTGAAATATGCAACAAAGATTAAGACTACCTCAAAAAGTTAATTATGAAGTCATTTTCTCTAAACAAAATCCTATTTTCAAATTAGTGTCCATGATAACACTGCACTTGGAAAATACAGAATTTAGTTAATACAAAATAATTAAAATTCCAAATCAGATTCAACCTTTGCAAAGTAGAAAGAATAGAATATTATTTAAAATGAACCTTAGATGTTTGTTTTCATTATACATGAGCTTTATAATCATAAGAAACTACTTAAGCTGTTAGGGAATAAATTTTATAATCTGCAAAATGAAAGAATTACACATAATGAATCCAGAGTTTCTGTCTTGATTTCTCTCTCTCTCTCTCTTTTTTTTTTCTTTATTGTATCCATTTTCAGCCACTCTGTCTTTTGATTGGAGAATTTAACAAATAGAATAGTAAATTGAATAAATAGAATAAAATAGAAGTATATTTTAAATTCTAAATATGCATTTCATAAATACATGTGTATGGATTAGCCAATATCACACCTAATTTCAGTTAGTATGAAAAAGATAGTAACAACTTTAAATAAAAACTATGTAGTGTTTAAATAAGGCCGAAGGATAGGTGCATATATTCCAATATGCCACTGAATTGTTGCTTATCAATCCCAAAAGGATCATTTAAGTTTCTAGGAGATGGGTTTTTGTTTGATTTTGATATTTTCACTGAGGCCTCAACTCGGTCAATTGTATGATGATATTTAGATTTAGAACCAGTTAAAATAAATTCTGTCAGTAAAAATGATATCCTGAAGGTGTTAAATACCCTGCAGGGCTTTGACCAGCTTTATCTAACCTAATCATCTTATTTAATAGTCTTAAAATATTTCTACACATTTAAGTTTCCTCATATGATCTTGCACTACCTAATGTTTCCCTCATTAATTAATGAGATGAATGAACTCTTTGACAAGTTAATATTTTAAGTTTTGAAAATTATAGTTTGAAAAAAATAGAATACAACAACAAGAGAGTTAAACATGATATTTAACAGGAAGTTTAGGTAGACTAACTTCTATGTGGCCATATATTCCAAGTTGCTTTT
Organism: Eonycteris spelaea; assembly: GCA_003508835.1. Taxonomy (NCBI): domain Eukaryota; kingdom Metazoa; phylum Chordata; class Mammalia; order Chiroptera; family Pteropodidae; genus Eonycteris; species Eonycteris spelaea. The sequence goes on from PUFA01000164.1 coordinate 3,924,278, forward strand.
GCTTTACACATGATCCATTTATGTTTGTTTTTTCAAGAAAAAAGGTTGAAGAATAATGTTGTTTATCTCATACTGTCTTTTCTAATTGTTGACCGTATTTCTTCAGCTTGACAAAGGTTACTAGTGACTCATCTCAGGAACCACGAATTGAAGAATTAGAAATAAATAAAGAAATACAAAACCTTTCTAAAGGGTATGGGAGAAAGAGAGAGTTTGGGGAGACAAGAGGAGACGAAATGGAACATATATTCAAATATTCTAAGGATCGAATATTATTCCATTCTCAATGTATGGTATGTTTTAGACTCAAGAAATTTTCCCTCTAGGGAAAAAGTAAAAGGGATTTAAGAGGATAGATTTTCTTCTCTCTTTACCTACTATGTAGAGATTATTGAATAATTTCCTTACCAACTAAACGAAGTATGCGATGGATGAAGTATGCAGAGAATCTAGACTTTTCTTAAGAGTGGCAATGAATTGGTACAATACTTTATAAATGACCTATGCGGAAACCATGCTAAATTATGCTTAGCAAATGGTTTTTTTCCTACCCTCAATGATTTACTAGGGCCTTTTTTGGAACTCATCAGCAAGTCATTTTGAAGTTAGCATGCTGTGATTAACTGCTGTGCCACTTCTCCCCTCAAAATTCATGAAAAATGCAGACTTACTACCTTTTTCACCCATTGTATGAGTTACACAACTGATTTCATCATGATCTCTCATGCTGGGTTTATAGATTGCTTGAGCTGGGGGTGAGACTCCTGCTGATACTGTCACAGAGAAATCTAGTCATGTCCTTCTAAGTGAATCTGTTTAAAATGTCAACAAGTAATAGCCATTAACTTGAAGATAAACAGAGGTAGACTTTTCTTTAATATATCTAGAAACAGAAGCTGAAAAATAAGGTCTCAAGGAAGATAGAATACTTTTTGTTTTGTTTCATTTCTTTTCATATTATTTTTAGAATGTCACCTGAAACTCAAGTCTCAGAAATAAAAATAAGCATTTCCTTTTAATCTGAATGCCTTTATAGATTAAGGGAAGGTAATTGATTTTTATAATGTACTTTTTACTTTTTTCTTTGTTCATATTCTAAAAAATTTTATTTGGGAACAATATATTTTTTTAAAGATACAATTATACACATACAGTTGATTCTCATTATTTGCAGCAGTTATGCTCTATAAAATTGTCATAAACATTAAATTAGTAAACATTGAAATATACCTGGGGATACACATACATATACATATACAAATATAGATATATAGATTATAGATTCTAAAAACAACTCATCCTATTAGATTATAATTTCTTTACAAAAGAAAAAAAATTCAGAAGTTTTATGTGACTTATTTGAGACTACCCACTAACAAGAGCCAAAGCTGATTCAACCCTATCCAGCTGGCCCCAGAACCAGAGCTTCTTGCACTCTATACTGAGCTGGTCGTCACTGTATAAGTTGAAAAAGAAGTCAGAGAGCAACGTCACCTTGTTCAGCTTCAGCTGGGAACATTCATGTAAGATGTCTCAAATATTTTATCACTCTGCACATTTATGCAAATGGCCAGGAAAACACTGCAAATACGATCTTGGGGTTACAAATAAATTTTAACCAATAGAATGTACAAGTAAGGAATCCACAGCTTTTGCGAATTGACTATAGTTTGTCTAGGTGGTCCACAAAAAAATTATGCACATATATATACACTAATAGAGAATAACAGTAACTCTGAAATTATATTGTTTCTCTTCCTAATTTGGTTTACCTAAGGTCAGGGAAGATACCATATGAATCTTTGGACATAGTGTTATCATAGTGATACTTAGATTGTCTATAACACAATTTAAAGTTCTATAGCATAGACAGTGATGTGTGTGTGTGTGTGAGGAGAGAGAGAGAGAGAAGAGAGAGAGAGAGAGAGAGAGAGAGAGAGAGAGAGGGAGAGAGAGAGAAAATGGGGGGCGCTGACTGACTTATGGCAGTGCTATATTAAGAATATAAAATCCAGGATTACTTGGATAGCATTTTAAAAAACTCAAATCAAAAGCCCATAACCCAGAAGTAGTTATTATTAGAAGTGCAAGTGCTTTGGTTTTATTTAGTTCTGTTAAATATCAGTTTGCAAATTAACATAATAAATTAGAAAAATGATTTTGCATTTGTGAGGAAAGTGGAGTTCAAAGGCACATTAATACATTAGAGATATCTGATCAGCAAACTGGCCTTTCATCATCTTTATACCAGTCCTCTAGATTTAGGATTTCAAGTGGTTTTATGAATAGCTGCATATTAGATCATTTTGTTGCCTGGTTCTGAATAAAATTTTAGGCAATCCTGCATTTCGAATAGTGTTATTAACTCAAATATACATTCAGGCAAATTGACATCACGATGCAAAAAAAGAATGATAATAGGAATCTTTCAGCTTTACATTTGGGTCATCAACTCCAAGATAATTTCTGCAAATATAGTCAGTCTCCCAGTCTTTGGCTTGCCTTTGATTTTAGTCAAAGTATCTTCGGAAAGCAAACTTTTTAGTTTTTACTTTTTATAAAGTCAGGCTTTTTTAAAGTTATGATCTTGGTGTTATATTTTTAGAACATTGTCAAAATTATAAAAATGTAAAAATTATTAAAAATTAAAATTCTGGAAAAATATAATGAGAGGTTCTAATGGAGGAAAAAAAGTTGGATGAGGGAACAAAAGCAAGCTAAATTTTAACATACGTGCAAAGATGTTCAAGATATAAGGTAGCTCTGTACATCATTAAAAGAAAAGACAGTAGCGAAGATAACTATATATACTTCTCTGTGTGTGTGTATTTGTTGCATGTTTATGCATGTGTGTGTGTGCACATGTCTTATCCCTATGTTGAGTTTGTTAAGTACTCCATAATACTGCTGCCTCAGCATCCATTTGTGCAGCCAAGAGGCCTACAGAGTCTTGGACTAACATACTACTCCACCCACAAGCGCATGCCCTAGACAGCAACTCACAGAATCACAAGTACAGTTATCTTGATATGAGTATCCCAAAGAACTTTGCAATAAGCATTCTCCCCACCTCCCGGGGCCTTCCCCTCATATACTCCTTAATAAGACTGCCATAAAACTTACCCAAACCACACAGTTTATTTGAATTGTCAAATCTGGCCTTAGCCTGGGAACTCCAAAGCACTCTACCAGTGGACTCTAAAGGACATGTGCCTCAGATCCTCCCGTATTCTTTGCCTGTACCCTGTGTTTACCTCCCACATAGTTTCTTGAGGCCTGCCTTATACATATTTCAGACTTGTGAATAATAAACTTCTCTATTTCAATTCCTTTGTGTCTTTTGTCAACCACGTCTTACAATTTAGATATTCCAGGACCCTACGTAACAATATTGACAAAGTTATGACATTCCATTTAACAGTCTTAGCGCCTTTTGTCAAAAATTAATTGACCATTATGATAATCTGAAGCTAGATGTTATAAGACTTGTATTATAGTACATTACTATTATTTTTTCTCATATAAATTTAGAATTAGTTTATCAATGTCTAAATAAAATAGCATCTTTGGAATTCAGATTGGGATTCCATGTAGAGCAATGCAGGAGATTGACATCTAAAGAATTGAAGTGTTCCCATCAATTCACATAATATACGTTCACATTAGTTTGTCTTCCTTAATTTATCTAAGCAGTATTAAATAGTTTTCAGTTAAAGACGGCTTGGCCTCTTTTGACCAGTTCATTCTCATGTATTTGGTTTCTTGACACTAATATAATATGTATTGTTTCTATAATATAATATATATATATAATATATATAATACTCAAATGTTATCTGTATGCATAGATAAAAACAAATTAAAATTAATATAACTATCATCAATATCTATTATAGTAACTAGGAACAAAGGCAGTTGGTAGTAAAAACACTATCACACTGATATACTTTGAAACACTTTAATAACTCTAAAGGGTCATTAGATTTAATGATGCTGTAAAACATTTTAGTTTCATCTTCTAATGGTTCACTGTTAGCATATAGAAATAAATACATTTTTGTATATTAATTTGTGGCCAAGACTTTTTAAATTTACTACTATATCTAAGTTTTTTCCAGACTCCTCATGATTAAAGTAAACAATCATTCGAGATGCAAATAAAGGCAATTTTACTTTAACATTTTCCAATGCTATGATTCTCATTTATCAATCATGAAATAAGTAAACACAAAAAACCATATTAAGAAGAAAACAAATTATTGAAACAACCAAGAACAGAAGAAAACAGTGAATTAATGGAGACTTCGAAAGAGTTTATAACTATATTGATATGTTCAAAAGGCTAAAGGAAAGTTGGAACAGCGAGAAGACTACAGTGGAGGAGTATTGTGGCCAGGGTGAACATTTAAAGAGGCACTCACTCTTAGATGCAGGTAAAATCTGGGTCTGCACTTGAGTGTGAGTGCCCTTTAAGTTTACACCCTGGATGCCTTCCTCTTTTGTATTCACTAATTTTGGGATTCATGCAAGCACAGTCCCCACCTATGTCTGTGCCTGATAGATAGGCCTCTTTTAAATTTTATGCTTTTGCCCACTGACTATCTTACTCATCAATAAGAATATTGTATTTTGTTTTGTTTGTTTTTGTTTTAACTCTAGTAAAAATAAAAGTTAAGTCAATAATTGCATAAAGAATGAGGCGAAGCCTGCTGCAGTCATTTTTTTTTAACCAATCTCATATACTATAGGTATGTGCGTGTGTGTGTGTACAACCCTTTCCTGTTTTACTCAAAAGTTTGAGTATCTGTCAAAAAGCAAGAGAGATAGAAAATGTAATACATGAACATCTTCTTAGTCACTAGGTTTTCTGCCTTCATTGATTCTCAAAAGATATACAGGTTAGATGTCATCTATTCTCAGTCTCAAGTTGTAGTTACAGTGATAGACAAAAGTGGTAGATGCAGGCCTGCCAGAGAATACAACAGAGTAAGTCAAACAAAGTACGTGACATGGCATTCAAAATCTAGGGAAGATGCATGAGATTGTGGGTTTGTGGGACTTTTGGAGGCAGGACTCAGCCATGCAATGTATATAGATGATGAGCTGAATCCGCTGTAACAGAAAGTAGAATGACCTTACCATGAGCATACATGACATTTCTTGGGGAAGAGGGTCAGTGAAGTACATTATGAATACAATCCAAAAATGAAAAATTGCTGCTACTCTTTTAAAAGGGTAGTTGAAGGGACAGCTAAGTAGAGCATTAATGAAATATGGCATTGATACAGCTAAATAGAGCCTTCAATATACAGAATTGTATCTCACAAATTTAAAAAAAAAGACTTTAATATCCAACTACCCAAAATGTTATGAAATGCATGACATTATATAAAGAAAGATGGCTAAATAAATTTTAGCAGAGCACAGTATCACTTACTAGAAAAAGTATTGAATTCTTCAGCGAAATATAGGCTTTTTTAATGAAAATAGGGAATAACACCATTTTTTAGTATCTATTGTATTTTTAAAGCATTTCTGCATTTAGAGTAGAAAATTTGTATTTGAGACTCTGTCTCCTTTGCTCTGAGGGGCTACTTCTGCCTCAGTTATCCAAATAAATGTCTTTAGAATCTCAAATAAACAAAAATGTCACAATTTCTGCCTCATTATTTTATGCAGATTAGTTCAATGGCATCTATTCAAAATTAATATATATAAAGTATTGTAGTCAAATGTTATATGTGAAATTTTGTTATTTTGTTGCAAGGCAGAAGCTAATATATAGTTTATGTATATTGTATATGTATACATATATAAAATTTAAATATAAATATATCTCATATATATGCATATCATATACATAATTTAAATCAAACTTTAAAATTCAAAGGAATTTTTGAAATTTCAGCAGGAAATCACAGGCAACAATTATTTTATTCAAAATAAATTAAAATAATTTCACATTTGCAACAATTGTTCTGCTATTACACTTTTCCTTAAGTGAGTCAAATTTCCTCACTGTGGAATAATCATTATCCCTAATGTGAAAAAATTTTTAAAGTAAAGCAGTAATCCAAGGATAATAATATCCTTAATCAAAATCTCTAATGTATCACAAGTGTTTTAAACTGTTCTATCTTGTCATCTAAAAAGATTTAACTTATGAGGGATGGAACTGATCAGGGAATCGGTAGGTGAGACACTATCCTTCTTAAACTATACTACAAAAATCTGTGATTCCTGAGAGCTTTTATTTAAAATACTGTTCATTTGAATACCACTTTCATATACTACTTTATTCAGATAACAATATTGTGTCTTCAGTTTGGTCTCTGAATGTAATATTTTAAATACTATGAATTCTTTTGATAAAGAAAGGATAACAGGTACTCAGATTATGCTTATTCTATGGATGACCAATGATTACACAGTAATATCCCTTCACGAGAAAGTTTGGAAAAAATGTGAATAAGTTGTACAGACTTTATGAAGAAAATAAATTTGGAGAAAAGAGTTTATAAATAAAACATTTCAATTTTTTTAAATGATTGATATTTGTTAAACTAAAATTATATACTAAAGAAAATAAAAATATTTTGTGTGTATTAATTGTTCATGATTAGCACTATGGCTTATTTATATTAAGTTTTGAAAATATTTTATGTTCGATGATCCATGATCTCTAATTCTGGCAGTGATAACAACTTTAACACAAGAAAATATTTTCAACACAAAGAACTGAGACCTAATTTTTACAAAGTTAAAGATCTCCACCTCTCTGCTTAATCATTTGATTCTAGAAATTTGGACTTCAGTAGGCTAATTAGATGTTGCTTAAAGATCATGCCAGATAATCCACGTCAATGGATGTTTCTTTCTTCATAATGACTGATCACCTCCTGAAGATTCATTGCATCTATTTATAGAGTCATATTTAATTCAATTCTTATCTGAAAGTATGCTTTTAATCTGTGTTTATAAGCTATGTTTAACTATTATTATCTTGATTGTTTGTAGAATAATGTAAAAAATGGCTTAATTACTAAATCCTGAGGATGATTTTTTTGTAGAAGAATGTGTCTCCTTAAAATAAATTTGAAAAATGTGAACTGCTGACTGTGCTAGTCAATAAATTTGCTATTATGCATTAATTTTCTATGTGTCCTTTCGTGGCATTTTTCCTCAGTTTCATCAGTATGTGGAGTGGAATAACATCTTAAATTTCCTTTGTCAAGAAAAAGGCCATTCCCTCTGGATTTGCAGATAAGATTTTCAAATATCCAACGCTTGATGCTATGGACTTCCATTTAGTTTAGCCCTCTTCCACAGTCTTAAAAACTATGTTTCATATTTACTCCCATATCCCAACAGATGGTTTTCCCTTTTACCTCACAGAGAAAATGGAAATTGTTAGATAATAATACCATCAACTTCTTGTCCCCAAAGACCCACTGTGACCTGCCTCCTCATGAATCTTATTACAACTGAAGAAGTATACTCTGTATCCCAGACTCTCATTCTGTTTTAGTAACTTTAGTCTCCCAATAATTCTCATGATCTTTTTTTTTTTCTTCTCACCTTCAACAGTTAAACATGCTCATGTCTGTCATATTTTAGTAGCTCCATTTTGACCACATATACCACTATAGCTGTTATATTATTGTCAAACTCCTTGAAGAGTTGTCTGATTCTTCATTATCTGCTTCTCTTCACACTGCTGGAACCTAGCCTATCCTTGCACTACTTTTCACATCAATGACATTTTTATCTTTAAGCTATAAACTCTATGATTATTTTTCAGTTTTTCTGCAACATTTTCTCCATTGTTCACTCCTTTTTTTATGAATGTTCTCTTATCTACCAACGCACATTCTCCTGAATTTCTTTCTACTAATTCGTCTGCTACTTCTCAGCTTTGCAAGTTTACCTTGTTCAGCTCTCCTTAAATATTAATGTATCCTAGAGTTCAGTCCTATTCCCTCTTCTGTTCCCATTTGACACATTTACTATGTGGCCTTAGTTAATTTCATGGCTTTAATTATTATCTATATATATCCATTACTCTCAAATCTAAAACTACAAAAAAATCTAATTTCTAACTCCCTGGACACTATAGCCAATTGTCTACTATTATAAGCTCTACTTGCTTATAATGCAGCTATTTAAAATTCACCATCTCCAAGTGTCACAATGTAGCCTCAAACATATGAAGCAAAATTGAGCGACCCTCCAGAAAATTGAAAAACCAAAATGTTAACAAAGAAATTTAAAACAAATATCTAAAGTGATTAATAGATGAAGCAGACAAAAAAAATATCAGTGAATATAGAAAATTTGATTAGCAAAATTGCCAAATTCATCTTATAGTCATATTTAGAATGCTGAATGCAGTTCTTAGTTAACAACAATCCTATCAATCACACACGGAGCTCTTGCAGAAAATTGTCTATGAAACAAACTAAGGCATAACAAATCATTTCAAATAATTGATATGAATAGCTCACTAATCCGTAATTGCAAAATAGTTCATTTAAAATGAAAATATATAAAGTTAAATTTATATGTTTGGAAAAGAATAGAACATTATATGCCAAAACATATGCTCCAAAATAGGACCACTACCATCACTTCAATTCGAATTTCATTTTATGATTATCCAGTTATAAAAAAAAATGAGAGAATGAATGTTGAGAACTATTAAGAAAGCAAGAGGAGGATACGATTCTCTACATAAAATACCAAGAAAGTACATTGATAGTATTATAATTTAAAAAGTTTAGCTAGCATTCTTGGTAATAACAATGTGCAAAGCCAACTGCATTTCTAAACATCAAAAATAGCTGGATTTTTTTTCAAAAGGCTATATAAATATAAATACAGACTATGTATAAGACTTATGGAAAAATAAAAACTACGAGAAACAGGAAAGAAAATCTACATCAATGAAAATGCATGAATCCTAATAGATGGAAAGACTCAATATATTAAAGAGGTCAATCATCCCTAAATTGATATATGGATTATAAAAAAATTCCAATGCCATTTTCATTTGGGTTTCATAGCATATGAAAAGCATGTAATAAAAACATAAGGAAAAGCAGAGGTCCATGATTAGAAAAAAAAAAATTATTTGTTTAAAGAACACTATGTAAGATGAACAAGAAAAATTGTCCCAAGCAAATATTAAAACTTAAAAAAAAAGCTTTTTATGAGAATATTGTAATATCAATCCAGGGTTTTCTTTTTAAGGGACTAATGGAATAGAATACAAAGCTCTATTATTGAATAAATATGGCAGCATATATCAGTAGAAAAATTATAGACTATTCAATAAATCATGCTGGAAAAATTGTATCTCCACACAGAGATCAAAAATAATATAGGAGTCTGTCATATTCAAAAATCAATTCCTGGTATATTAAATATACACATGTGAAATTTAATACATTAGAGTATATGTCTTAGTTCTCGACAGAGAAATATTTCTTTAAGGAAACACAATAACCAAAAAGAATAAATAAACAATGTTGTTAAGTTGCAATAAATAAAAATCATAGCAGAGCTAAAAAAATTAAATGGCATGTCTTAAACTGGTAGAAGATACTTCTTACTCACATGTGAACAATAGAGGAGAAGGATAATTTATTGATTTTGTATATTTAGTCATGTGTGTCAGAAATAAGCAATTTAATTACTTTAATCTATCCTATATTAGTTTTAAGTTTATACACAAAAAATATTTAAAAATTGGCAAAGAACATGAACAGATACTTCAAAACAGTATCCATGTAAAATTTATAAAGAATAAAAATTGCATTTTTCTCCAGGTAGCTTATACTTGCTATTCTGGTAGATTCAAACAAAACAATGGACAATTTCCTTCAATGAGGTAAGGAGAAAAGTTTGGGTGAGCTGTTGATTATTTGATGTGTATGTTCCTGGAACATGTCTAGTTCAGTCCTTACAGTTGTTTAATATAGTCTTTCAGGATCAAGAAAATGGACTCATGCCTATACATTTAACTGTGTTTTTTTTCACAACATAACATCATTATAAATTTAACAGTATAAATATTTAATTAATTTTCTATAGGATGATCTCACGTATTGTCTATGCTTGTCACTAAAGAAGCATACAAATTGCAACATATCCCCTTTTCCTTTGGTTATACAACATTTAACTGACTTAGTAAAACCCTATTTATTTCTATGTTTCTAGTTAAAATAATTTCCCAAGCCATGTAATAATAAGTCCAGTAAGATAAACTTCTATTATCATCTAGGTTCTCTTGCTCTAGTTGGATTATATTTTCTTCAAATGTGGCAGTTATCTAAATCATGACAAACTCAAACTTGACTAATCAGAATTGCATGGTCATTTTTCTTTTGCTAATTTTTTTTTTAACTTTCTTCATCTACTTAAACATAGGAAGTGTTATGTACTAAATATTTGTGTCTCTCTGAAATTCATACAATGAAGTTTTTACCCCCAATGAGACTGTATTTGAAGACAGAAGCTCTGAGAAGGTGATAAATGTTAAATCAGATCATAAGGGTAAGATCCTAATCAAATAGGGCTGATGCTCTTGTAATAAGAGGAAGAAACACTAGCTCTCTCTCTCTCTGCCTCGTGAGGACACAGCAAGTAGGGGCCATCTGCAAGCCAGTAAGAAAACTCTCACCAGGAACTGAATTGACTGGCATCTTGACCTTGGACTTCCCAGAATTTCAGAATTGAGAAAAATAACTTTCTATTATTTAAAATATCCAGGTTATGGTATTTCTTTCGACAGTTCAAGCTAATATAGCAAGTACTTAAAAAAAAAAAAAAAAACTACAGTCTAGTAGTAACTTGAAATAAGAATGAGGCAGCTTTATATACATTGAATAAAAAGCTTTCCAATTTTAGCAGAAAAAATAGGGAGTGAAAAAAATATGTTGATCTTCTACAGAAAATTAATGTATGCATATAGTCATAATATGTCTCTGAAAGAATATGCCAGAAACTATAATATTTTTTTTTGTCTCTAGGAAGATGATCTGTATAGTCAGGAGACAAGGAAGGGAAAATTTCTCACTCTCACTCTTGCAACTTTTTTTTCCATGTGAATGCAAAATTTACTCAAATTAGTAAAACTACATAAAATTAAAGAATTTATTATTGTCTATAAATAAATATGTAAATATTAAGTATAGCCAACACTGTCATCTTACTAAATAATATTCCACTATATAAATTAATTCAATAACTTCATTCCACAGACATGATAAAGGAATCTAACTTTGTTAGGTATTGAAGAATCATTCACACACACACAAAAAACTGTATCCTCAGGAAGGAACAATCCAGTAGAAGATTATTCTAAATCAACAAATAAACCCCAATATTAATACGACAAATGGGGAGTATAGTATAAGACTTCAAATATTCTTTTTTTGGAAAAATATTAATATGAAATAAAATTAATTATAGATTTAGAATCTAAACAAACTCATTGGATCTAAAACAGATATGAGTCTGAAGTCAATTGGATTTATAGAAGAAAAGATATACAAGTCATCAAAAGAGTCATGAGGTTTAGGATAATGAATATGAAAAATCTACTTCATTGAAAACCAAATTCTATACATTTTTAAAAATGGAATTATATAGTGGTAGAAAAAGTTTAAAAAACATTTTTAAATAGTCTTCACATTGTATTCTTTGAGGGAATTATTAATGATCAAATACTATCTTACCAAGAGATTGTTTGAATGTTATAGCGCTGTATAAAAGTAAAGCTAAATGGGACAAAGTCCATCCAAAAACATATAATACATAATTGGATAAAAATTTAACCTAAATTCTATTATATTATATATAGCTGCTATTTCAAATTAATCTAGCTAATGAGCTAAACCAGAATTTTATAGTATTAAATACTTCAATCTAAGATTTTAAGTGCCGTGTCTCTCCCTGATAGAGGTAATAGAGATCGTTTTTATCCTGAGGTAAGCCTGAACTACAGATAATATATTAGTATTCCAATATTTCAACTTGTAAGCATTAAAATGCCATATAATGAATTCTGTGGTTAAATATAATTTGATATATTTTAATCTATTCAATTGCAATGAGTAATTTTGGTGCTTTGTTTCAAGTTTTTAAAAAGTGAATTTTTTTATAATAGATCACTTAACGAATTATCTACCAACATAATTAGAAATTAATATATGTTATTAATAGCTTAATCAAAGGATTGCAAATTACTGTAAGACTTCTCTGCAACTACACTGTGGGTGTAATCAATGATATTTCAATTATTCACTATCTTCTCCTACCCTATCCTTCATTAAATATGCAGAAAAATGTAGCTCATATGGACTAGGACTGGTTCACGAAGAGTTTTAAGAGTATATGATTGAAAAAGTGATATAGGAGGAAAGGTTTAAAAGGAAAACCTTTGGCTTATTGTACAGTAATTGTTTTACTACAAGCCACGTGAAACATACCTATTCAAACAAAAATCAAGTCACGTTAGTTCTGTTATTATACAATCAAAAGGAGTAATCAACATATATCTTTCAACTGTATTGGCCAGAATTATTCTTAGTAGATATCAGAAATGTCAGAGTAAAATTCCTGCAAATGACAGATACTCATTACCAAAATTGCAATGCTAGATGTGACAGTCAATGAAGTAAACATAGATGTTTCAGAATAACCTCTTGGATTAGTTAATATTAATAACTTTGTGTAAACCCTAAACTTGATTCTTTAGGGATGCTCTATTAACCAAAATTATTTGTTTACTCAGGTAAACAACAATTATATTCACCTAGACAAAGACTTTATAGACATTATGACCTTATTAATGAAGTTAGTAAACATTGAAGTCATTTATTAAAAATAATAGGATAAAATCTGTTAAAATAAAATATATTTTAATAGCAATGCAAGCTCATAAAATCTCTATTTTTATGTATATAAAGGTCTTTAATGTACCATCTATGCTACCTATTATTGGTTTTTCAAAGAATTTCAAACCCTGTAAGTCTTTTGAATATACCTGATCTTTTACTAATATTTTGATGCAAGAGTAGATATAAAGTTATTTTATTTGTAACAAACACTTTCTGTTACCTTATGGGCTTGTGGAATAACATTTTAAGATGTCACCATAGTCAGTAACAATGCCTACCAGGGAAAGTAATAATAGAAGCTCAGCTTTAAGATTGTCCAATGAATTTATAAATTTCCTTTCAGTTCTGTTTGGAGAGGCTTAGGCAGTTTAACTTTCAAAAAATAAAGGCCAAATCTCATGTTAACTGTATTCATTTTCATATATCAACATGCACCATGGAATAAGTGAAACTAGTCTTTACTTTTGACTGAGAGCTAAATATTACTTTCTTGTCATTGAAAATAATAAAAACTATCTTTCTCTATCTTCAACAAATACAAACACACTTTCCCAGTACCATCAACACACTACCATGATTCAATAGAAAGAAATCCATTTACGCTATTCCAACAGAGGAATTTCACATTTAGAATGTTACAACCAAGAGTTTGAAAGACTCATATGCAAACAAAGCAGATTATATCTGTAATAAACAAAAGCAAAAGACAGCTAAGAAATGTAATACTTATCTTTTTTTATGAATATTTTTGATTTTTGAAAGATGCAATTGTATAAAAATGTTTACTCCTATTTAACTTGGAAAACACATATATAACAATAATAATAGCTAACAAGACAATAATAGACTACCTCATTTAAACATACAAATGGCTAAAAGACTAAATTATGGATCCCCATGCTCTAGTTTAAAAAAATAATTCTGAGTTTACATACCTTTTAAGTGACAAAAAAAATAAATTTGAATCCCAAAACTCTAATTCAATGGTGATCATTTTACTGTTCTTCCTTACAACCTTTTTCATTCCCTTTCTCTCCCTCTCTAGAAAAAAACCTAGCTTAACATAATACATATGTAAAGGGGAAGCTCAAGTCCATTTTTTATACTGTCTTTTTTTTACTTTACTTTCCCATAAGAACAATTCTATAAAGAAGTATTAAATGCTAAAGTTTAGAAGGTAATTTACATTAATTACATAATTATGTTATATTTTCAGTAAGGCAACCACTATGCTTCTTTTTTAATTAATTATTTTTTATGGTGACATTGGTTAATGAAATCTGCTTTAAGTTTCAGCTGTACGTTTTAACAGTAAGGCATAGATAGATAGATAGATAGATAGATAGATAGATAGATAGATTAGTTTGCTCACCTCCCATAGTTAGATTTCTTTCTGTCACCACATATTTGACCCCCCTTTATCCCATCTACTTCCTTCCTTCTCCCACACCCCCTACCCTCTGGTAACCACTTGTCTATAGTCTATAGTCCATGAGTCTCTGTTTGTCTTGTTCATTTGTTGCTTTTAGGTTTATATCCCACATGTAAGTGATATCATGTGATTTTCAACTTTTTCTATCTGGCTTATTTCGCTTAGCATGATTATCTCGAGGTCCATCCACGTTATCGAAAATCGCAGTATTTCATCTCTTCTTAGGGTTGAGTAATAGTCCATTGTATATATGTAGCACAGCTTCCATAGCCAATCACCTATAATAGGGCACTTCAGTTGCTTCCATGTCCTGGCCATCTTGAATAGTTCTGACATGAACCTCAGTCTGCAAATATCTTTTTGGATATGGGTTTTCAAGTCTTTGGGGTATATCAATTCTTAGTTTTTTTGAGGAAACTTCATACTGTTTTTCATAGCGGCTATACCAATTTGCAGTACCACCAGCAGTGTATGAGAGTTCCTTTCTCTTCGCTTCCTGTCCAACATTTGCTATTACTTATCCTGTTGAGTATAGCTATTCTAATAGGTGTGAGATGGTAACACATTGTGGTTTTGATTTGCATTTTCCTAATAGCTAGCGATGTTGAGCATCTTTTCATATATTTGTTGGCCATTTGTATGTCCTCTAGGGAGAAGTGTCTCTTCAGGTCCTATGACCATTTATTGATTGGATTATTTGTTTTTTGTTGTTATTAAGTTGCATGAGTTCTTTGCATATTTTGGATATTAGGCTCTTATTGGAGGCATTGCTTGCAAATATAATTTCCCATTCAGATGCTTGTCTCTTTATTTCATTGATGATTTCTTTTGCTAAGCAGAAACTTTCTAATTTGATGCAGTCCCATTCATTTATTTTAGCTTTTATTTCCTTTACCTGCAAGGTCAAATTCATAAAATCTTCTTTAAGTCCAAGGTCCTTGAGTTTAGTTCCTATGTTTTCTTCTGTGCATTTTATTGTTTCAGGTCTTATATTCAGGCCCTTAATCCATTTATGAGTTAATTTTGATGTGGTGATAGATAACAGTTAGCTTCATTCTTTTGCAGGTGGCTTTCCAGTTTTCCCAACACCATTTATGAAGAGGCTTTCCTTTCTCCACTATGTGTTTTGGCTTTTTTTTCAAAAATTATTTGCCCATATAAATATGGGTTTACTTCTATACTCTTGATTCTGTTCCACTGGTCTGGTTATCTGTTTTTCTGCCAATGCCATGCTGTTTTGATTATTGTCACTTTGTAGTATAATTTGAAGTTGGGCAGAGTGATATATCTAGCCTCATTCTTTTCTCAGGATGGCTTTGGCAATTCAGGGTCTTTTGTGCTTTTATAAATCTGATGATTTTTTTGTTCATTTCTTTAAAAAATGCCAATGGATTTTGATGGGGATTGCATTAAATCTGTATGCTTTAGGTAAATGGTCATTTTAACTATGTTGATTCTTCCAATCCAAGAACACAGAATATCTTTCCATTTTTTGTATCTTCTTCAATTTCTTTTAATAGGGTCTTATAGTTTTCTATATAGGTCTTCACATGTTTCATTAAATTTATTCCTAGGTATTTTATTCTTTTTGTTGCAATTGCAAAAGAATTATTTTTCTCTACTTCTTTTCTGACACTTCATTATTAGAGTATAGGAATGCTATGGATTTTTGTATTGATTTTGTATCAGAAACTTTACTGTATTTGCTTATTGTCTCTATTAATCTCTTGTGGAGTCTTAGGGTTTTCTATATAGAGAATCATATAGAGAATCATGTCATTGCAAAAGTGACATTTTCTATTTGGATGCGCTTTTATATCTTTCTTTTGCCTGATTGCACTAGCTAGGACCTCCAATGCTATATTGAATAACAGTGGCAATAGTGGACAGCTTGCCTTGTTCCTGATCTTAGAGGGAAGGTTTTAGTCTTTCACCATTAAATATAGTGTTGGCTAAGAGTTTGTCATATACAACCTTTATTATGTTAAGGTACTTTCCTTCCTACCAATTTTTAATGTTTTGATTATAAATGGATGCTGTATTTTATCGGAGGCTTTTTCTGCATCTATTGATATAATCATATGATTCTTATTTTTTAGTTTGCTTATGTGGTGTATCACATTAATCAATTTGCATATGTTGAACCATCCCTGTGCCTCTGGGATGAAGCCCACTTGATCGTAGTGTATACTCTTTTTAATATGTTGTTGCATTTGGTTCGCTAGTATCTTATTTTAGGATTTTTGCACCTGTGCTCATGAGAGATATCAGTCTGTAGTTTTCATTCTTGTGTTGTCTTTACCAGGTTTTAGTATTAGGGTAATATTGGCCTCATAAAATGAGTTAGGAAGTATTGTCTCCTCTTTGATTTTTTTAGACGAGTTTGTGGATTATAGGTATAAATCTTCTTTGAATGTTGGTAGAATTCACTGGTGAAGTCATCTGGTCCTGGACTTTTACTTTTTGGTAGGTTTTTAATGATTATTTTCATTTCCATTCTTTTTATTTCTTCACTGACTCAGTTATTCTCAGTAGCATGTTATTTAATCTCCATATATTTGTGGTTCTTCTTAGTTTCTTTTTACAGTTGATATCTACCTTCAAAGGATTATCATCATAGAATATGGTTGGTATAATTTCAACCCTCTTATATGTGTTGAGGCTACCTCTCTGTTCCAGTATGTGGTCGATTCTTGAGAATGTTCCATGTGTACTAGAGAAGAATGTATAAGCAGATGTCCAGTTGGTGTAAAGTGTCATTTAAGGATGTTATTTCCTTATTGATTTTCTGTTTAGATGATCTGTCCATATTCGACAGTGGGGTATTTAGGTCCCCTGCTTCTCTTCAATATGAATTATTTTTTACTAAACGGTCGATGTTTGGCTGTTGTGTCACTTGCCTGAAGGATGCAAAAACCAAAGTAAAAGGCAAGTATGATCCTTTGTTCAGCTACAAAGCCTTTTAATTCTGCGGTTCTTATTTCACTTGAATAACTTTGGAGTCTCACATTACTCTCTTCACATTTTAAAATAACAACACAAAAAGTGGAAAGGTTCAATGGTAACAAATCAAGAATGAATATATCACAACATAATACATAGCTGTAATAATAGCCTGAAGTGGTTACTATGTTCAATAAAGCAATTAATGCAATTAGACTTCACTTTCCTGTCTCTAAATAATTGAGTTATTTACTTTTTAAAATACAAGTAGATTTCTTATTCACAGTCAGCCACATAAGTGGGCAATATTATATTGGTTTTATGATTTTACACAAAAGAAGATTTTGATGGATTGTTAATATGAACATGTTATTGAGCAGAAAAAATATAATTCCAGATTGCAGAATGTAAAACTAGGAATTGAAACCTTATTGATCTTAGGTACATACTAAAGGTGAATAGGAGATCTACTTCAGTTAGCTGTATCAAATAGAAAAAAAGGACAGTGGACAAGGGACCCAAGTCATCTCTCCTTACGACTCTGCCTCTAATTAGTTATGCAAATTTTAAGAGCTCACTTAATATCACTGTATTACAGTCCTACAACCTGAAAACTAGGGAAGTTGTCTCGTCTGAGTTCTTTACTAGGATGATTCTGTGCCATGAGGCATTTACTGGGACAATTTTGCCCCTGTGGGACATTTGGCAATGTCTAAAAACATTTTTGATATCACAATGGAGCTGGGTGAGTGGGGGTGTAACCTGTAAAACTCATGTTTAGTGAGCAGGGGCTTCTAAATATCTTTTAAATATCCTGCACTACAGAGGACAACTCCACAAGGCAAAGAATTATCCAGTTCAAAATGTCATAGCTTGAGAGTCGAGAGACTCCAGATTAGATGGTATTCATAGTCTCTACATCTGTGATTTGAAGCTGGACTTCCTGGACTCCTTGGAGTTAATTGGGAGCAAAAGACAGGCACTTTTTTCTTACCGATTAGATTATTTTTCAAATAAAAGTTTGAAGAATCATAACTTTAAGATTAAAACTTTTCTGCCAGAATCTGTCAATAAAATAGCTTCAAGTTATTTCTCTTTGAAAGTATCATGTTGAGGCTAATCTTCCACTTTCTAATGTAGATTTTTTTCAATGTTTTATGATTAATTTGTTCAGTCTTGAATTTTATAATGTATCTCATATCACTATAGAATTATATTATGACTCAGGATAATATATGTATTTTTGTAATCCACTATAAATTATTTCTAAATTATGAATGTGTATATTTTTAAATGCATATATACACAAAAATTACCACTTGCACATAAGTATATTTAGAATTCAGCACTATAGGAAAATACATGTGTGTATATATATATGTGCATCTATACATATAAAATTATTACTATTCTTTCATAGGCATATGTATACTATTTGATTTCACTCTTATCTGTCCCCAAAAATATATAGATTTATAACCTTCAATAAAATACAGTTTTATTCAATTATATTTACATTTCATGTTTCTATTCACAGTGTTTACATATTATTTAACAAAATGGAAATGTGGTCTGTTGCTATTTCTTTTAGCAAAATCCTATATTTTTAAATAGTCCTCAGACCATCAGGAAAAAGGTAAAATCACCTCTAATTTCTTAGTAAATGTTGGAATAAAGAATTACTTTCATTAATTGAAGAGTGCCAAAATCTAAGTACGTGAAATGGTTCACGATAAAAAATAAATGTATAAGTACTCACAAAAGCTATTACATTTGGTCATTTTTCTGTATTTATCAGGGTTATAACTCCTTTGAATTATCACTACTAATTTATTCATTTCTGACTTTTTTAATTTAAATGAATGAAAAAAGAAAATAAATAATCTTGTTCATTTTCATGGGTGACAGGAATTTAGAACATGTTTCAATAATCCTCAATTCATGTATATATGCTGTATAAAAAATTAAAAATGTTAGAAATTATGTATAATGTACATTAAAATATTTACAAAATAAGTGAAATTATTTTTTATGTAAAATTTTAAAAAACAAGTAAATAATATAATGGAATTTAGTATTATTCTTTCAGTGACAGGTTTTAATGTACTCTTTGAAGCAGAATAGTTTTTTTATTAGGATTAAACTGGTTAATAAAATTATATAGGTTTCAAATTGAAGCAGAAATATTACAATATCCTGTCTTACAATGAAAGGGCAATTTCAAACATCTTTTCAGAATATTGAGGTTATTTTATGTATGAGATTACATTAACATGGTTGCATATTATATTTCAATGATGAAGGTGTGTTATCTAGAAATAATATCTTATTAAAGGGAAATTTTAATAAAACTAAGCTATATGAGTCTTACTATAATTATCATTATAAGAACTAAAAATAAAGGCTTATTTTTATTTGTAGTTCACTTACGAAGAAAAAATGAATAAAAGATTTAATGATTTCTCAATATGAATTTGCTTCTAAAATATTTTTCTATGAGAATAAATATTTAATTAACAATTAAATGTTATGCTGCCAATCCATTATTTTGGTGATTTTCAGGCTCTGTTTTGGGGAGATCTAGAGTTCCTCAGTGACTCTTCAAAAATGTGTATTTATACAGAGTTAGAGAGGAGTTATTTGCTTGGATGCAAGTATTCAAACCTATTTTAATCAAAACAGCTCTTCTTAAAACTCTATAAATTCTGAATGTCTAAAGAAGGTTTTGACTAAACAAAGAGATTATAGAATACCACCCCCTCTTCAAAAAAAAGGTAGAGAATTTAGAACTAATACAATGGTATGCTTTGCTGTGACATTGATTTCTTGTTATAGTTATTTAAAACAAGAATTAAAATTTGAGTTATTAAATTTTATAAATAATTACATAATCCGAGAGTCACCTTTTGAAACACTGCAGATAAGGGTGTCCTCTCTTAAGCAACATGGTCAATTTGGAATTAATGGCATATGCTTCAATGTAGAATTTAGCTGTACTTGTTTAACTTATTAAGGTCTTCATTTTAGAGGTAATTTGAGCAGCAATATATACTCAATGATAGGCTAAAACACCTGAAGGAAAATACATAGAAAAATGTGTTTATTTCCTATACTACAAAAAACTACATTTAAAAAGTTAAGGAAATATAATTTTGAAAGGAAATATGTATTACTAAGGGATTAAAGAACATTTAAAGCAAAAGATAAACCATTTGAGATATTGAATATACCTGTATATATCTGACAAATTTGATTCTAGGCAAATCTAAACTAGAGGCATTCTAATTTTTAATATAGTCAGGTTTTTCTTTATGTTTCTCTATTTTTTTTTCTTTTCTGCTAAACTGCCTTAGCAACTTTAATGTAATTTGTTTTCCTTATATGCTAAACATCTTTTAAAAATAAAAGTTCTGGCTTACTTGACTCTAAATCTTTTCCCTTCATTTTCAAAGCTACAAGACAATGATTATTAGAATCTGAGTGTTCAAATACAAAATAGCTTGAAGTTTATGGTTTACATGTTCCACATTGTTGACTACTGAGAGGATGATTCTGAGAGCATTTGGTAAGATTAAGCATTGACATTGATTATATTGCAAGACAATTTATGCCTCTGTGTCATACTGTTATAATCTTCTGTCTTAGAAATAATCCTTGGGCTAACTATATTATTTATTGGAGAATCTCAAAAAGATTCTAACACAAATTTTAATGTGATGATTTTGAAGAGGCAAAATGGATTTTCCTATTGGGACAATAGAAACTATTTGAAATTAAGGGAAAAAAGAAAAACACAAGAAGGCTAACTGTAAACTTCATTCAGAGGTAAAACTGATCATAATATTTTAAATTACACGTACAATTTAGTATTAACATGCACTGTAAATTTGTTTCAGATATAGCTAGCTCATTATATTTGCCATTTTGTAAACTAAGAGATGTGGATAAAGTGCCAAGGATTCGAACTTATTCAGCTTTCATTATCAAAAGTTAAAGATGGCAGAGTGATAGCTTAATCATTTTAGGCTTGAAATGCACATCATTCAGGGAGTGGTGTCCAGCTGGTTGTTTACTTTCCCTCCCTGACAAGATTGAGAAAACGGTGTTAAAATTACTACAAAAAAAAGATGTTTAGAAGAGTAGTTTTGTGACAATAATTAAATTCTGAAAAATCTGATCCAGAAGGGAATTTCATTTACAGAAGAAAATTAGATAATAAAATGTCCTACTATGTATCATATACCATCTCCTAAACATTCTTACCTTATTTTCTCTAAACTGTATAAATTGTCTTGTCACATTTTTGTTTAGAGTTTGTTTTCTTTTCATCTGTCATGAACCTCTATCCAATTCATTTGACGTATTCACTTACATTTTTCTACCACAAGTCACTATTCTCATTGTGCCACATACTATACAATTAAAGAAGCTCATATAGGGAAAGAGATGTCACTTCATCCTTAGAGAAAACTCCTGATTTGGAACCACCATGTGGCTGAGCAGGTATCTGCTGAGCCTCTGAGATGTGAAGCAGTTTTATGCCTCCAAGGTCCTAGCAAATTAGCATCAATCATCAATCACATTCACTTGTATATTTCTTTCATTGATTTTTTTTTTCAAGCTATTTCGAAACCTTCCTCCTGTCCATATTGTCCCTTGGCATTTTAAATATAATAAAAATACCTACTAACTAGAAAATAGAGACTCCACTTCTTGAAGGAGCATTCTATAACTTTGGCAAACTGAAGAGCTCTTCCAAGATGCCTTTCTGAAAACTACATTGACACATTTCAATAAAAATAAATGAAACAAATTAATTTTAATTATGAGTCTCTTGCAGGATTCTATAGCCCTTAAATCTCACAATCTGCAGATAGCATGTTAACATATTGAAGAGAAATCATATCATTTTGATATCATTGACATATTAATAGGGTATATACATTAGGCTTCCTTTGAAAATATATGATCTGGATGGTAAGTAAATGACTTTGTAATTTTAAAAACTCAATTTACTTTTTTCAATCACTTGAGCTTCATAGATGACAGCTATCTTTTTGTAGAAGTTTCTTACTTCCATTTCTTCACTTCTCGATAAAGTTTAATTTCTCTTTTATGATACCACTTGAATTTCCTGTAACTTCCTAAATTAACAAATGGCCTCTTCTGTTCCTCATTGCCCTTTGACTTTCTTAGCAGAATTTTATTCACCCACTGACTACCCCTTCATAGAAAATATTTTTTCTTTGATTGTGAGTCTTAAACATGGCATCCCGGGCAGAGTACACTCTACTTCAACCAACCCTTCAACACATCACATTGTGTTCTGACCAGAGCATACTGCTTTGAATTCATCTCATGTGGCTCTTGCACTGCCCTTTCTCAGTTGTCCTCCTTCAGACTCTTTACTCAGACTGGGATAGGGATGTGCTTGAGTTATCCTTATAAAAGTACATATTAACTGCTCAATACCTTTTTTTTTTTTAATGATTTCTTAAATCGGCAAAAGTACATAGCATGTAGGATAGCTTGATAAAAATAAAACTATTTAAGTTAATGATATGTAAGGGATACTGCTTGCTTTACTATACCAACAGTCATTAAATTGTCTGTTCAAATAAGGAATGATGGGTGAAATTGGATTTATTTTGTCATTGTATCTGCATGTATATATGTGTGTCTGTCTGCGTCTGCCTCTGTTCCTGTCTTTCTCTCCCTCTCTCTTTTTCTGTCTCCTCCTTTTTAGACTGTTTGAGTTCAGTTATACTGATCTTTATTTTTTTTAATCCATCAGAATGTTCTAACCATGTCTACCATGGGATACTAATTTCTGAGTCATGAGCCTTATTAATTTTAAAGCCATAAAATTTTCTCAAAATGTATCAAAGGTCATATTAAATGTATAATATTTTTGAATTACATTGCTTATGAGGTTTTTCCCTCCAATTTGCCATGAAAATTTCCACCACTGAGGTCTGCTCATTATTAGAGAATGTTGTTCTATTCATGTGGCCTGTACAGTTCTCTTTCTGTATTCTCTAGCCAACTGCATGTATGTTTATTTCAATAATTGATGTGCTTTTTAAAAATGCTATTTAAGCTGTACACATGGAAAAAGAAAATTCTAGTTCCTGAGTAATGAGAATGCATTCACTCAATAAGCAAAAGCATAGACCATGACACATTCTGAGCACACATTATGAATTATCCCACATCTGCAGGCACTGAAGGAATTTCTTGTGTGATAATTTCCTGTTCTGTCTTGGTTATTCAGGCAGCATTATGTTTCATGTAGAATTTGAATATGAGTTTCAGTCCCATGACTATTCTTGTTATTGCTGCCTCTGATTTTTCCTCCACTCCAACTGTCATCTATTGCTTAAGCTACTGGAGCTAACAAAATTTTTTGCATCTGACTTTGATATATGTCTAATATATGTATAAAAAGTCTTTAAACTCTGTTCTCAAGCAAATCAATAAACTCCATGATCTAAGGTTTTAGTCTGGCACCATTGACCATGTGTTTATCATTAGTAAAATTTTTTAAATCATTACTTGCAATATTTAAATCAACATCTGTAATACTATTGGGAAAATGTACGGTTTATGTCACCTTCAGTGTCCTTCACTTTAATATTCAGAATATAAAGTTGAAATATTAACTCCAGCAAGAGTTACTATTAAAATTTGTTGTTTTTAATTAGTCTTGGCATCTGATTTTTTTCATTTTATTGTTCATGTGTGGCTTAATACATACTTAAGAATCAATCATTTGCTTGGTTTCTGAAAATTAATGCAAAAAATTTTCCCAAAACCCAACATACAAACTGCATGTGGATTTATTATTGTATTAAAGGTCTAGATTATTATTTTTAGAAATCTACTTACTGTTCTAAAATGCCTAGGAAACTAAACTAGGCTGTAAACCTTTTTATAATTTTAAATACTTTAAAAGTATATAATATTAATATTTCTAATATTTCAAAACCAAGAAGAAGTTTTCTTTTCAGATAACATTTTACCATTTCTCTTACATCTCAATTTCCTAATGTAGCAGAAATACTTGTTAAAGTCTTCTTTGGATGACAATGGCCCATTTTTTAACCTTGGTTGAGGTTTATTAATTTATGTAACTTTTGGAATCAGTTATTTGAAATATATCTTATCTGAACATTTAAAGTATGTGACAAAAAAATATGGCAGTGAACTAAAACTGTTCTGAGGATTTTTAAGTATGATAAAAAAGGGTTATATCATATAGCAGAGACAGTGATGATGTTTAATAAAAGTTCTATCCTTTCTCCACATTTCTACTTGCTATTGAATAGGTTCATGAAATTGTTCTGATGAAAGGGCTATAGACAAAAAAGATGAGAGTCAAATTCAGGCAAAAGTAGGGGAAAGCAAATGAAAACTTCTAATTATCTCTTCCATTGATACAGCAACCACAGGAATGTGTTACAGATGGTAGAGTTTCCATAAACCTGAAGCAGAATCCCATGATTCTTCACAACAGACATAAACATGTAGGAAAAGAATCCTTTATTGTGTTTTAACCAAAATAAACTTAGACTATCTTAATTTGCATAATTGATAACTACAGATGATTCTCTTTTTTTCTCTCCTCAGTCAAGTGTATCTTCTAAATCTATCTTGAATCTATCCCCTTCTCTTAATCAACTCTTCCCTCAGGACACCCAACCCTGTGAGGCCCTAGACTGTACTGATTCCATACACAGTGCAATAAAGAATGAACATCCAAGTTTTTCAGAAGTGAGAATTCTCTATTTATTATCTTTCTTTTCAAACAGTAATACTAGAAACAGCATGTCTTGGCAACTATGTAACTTATTACTTCATTGATTTGAACAGAATAAATGTGAGAGCAAGCACCAAGATCACCCTCTTCATGCATTAGATATAATCCTCCCGTTCCAGAGATCATTCTATGCCATGGCACACCCTTCCCTGGATTTCTGCATAAGTGGAACTAATTGAATCGATGTGGTCCTCTCCCAATTATTTATTTCATCTGTTTGTTTTCCTCATTATTTTTTCATTAGGTGGGAAATTATATTGAGAGACTCCTTAGAATTATGGTACAACACAGCTTTGACCAAGGTCTTTACCTTCACATCAGTTTGTTGTTCATTCTTGGCTACTCTCACTCTTAGGAATTGAAAGTATGCGAATCATTCCATAGTACTAGTTTCTCTTTCCCTTTCTCCCCTCTTGCTCCCCACTCTCCACACATAAATCCATTTTTGTTTTATTTTCTTGCCTGCATTCTAAATCTCTAATTTTTCTGAAACTATGAATAATGCAACATTTTCCCCTGAATTTACTAATCCAACCTCTTTTATTATATACTCACACCTACAGTTCCTTCTGCCTGAAGCTATTTCTTCCCCCTTATTTTTTACCTGGCTATGTACTACTCATTCTTTAGATCTAAGATGAAATATCCCTTTATGGTGGAAAAAAAAATCCATATATCCTATCTAGGTTAGGTCCAGCAGTTATATATTTTCCTATATTTTGTATTCTTAATACTTAACATAATTGAAAACGTAACTATTGGTATATCTTATAAGAAATTCCTGTATCTCTCATTAAGTAATAAGTTATATAAAAACAAATGCTATGTTCAGGGTCATTAACATATCTTCAGTCACTAGTAAGCACAGTGCTATTATGAGCACATAATAGGTACATATAGGTATGTGATAAATTATGACAGTACTTTAAACTCAAAATTTTGAAAAGTATGTATTCATTATAATACGCAGTACCACTGTGCCAATTTGTATATACATACCATTGTTAGCTAATTTTACTTATTATTTTTCAAAGCACATTTTTATTTTATAGCTTTCTTTAGAATTAATTGAAAAAAATTTTCTAAAAATATAATGGTTTCATATCTTAAATAAAATAATCTGTTTATAGATGACATGATCATACTATAGAAAAACCTAAACATACAACAAAAGAAAAACTTTTAAAACTAATAAACATTCAGTAAAGTTACAGAACAAAAAATCATACAAAAACTATTATTACTATATACAAACTATCCAAAAGAATATTAAGAAAGAAATTTCATTTAAAATATCAACAAAAACAATAAAATACCTTGGAATAAACTTAATCAAAGAGATGGGAGGCTTTTATCACTGAAAATGATAAAACATTAATCAAGGAAATTTAAAGAAAACAAATAAATGGAAAGACATCCAAAGTCAATAGACTGGAAGAAGCAATATTGTCACATAGTGTTTACTGCCCAAAGCAATATAGAAATAAGAAAAAAAAATCCTAAAATTCATACCAAACCACATACACACACAAATAAAACCTGAAGAGCCAAAGAAATTTTTGAGAAAGAATAACAAAGCTGGAAACAGCACACTTCCTGATATCAATATATTATATAGCCACAGTATGTAAAACAGTAATTATTGGCGTGAAAAGACACATAAACCAATGAAAGGAAATGGAGAGCCATAAATAAAACCATGCTTCTGTAATCAACCTATCTTCAACAAGGGTGCCAAGAATACACATGAGGAAAAAGGATAGTTTCTTCAACAAATTGTGCTGGGAAAATGAAATCTCTATAAGCCGGAAAAGGAGACTGAACCCTTATCTCACACTCTATAAAAAACCAACTCAAAACGAATTCTATAGACTTAAACTTAAGACCTGAAAATGCAAATCTACTTGGATAAAAAAATAATAAAAGTTTCTTGTGATTGGTCTGGGCATTGACTTTTTGAATACAATGCCAAAAGCACAGGCAACAAAAACACAATAGATAAAAGAGATTGTATTAAACTAGAAAGTGTCTGAACAGCATAGAAAACAACAGTGGAAGGCAACCTTTGGGGGGGGGATATTTTCAAACCATTTTATCTGATACAGGTTAATATCCAAAATGTATAAAGGTCTCAGACAACTCAATAATAGAAAGTAAATTACCCAATTAAGAAATAGACAAAGGAACTGAATAGATATTTCTCCAAAGAAAACATGCAAATAGCCAACAGGTTTAAGAAATGGAGCTAAACATCACTGAACATCATGGAAATGCAAAACAAAACCAGGCTGTATACTTTAAAAGTAATCAAGACCATAATGAAATATCACCTCACTCCTGTCAGAATGATTATCAAAACGACACAAAATAGAAAGTGTTGGCAAGGAAGTAGAAAAACTGTGCGGGAACTTAAATTGGCACAGTCACTGTGGAAAACATTACAGAGTCTCCTCAAAATTTTTAAAAAAGAACTACCTATGATACAGCAATCCTACTTCTGCATAATCATCTAAAATGAAGACAGTGTCGCAAAGAAATCATCTACAGTCGCTCATTATTGCAGCGTTATTCACAATAGCCAAGATATTGATGGAATCAACCTATGTGTCCAATGAGAAATGAACTGATAAACAAGATGTGAAGTGTAATGAGTAATAATAAGATATAGCTCATTACAGGAAGAAAGTCAGCCACACGCAACAACATGAATGAACCTAGTTGGACATTATGCTAAGTAAAATAAGCCAGACTCAGAAGAAAAAACTACTCATGATCTCACCTGTATGGAAAATAAAATGGTCAAGCTCACAGAAGCAAAGAATAGAATGTGTGATTGCCGGGGCTGGGAGAGTAAAGCAGAACATTGGTCAAAGAGTATAAAATTTCAGTTATGAAAGATGAATAAGTTCTGGAGATCTATTGCAGAGCAATGTGACTATAGTTAACAATACTGGAATGTATACTTGAAATTTGCTAGGAGATTAAAACTTAAGTGTTTCACCACACACACACACACACACACACACACACACACACACACACACGATAATTATGATAGCTTGGTCAGGTTGATTATTTCACAGTGTATCTTAGATTAAATCTTTGATATCATATATCAAAATATCAAGTTGTATGCGTTATATGCAATATTTATCAAATTATACCTCAATAAAGATGGGGGGAAAGGCCTTATAAACTATTCTAATAGCATTTAAGGGCTTGTGTCAAAGACAACAAAACTTAATATTGGTTTTACTTAAGCTGATACCTGCCAAACCATAACATAGTATATGCTTATATTTATATATTTATAGTTACTTATAACTATACATTGAATGCATGAGCAATGCATACATTTTCTAAAATTTAAGAGTACAAGTTAATATTTTAAATGGGATAACTTTTAGGAAACTAAATATTTTAGTATAATGTTATTAATTTTTTTTTGTTTTACCTGAAATATAGTTATCTTCAGGTGAAGAAATTAATAATAACAAAAACCACAGATAACATTTCTCATTGTCAGGCATGAGACAGCTGACTGACCTTCATCATCTCATTTAACCTTCAAAACTACCCAATTAAGTAAATGCTACTATCCTCATTTAGACGTTAGGAAACTATAGTTGTAATTAGGTATTGACTACTCAATAAGGGGCCTAACTCAAATGCCCAAAGTCTTCCTGTGATGCACCACCACTTCACTGAATAAAACACAACTTAACATGCATGTATCTTTGAAATTTATCCATGAAGTCAAGAGAAATAAAACTAAGGATAATCCACTTTCATTAAAACTTTCTTTCCAGTGTTATTGACTATAACACGTTCACAGGCAAAATATTAGTGAAAGTAACACTGGCTTTAGCACCCTTCTCTACCACAGAACACATTGCATACAACAGCATGAAAACCGTCTTAAATTCTGCCTCCTGTTTCCAAAAACTCTAGAGATAGGAGTAAATGTTGGAGATAATATATAAATGAACCGCTTAAATTAATTCCTAAATATTCTAGGAAAGAGCGTGAGTTATTTTAACATAGTCTAGTAAATCTTTTGTTTCTGTTTTTTGATCTCTGATGCACAACCATTAAACTCATTGCTTATTAGAAAGTCCTCATGTAAAAGTTCTAGAGATGTCACCTACCCTTTCACAAACAATTTTAAAAAACAAATTCCCATTAACTGTTTTAACATATTTAAGTAGTATAAGCTAGATGCTACACATAAATAGAAAAAAAAATCCATATTCTTCTGCTGCTTGCACCCTCAGGGATTCCCCAGGTTAAATATGAAACTTCCTCCCACAAATGGTCCAGAAGAGACCAAAGAAAGACACAGACCACCCCAGACTGAAGGTGGCAGGTTTAATAAACAAGAGAACTTACATACGAGGCCAGAAGATGAGTAGATCTCCTCAACTTCTTGCTAAGAATCTTAAAAGTTTATGTAGAGGTCTATAACAGGGTTCAGTCACAAATCCCATCTAGATGGTCTCAATAACACATTCTTGAAAGGGTTCCTAGTGCAGAAACGTTGGGCACAGCACATATTTCAAGGGCAGGGTAGAGGGTAAGGAGTCTCCAATTGCCTTGGTTCAGCTTGTGGGCCTACCAGTGGTAAGGTCCTCTCACTGACTTCCTCTAACATCTTCAGCGAACATTTAAAAGAACAAATTGAGATCCGTTGCTTCTCTATAACCTTTATTACTTCTCCGGCTGCTCTTCATTTTCTCCTTTTTGTTACTCCAAGTGAATCTGATGCAAGCTAAGAGGAGAGAGCCCCTGAGGGCATCGTTTTTCAATGCTACTACATATTAAAATAATCTGGGAATCAATCAATATATGAAGACTGAGGCCCCATTCCAGAACATTTAAAGTGTACATGCATACCTCCAGAATACTTCAGGTTTGGTTCCAGACCACCACAATAAAATGAATGTCACAGTAAAGCGAGTTATAATCTTTTTGCTGGTGGAGGATCTTGCCTTCAATTTGTAAAAAAAAATATGTCTGTGAGGCACAATAAAGTATGCCTGTAATTGAATGGTGACAGAGTCTTTTTGTTTGAAAAGTTCTCCATGTGCTTCCAATATGAATGCTCTGATGTAAACTACTCTTAAGATGAAAGTAATAATAGACTTCTTCAGTTTCCCCTCAAAGTATATATTCTAAGTCAATCTTTTCATATGTTAGCTGATTAGAATCACCAAGAGGGCTCAAAAAAAAAAAAAAAACTGCTTGGCCCCACCCCAAGTTTCTTTTTCAATACATAGGTAGAGGGGCCTGAGAATCTGTATTCCTAGTAAACTTCCAGGTGATGCTGATACTATTGGTCCTGAGACCACACTTTGAGAAACCTTGTTCTATGAGATGCAATACTCTGCATAGACTGAATCCAACTCAGGGAAACATGCATGAGTCAGCCTCGCCTTTTCAACATGGTCTAAAAGTGAACTTTCCTTAGGTGGAAATTCAAGTACCATTTTAAAAGAAAGAGGGAATGGATGGCAGACAAGCAAGACTAATAGCCACTAAAAATTCTATCTGGCTAATTTGGTTCTGTTTCCTCTTGCCAATAACAAATATCATAGTGTTATGCTTCGGAGCTTTCTGCTTCTAATAAGAACATGTCAGGATTTCCTATCCTGAAGAGTCTAAATTTGCCACTCTGTTACTAAAATATGCTTTTTATTTTATGTATATTAAAATCTCCTTTACCTACCTATTCCCTGATAGGACATTCCATGTATTTCTCAAGATACCATGTCTTGTTTCTTCCCACAGATATTAGAAAGTGATCATTTGAGCCCTCAATATATTATATTCTTTAGGGAAGTTTTTCTGTTGTAAGCTATAGTTATTTTACTTTTATAATTATGATGAAATTATGTGTTACATTACAAATTAAGAACACTTAGAATGTACCAGGCAGTGTCATAAGCAGTTTTAAAATACTAACTCTTTAAAGCACCGTTGGTGTCCTCATTTTACAAAAGGGGAATTTGGAGCATAGTGAAGGTCAAAAACTTGGCCCAATTCACTCAGCTGTTAAGTAGCAGATACAGGAGACACTCCAGAACACTACATTGCTTCGCTAATAATAAAACAAACAGTTGATAGTTATATAACACTTAGAACAGCTTTCAGCACATTGAAAATATTAAATTATTAACTATCATTATGATCATTATTACTATTATTTAATATGTGATTACTACTGTGCTAAGCATTGTGCTAAGAACTTTACATGACTATATGTTTGTATATGATGTATATGATTTACTTCATTTTATCCTCGTAGTATAATATTCTCACAAGAGCCCTGTGAGATGGGAACACTTATTATCCTAAGCAACCAGTAAGCAGATGAGTTTGAAATCAATCCATATTTAGGATCAAGAGCTGTTTCTTATTCATTTTGTGTCCTGTGTATGATTTAATATGCCATTTATCAAATAATGGTCACTTTTTATTGAATTTATATATATCTCTTTTAAATTTAATTATGTGACTTTATGGAACTTAGAGACATGTTTATTTTCTCTCCTCTTGAATTTAACAGCTTAGAGTTCTGAAATCAAGTTTCAGGTAGCAAATAACAGTCATTATATCTCAGAAGAAAGTGTAAGGGAGAAAACTTGTTGTCTCTTGTTAACAATTTAGAATTGAAACATTATTGCCTTTTGACAAATATAGAAAGTGTATTTGTGTGATAGACAGCTTCTAAGATGGCCTCCAATGATCACTTCCCCAATATTCTCACTGCTGTGTAATTCCTTCCCCTCGATCTGGATTTAGAAACTTGCTTTTAGTGAATAAAATATAGCAGAAATAATAGAATTTTACTTACGAATAGGTTCTACAAAGACTGTGCCTTCAGTCTCGGCGGCTACTTGCTAACACTCTCTGGAACCTCTCTAGGTGGAAGCAAGCAGCCATGTTCAGAGCAGTTCCGTGAGGAGCGACTGATAACACAGCATTTGGGAGCAACTGGTAACTCTCTCCAACAGCCAGTGAAGAGCAGAGGCGTGCCTATGTGAGTAAGTTTGAGGTCTACCATGGTCCTATTAGTAAACTTGGGAGCAGATTATCTCTCAGGTACACTGTGACATGACTGTGGCCAATAGATTTACTCCAACCTCATGAGAGATATAGAACCTTAGGAATCAGCTGAGCTGTACCTAGAAACTGTGAGGTGATAAAAGTTTTTCTGTGAAGGCACATAGTTTTGACCTAATTTGTTATTCAGCAATAGATCACTAGTTATTGATAATTTTCTATGTAATATATGTAAAATTTATTTCTGGAACCTCAGAATAAACTTCGAATAGGGACTTATACAGCTAGAAGCAAAGAATAACAAAGGCCTATTTTACTCAATACTGGGAATGATTTTATTTTTATATAAATATCTCATGCATGCAGACCAAAAAAGTGGTGACCAATATAAACCCTCCCAAGAAAACAAATGCAGAAACTACAAATTTCAGGTTTTGATGTGCAGTGACATTTCTCTCATAAGGGCAATTCTCCAAAGCATATTTCAGGTAGAATAGTAGAAGTAAATTTTCATAAAGATGTTTGATAATTATCATGAAAATGACAAATGTTAGCTGCTTTTCAATAAAGAATACAGAAGAGTACATCATTTTCTACCTTTTTATTAATAAAACGGGAACTATTCATTAAAATTATTTCACATTTAAAAATTGATATGGATGAAAGAATATTGTTAAGATCTTATTCTAACTATTTAGTTGTATGATAAAATTTTTGTTTCATTAGTTCTAAGAGGACACAGTCATTAATTAAGGAAACAATAGTTCTTCAGGAACAGCAGTAGAATGGTGAACTACTTTCAGCAAAAAAGCTATAGAAATGGAGCAATTTAAATTTGATACAGATTGACAAAGGACCTAAAATTTAAAGGAAATAAAACATATCAAAATTATAATAGAGATCATTGTATCCCAAACTGATATATTATACCTATATAAATATAGAGTACAATATTTTTTAAAAAATGTTTCATGCTCAAAATTCTGGTTAGAGAGACTTGTTAATCATAGGGTTCCCTAGTACTTTAAATTACTAATACATAACATAAATCTCTAAGAAATTCGCCAAGAAGCAGCATTTTCCCATCTTCATTTGAGCATTGAGAAATTTGTGAAAGCTAAACAATTAGCCTTGCCAAGAGCAATGTTCTACAGAATGATAAATTAGGGATGATCTTATGCATTTTAATTCAAGGGTTCAGAGTAAGCTATCTACAAGAGGGTAGGAATCACCTTATCCACTTCGCATTGGTGTCCCAGCACTAAACATAGCACCTAATAGAGAAGACTTTACTAGCAAATTGCTGAGTAAATGGATAGATATCTCACACAATATAAATTGGAGATATAACAATATAAATTGTTGAAAAGAGGATGGGAATTTCTTGTTCTATCCTTTTCCCTGGGTAGTGGTTTCTCACCACTCAAACTACTGCTTGCCTGGAATGACAGACTATTTCATTCAATTACCTCCTGGTATCTGTATTGAAGTCAGCAAGTATAGAACAGAAATCATCTCTTTCATGTATTGAGCCACAAACCTGGATGTCTGACACCTTCACTCTCATTAGCCTTCTTGGTTACCTAGTCCTTTTCAGTTTTTCTTTCATTATGGTCTCTCAAATCTGTTCACTTTTTTACCACCCATTCCACCGCCAATTCTGTGTAAAACACAATATCCTCCTCTGAGTACTTCAGCAGTCTTTAAACTGGCCACCCTAACTCCACTGTCTCTCTCAGCCAGTTCTCACTGATGCCAAAGGGACCTTTCCAAAATGCAAACAGGGCTGTCACTCCCTGCTTTAAAATCTGAAATAGTTTTTCCAACTAGAACTTAAAATTTGGATGAAATTCTGAAAAGATTCAAAAGAATCAGCTATATGTATGTGCATATTATTTTCAAACATAGTCTTGTTTGGAAGAATGATTTATTCACCAAAAACAATTTTAATTGTGTATAGTTATTTAATGATGTGAGTTTGTATGAACCTACTACACACTGTATGACTATGTCTGTCATTTCAAAAATTTTCTATATTAAGACAAAAACTATAATAGTTCCAGATGTCAAAAAAAAAATAAGTAAAATACCCTTTAACCTGCTTTATATTCAACCAAATATGGGGACTCTCTAAGACCCAGAGAAAATCGCAGTAACTCTATTTAAACATCAAAATGCACTGGCAATTTTAAGGAGCAAAATGGTCAGAAACCGTCTATGTTTTTTCATGTTTGAATAGTAATTAGCTTTGGTCTTCATTATATATTTACATAATTATTTTAATGTCAAAGATCACATGAAAGGACTTCTAGCTGATGATTAGGATGTAGAAGAATGAAAAGATCAATCACTCTCACTTAAACATATTAAGTAAGCTGAAAAATCTACAAAATAAAAATTTTGGACCATCAAAGAGCTGAGGTCATAGCACTACCAACAAAATCAAATAAAAAACAGATGACTCCAAAGAGAGATAGGCATGGACTCTGATTTTACCTAGTGGGCAGATCACAAGAGGAAAAACAGGACCGACATACAAGCTGGTGAGAAGATTCAGCTAACATTTTTAATGAATTGCTAAAGGCTGAGTATGGGTTAGTATAAAGTATAAATCCCCTGGGACCACGGAGACAAGAGGAGATTGCACACTCATTTGTAGGCTTATTTCTATGGACCTTCACCGCATGTTCATAGGGCAAGAAGTACGTTAATATTTATATGTTTATTTTTTCTTTTGTATCCCTTGCCCAAGGAGATATAACCAAAAAAGAAATTACTGTTAGCAATATCATAGAGTTTACTGTCTATGTTTTCCACTAAAAGTTTTATGAGTTTGGGTCTTACATTTAAATCTTTTCTGTATACAGTATAATAAGGTGGTTCAGTTTCTTTTTCTTTCTTTCTCTTTCTTTTTTTCTTCTTTCTTTTCTTTCTTTCTTTCTTTCTTTTTTCTTTCTTTCTTTCTTCTTTCTTTCTTCTTTCTTCTTTCTATTTTCTTTTTTACGTTTGTGTCCAATTTTCCCAGAATCATTTATTGAAAAGACTGTCTTTACTCTACCAGAGGGGAGGTGGTTGGGCAGCTGGGAGAATGCAGCAAAGGGTTAAAGATATTCAACTTAGTAGTTGATAGACGGTCATGGATATGGGAAGCACGGCTTAGGGAATGCAGTTAGCATTAATGTAATGACTAGGTAGAGAGCCAGAAAAAAGAAAAAGCAAATAGGGGGATCATTTTATAAACTATATAAATGTCTAACCAATGTACTATATACTCAAAACCAATCAAATAAAATTAGAAACAAAAAAAGCTGGTAAAAAAAATAATAATTTATTTGGAACTTCTTTCCCTAAGCATCAAAATTCAAGGACCTCTATTGACTCCAGATCCTGACTTATTCCACTTCTTGAGAAGTTCCATCCTATGACAACTGGGGTATCCCTCCATTTTTCTGCCAGCATCTTAATACACCATCTCATCTGAAGTGACCATCTCAAGGTCACTTCAGAAATGTGGAGGCTTGTGTAACAGTACATGGTATCAAGGGAAGAGTATTTAAAAATGATCTGTCATGATTGCTGCTAATATCAACATTGTCCAGGACCTCTTTGGGTTTCTTAAAAGCCAGTGTCTGTGCATCTTTCATTCCAGGTGCAAGGTACTGAATTGTCATAATAAAGATTGGCAAATTCAATCTCTAAGGCCTAACAGCCAAGTGTAAACATTTTTACCACCTCCAGCAATTTTGTCAGCGGGTGTAGAACATAGATTCCTGATATTCAGAAGACCATAGAAAACAAACAAACAAACAATCAAACACCTTTATCTCTATTCTCTCCTGGTATTTAGAAATCCTTTTTTGTTATCTCTTCTTTCAGGAAACTGGTATAATATGTTCAAGGATATATTTAAAGGACAAGGAGATAAAGTAACTTTAGGCTATTTCTGGAAGATACAATTCAGTGATTTCCAACCAATCTTTATGCCATCCAGCGTCCCTTAGGTAAGGAACAACAAGAAGACAAGAACCAGACAGTCACATAATTTCTACACTGATGTACCCACTATATGCAATAGACTGATCTACATAACTCATCAAAACATAATTTATGTACATTCTTTGTTTACTACTTTACCCAGTATACTTAATTCCAGAAAAAAAAAAATTGAATTATATCTTAGCTATTTCACAGAGCTTCTTTGTACTAACTGCATCCTAGTTTCGGTTCAATACTCGAATATATCCCAGCACATTCTCAAGTAGACTAAGATCTGGAACAAGAGAAATAGTAGTATGGTAGTTAGGAGATAATATCTGGAAAGGAGCTACTTAGGTTCATATTTCAGCTCTGCCAATTACTGACTCTATGGCCTTAAATTCGTCATTTAACCTTTTTGGTGTTCAGTGCCTTCTAAGTAAAAATGTTTAGTCTTTCAGACATCCTTCTCTTTCTTCTGTTTGTCTCCCTAAGAAAGTACCTATGAATGAGAGGAGAGGGAACCTGTCTTATGAGATGTCATGATGGTGGAGGAATTAAAAAAAAAAAATGGGTTTCTTAGTGCTTGTTATGTCCCCAGCCTAATATAGTTTCCAAACTGATATGCCAAGACAGATTACATCTTGCTAACAACTGCTAGCAGAGAATGCTGATTCTCCATTAGGCATAAATCTCTCAGCTTATAAAGAATGTAAAATTATCATGGACTCACTTAGCTTCACTTTATCTTTTATTATTGCCCCTGTCATTTATGAGGTCTGACTATTATCTCATTTTCATCCAGCTGGGACGGGGGTGGGTGGTTACCCCACAACCTTTTATGGATAGAACCTCTGACCTACAATGCCTCCATAAGCCTCTGAGTGAATTTTGTGTCCTCTCTAACTCACTCTGGAACCAAGCATAGTTCATAAAGTTTAACTAAAGCCTTTCTGCCTAATCATGTTTTACTGCCAAGAAAAAGGGCTGATCTCCCCAGTGATTCAGGTAAACCTGAAAAGAGATCCTCATCTCAGACTCCTGAACTCTGGGAAGGTTTTCTGTTCAGTGTTATACTTTCAATAAATCTAACATATTTTATAGATACGAATGGCTCTTACTTAGTCCTAAGTTAAATGTCAACAATTAAATATTCTCTTTGGCATCATCTGGTATTCTCTTTTAACTTGTATGTATGCCTCCAACCCTATTCTCAAGTAGAATTTTAACACTAGCACATGGCATGTGCTCAGAAATGCAAATAATAAAAGCACACTGCCTCCTCACGAATGTGAAAGCCAAGTTCCTGGGAATTTTGGAGGGTCTGGCTGCACAGGCAAATCCCCATGCTTGCCTCCAGCACTTTAAAACTTTATGTGTTGAATTTGTGCCTCTAACTTAAAAATTTAAATAAAATGTAATTTATTGTCATTTATAAAACTATATTAGTTATGTTAAGTCTTTTTCTGAAACATGATTTTAATAACATTTATAAAGGGAACGTATTAATCAAAATGACAGCAGAAATTCTATCTACTCTCAAACAAAATAAAACATATTCTATGGAATTCCTTCCTCTCTTTCGATAAGCCATAAGAAGTTTTGTTTTGCAAAGGAAACAGTTATACTGTGGTTTTAATATAACATATCACTTAATTTCCATATCTATCTATCTATCTATCTATCTATCTATCTATACACACACAGATTTATAATTTACCTTCTGAACTTTATCATTTAGATATAATAAAATAAAAACGTCAAAACACAAGTTGTTTATCATGAATAATAAAGTTAAGTAATTCAAAAGTTACAAATTTATACCCTAATTTAAAATTGGGAAGCATATGTAATAGCATTTATTGCTTTATAAAAACAAATATATTAGTGCTTATCTTTAAAGCATAGTCTAAATCCATGAAGATTCAGTATCTTTAAGATCAATTTGTTTTTAATTTCAGAATTACATACTTGAATAATACATTTGGTTTAGTGAAAACGATAACAACAGGAATAAACACAAGACTTAAAAACTAAAAAAACAAAGACAAAAACAAAAACCTATATGAAATCAGCAGTAGGAAACAACGTAGAAAACTCTGTTATCGGTCTCTGTATAATAGTCTGAATCCTATGACTACATTCAATTATGCTTCTTTTTCAACAGAGACATCAGTACCAATAATAAGATAAAATCTGTTCTACCTCTTGCTGTTGATTTTTGCTAATATCTCAAAAAAAATAAGAAATGGGCCTAGTCAGTTCATTTGATAGATGATAATTCCATCCAAGAGACATTATTAACCTTTTTTTCACTATGAACATACCAAATTCTCAAAATCTAAGATGGAATAATAGCTTGAAATGCATTTATCTGTGAAATAAAAATAGAACTTGTTAATGTTCCTTGAAATACAGATTTGTAAAACTGTAGTTTTTTCTGAAAAGTGAATATGTGGCTATATGTATAATATGAGAGTTTTTTCTTCCTTGGACAATTAGAAGTAATAGCATGTCCATACTGACAAAAATAGTGTGGGGGAATAGTGATAGTTTTTAAAACTTTTAATATGAGAATATCAAAACATATAACTACTTTTAAAAATTGGTTAATTAAACAAATACATATTTGTCTGTTCTAGTCTGCTTTAATAGTGGTGTGTATAATGTTAACATGAAAAAAATAACAATAGCTGTCTTGATACACCTGTGCAACAAAACAAAACAAAAACTAAATGTTACTTTTTCATTGGTCTGAGTCTTTGGGTATGTGAATGCATAATTTTGGGTGTCAGATTTAATGCATATTTTAAAAGGATATAATTACATCTTTCATGAGGAAGTTAAACAAATTTTAAAATTTTGTCAGTGCTTTAATTTTCCATTCTTTCTAAAACTTAAATAGTCATTGATTCAACAAGACTTTTAGAAAAGTATTTCCACCACTATAAAATATAAAAGTATTACTATAATTTGAAAAACTCTCATCATTAATGATTTACCTGAAGCTTATTATGTGTTCTAACTGGGTTACCACATGCTTTATTAAGTTATAATAGAAATATATACATTTTGCTCATACAATTTATTTTAATTCTTATTAAACTTAATCAAGTCCTTATAAATAAAAATAATCACTAATTAGTTAAATAATTCATGATTTCAAAATATTTTCTGCGTATCCACCATATGCCATATGCTATGCAAAAATATTTATTCATTGCTTTGACAAATATTTATTTTCTACAATGTACCAGACAATGTTTAAGGAAGCAAGAATACATGAATAAATAAAAATGTTCTGTAGTTTGTGACCCTGCGGTACTTACGTTCAAGGGGTTAAATGTACTGAATAAGAAAGGCAAGATCTCTTTTGTTGTGAAATTTATAGGCTATGGGGAAAGCATAAACTATTCAACATATAGTCAACAGGGTAAGGGCAGGTTGTGATAATCTGAATGAACAGAGGGATGTTATTGATACAAGGTTACAAGTGTAGGCAAGAGACAGGAAAGCTTCTTTGAAGTGAAAACTGTGATGTGACAGACTTTTTAGTTTGCCTAGGAAAGTTGCATTTTACACTTGTCCTGAAATTCTGAAGAGTTTTTGTTTCACTCTACAAATAATGAGAATGACTCAAGTAGAAGAAGACCACTTGGAAGAAATTCAAATAGGTTAGGCAAGCGATAATTATCATTAAGTCTAAGATGATAGTAGCCGAGGTCACAGAATGCAGATAGGTGCATGAAAATACACTAAAGAACTTCCCTTTTGTCTATATGTTTAAGACATCTGTCTTTTTAAAAACTGTTAAGTAATAGTCAAGATTTACAAATTTTAACAGAATGATTTACCACTTCCTGCTTTAGGGGTTGTGATCCAGTAGAAAAGGACAGTGGTATGAACATGCATTAAATCAGAGTTACAGAAATTTCTGTGTAATTGCCAATGTGAAAGTGGACTACAAACGAAGGTGAGATTAACACTGATTGTGGAGGATAACAAAAGGATTCACAGAGTAACTGACCCTGCACCTTGAACTTGGAAGTGAGAGATGGTCATTTGGCAACAGAGATAATGTTTCTGTATGCCTATGAGTTCTTTTTAAAATTTTTTTTAATTTTTTAATTTTTTTTTTTTTTTTTTTAGGCGAAGCAACCCTTTGTTGGCTTCATAGATTGCAAGGACCTTGTCAGTTTATAATCCTTTATTTTTTATTCTTTTATGCCTACAGCATCTGGTCTTCCTAGTTGGTCTCCCATCCAAGTACTAAACAGGCCTGACTCTGCTTAACTTTGGAGATCAGACGGGATTGGGCTTGTTTGGGGTGACATGGCCATAGCCTATGAGTCCTTAACATTGATGAATGAAAAATATAATTTTCCTTCATAAATCTTGTATATGTTTTCCTACACAAAAATATTTTATAATACCACCTATTAACACTTCTTTGAGCCTCGTTCCACCTGAGAATGCAATTTATTTTGAAATGAAAATAATGTGGGCTTTGTACATTAACCTTGGAACGTTTTAATATATAACACACTGAAGAATATCTATTACTGAATATACAATGTTCTGTTAATTTTAAATTAACCAGAGCTTTTATTATCTGTTTCTGAGAAACCCCAGTGCTTTCTTCATAATCATTATTAAAGAATATTCCACATAGGACATATACATTTTAGATTATATTATTTTCTCTCAGTGTTTTTGGCGAGGTTTGTGAACAGAACCTGCTGAATACAATTATGTTAGCAATTTGTTTTTTCGGGTATGTTTTTATTTTTCCACTTTTTCAAATAAAAGTATCCATATTTATTGTCTTATAAACAGCAGGTAAAAAAGCTGTCATACAGAATGTTACCAATAAACTTTATATTTGTTCAGCTTTTAGAGTTGTCCTTGCCAAAAAATGTCACTTAAGACAAGGGCAAATGTGAAGGCTGAATGAATATAAAGTTGACGGTGATTATGGTAATTACAAGTTCAGTTAATTTTATGTAAATTCTTTTTATAGTGTACTCTTTAAGCAACAAACAAGGAAAAAAAATTGTACTTCTGATATACTAAGTCTCACAGTCTCCTTATCAACAAATACCAACAGATATTTAGTCTTCTCTTACATAGGTTGATTGGGACTGGGTCTGCTTTTAGTTAATAGCCATAAAGAATGTGTCTATTTTGGGCTCTCTTTAGAATACGGAAGGAGTCATTGTGGTAATTATTAATTATTTCCCTCAGATTAGCAATGAAACAGGAAAAGTTTCATTCAACATATGACCAAAATAGAATTATAGTTACCAAAATACAAATAAACAATTATACAATCTTGGTGTGCAGGCCATTCTATACCAGACTCAAAAAGCAGAAAACAAAAGGAAAAATCCATTTAATTAATTACATTTAAAAAAATTCATATGGCAACAAATTAAATTTTCAAAAATAAAAGAGAAAGTAAAAGACATGAACTACCGAGCTAAGGTTTGGTTATGAATTCGTATGTGTTTGTCAAAACTCAGAATGTTAACCCAGATTTACACATGTAATTGTATATAAATTTTGCATCAGAAAATAATCAATTTGAACTTTAGTTAATAAAATTAATAATAAAGTATTTAAAGAAAAGTGTACTAATCTCTGTAATGTACTTTAAATTGTATCCAAAATTAAGTTGGATTAACATGTGGATAGGGTGAAGATCATATGGATTAATTTGTTCTATAGCATGTTTAGAAAAATATTAATGGTAGAATCTAGGTAGTAGATCAATACCATTCATTGTAAAAGAACTTTAATTTTGCAACATTTGAAATTTTCATAGTAAATGTTGAAAAAATTATAAATAATGATCTCTAATAAATATTATAATGCAATTCATTCCTGATATAAAAATCAGTAATGGCTACCAGTGAGAAATTTAAAAGAAAACACATAAAAATGTAAAACTTTATTATTAATTAGAATAATGCAAATTTTAAAATGTGATGTTAATTTATTCTGTTATTCTGGTTAAAAAATAAATTATAATATCCAGTGTTTGCAAAAGTGGGCATCGTGAGAATTATATATAATGTCAGTGTATATGTAAATTGTACAATCTTTTAGAAATGCTCTCTTTTTATGTGTATCCAACAAATTTAATAACATTATCTTTGATTTGGCAATTCAAATTTTAGAAATAAACCTTAATAAAACAATTGGGCACAAAGATATAAATCCATGTAATTATTATTATCAAATTGAAAGTATTAATCTTAAATATTCAGCAAAAACTATATGATTAAATAAATTCAGTACATAAATAAAATTTAAGTTTATAATCCTATTAAAAGTGTTGATTTACATTCATTGACATAAAATTATGCACATTAATTCTTGAGCGAAAACAAGAAAATGTATGTAAAAATACACACAAAGAAATGTTAAAAAATTT
This sequence comes from Eonycteris spelaea, assembly GCA_003508835.1. Lineage (NCBI taxonomy): Eukaryota > Metazoa > Chordata > Mammalia > Chiroptera > Pteropodidae > Eonycteris > Eonycteris spelaea. The sequence continues at coordinate 3,966,847 of PUFA01000164.1, forward strand.
AGAGTAAATGTGGAATGCTGTAGAATTGGCAATGTTTACTTTTTATTTTTAAAGCTTCAGTATTCTAAAAATAAAATAAACAATATTATAGGTCAAAACCTGAGGAAATGTTTCACCTCAGATATGATAAATAATATTCTTAATATATGCCAAGTCCTAAGAATTCAAGATGAAAACTATTTACATTAATTAACTTTAAATATATACATATTTATTTAAATGACAAAATTGTAGGTGCTAGGAAAAACATAGAACAAGAAACATGTAATTTTTGTCTTTCAGGTGCTTAGAACCTGAATTTAAAAACATTTTTGAAAAGGTTTTTGAGTAGCTCTATAAGGTACATTAATTTTATATAGTCTCAAGTATGAAAAAATCATAGTGAAGTAAAATTTATTGATTTATATTTATATTATTATGTATTCTAAGGTATACTGGAAATTGTTTAAACTGTTCTAATTACCTAAAGGAAATGCACCAGTTTATATGAATAGACTCCCATCTTCCCAAAGTGAAATTCTGAGATGACTTTGTTATTGTGAAAGAGATAATAAATAGTGTTTATATGATATCACCATTAAGTTTGAAAAGAGATAATAAATAGTGTTTATATGATATCACTAATAAGTTTGAAGAAGAAACTAAATTTCTTTTGAATGTAGTGCTATTCTGCAGCAATTAAATCAATTTTAGACAGTGGACAGTAGAATTAATTACAATTCACATTCAGGATGATGTACCACTCAAAATATGGAATAATACATTTCTACAATTAATATTCTCCTAGCCACACAACTCTAAACTATTTAATACATTTAAAGTTTCTTTGAGTGAATAGCATTTTAAAATATTGACCCGCAATTTTAATCATCTCAAGAAGACTATCTTATATTTAAACATTAAGTTAAAACAATATTACAAGTTGAAATCTAACACAGAAATGCATACAAAAAAATAGACAAATTTATCTGCTTACAGTTTTCTAATGTCTGACTTGAATCAAGAGCCCTTTTATTATTTTTTTTTTTTTAGCAAATTTGAATCTACTGATTTTACATGATTAAAGAAATGATAGCAGGCTATAATGTTAAAGTAGATTTAATAGAAGTTTACAAAACTCTGAGAAGGGGAGTGAAGTACAAGAGAGTCAGTTGTGATTGAATAACTGAAAAAAGGATCTCAACAAATGCAATTATTTCACATTTTCATTATTTAGTAAACTATGGATTAATTCCTTGTGGAACTTTTGAAGTTAATGTTTTTGAGGACATTTTAACTTCTCAGCCTCTTGCAATTTGATTAATTATCAAGAATGAAAGCTGTTCAGACATATTTCTAGAATCTTATGAGATTTTACCCTATATCAAATTTTTAGTTTCTCATTAAAATTGATAATCTTTGCACAAAATTGTTAAGGCGAAACAATTGCTTTCCATTCCTTTCCTTTTCTATTCATTTTTTTTAAAAAACTGTCACAGTTGACAAAAATCATAGTAATTTTTTTCTAAACTTATTCTTTCTCAACTTTTTCACCCTTTGTACTCTTGACAACTCTTGTGCAAATTTCACTGTAACAGATACAAGTTCAACTAAGGCTCCCATAGACCTTTCCTCTTTTCTCTATTTATTTCTGTTTATTTTTTAAGCAGTGATTTCTACATTAGAATCACCCCATCATGTTATTTATTCCTTCTCATTAACTGCTGAAAATTAAGGAATTTAATATTTTAAGAAGTCTATTGAATCATCTCAGATGTATTTTATTTTAGTATGCCCTAAAATGTGCATTATTTTGTGGAATAATCTATTTGAATATGACAGCAAAATATATCTTTTAAATGTTTACATTCTCAGGTAAAGAATAGACATGAAAATTAATGGTATTTTCAAGCACACAGCTACTTTACACAGACTTTTTAGCTCATGGACTTTATATGCACAAAAATAAATGCCACATTTACAATTAAAATGGAAAATATAGTTGTTGGAAAAATATTTTTTATCTTATAGATCAATCGTTCAAAGGGAGAGTACATGGAAAAGCAAACTAACTTTCCCAAAAATGAATGAAAGCAACAAATGAAAATCATTGTAAAACTATACTTTCATATTCATATTTTATGTTCTATATTTACCTTTCTTAAAAATAAGAAGATTCTTAAAAATTCTTTCTTTTGTGGAGAAATGTGTTCTGTTATACTTAGGATAGTGGAAAATAACTTAAAAAATCTAATATGAATATTTTAAAAACTGTATAAAATTTAATTTTAAAACATATGAATCTTTTAAATAGAGAATAATGCCCCCCCCCATTCTTCTTAATGTCCTAGTAGAGTTTTCCTTTTTTCAGGTGAAAAAAATGTAATTCCAATTTCATATCATTCTAACAGGAGGTTCTCATTTAGTATAATATCATTTCATTCATACCGAATATCACCTTTCATTTCATCTATTCCATTATCTCACACACTTGGAAAGGTTTGAATTGCCATCTGGCAGAGTGTTATCATATTTTAAGTTCACTCTTTATCAGATATCTAACAAGGCAATTCAAGTTTATATTTCTTTGCAGTCAAAATAGTCTTGTGTCAAAATTTACTTTAAGAAATCAGTTTCTCTGAGGATATTCTAACTACATCTCACTTCTCTGAATCAAATGCATAATCTAAATATGTTTAATGTTCATAAATAAGTTATATAAAATTAAATTGTTATGCCAGTAAAAATATATGCTTCATATCATGTATATAAATTTGTCATTTTTAATGCATTGCATTTTGACCTTTGAGATATAATTTCACATTACACAAAAGAATAGGTTCTTCTTTTAAAAATATGAAAATGTTAATACTTCTTAACACTTTTACATTTTATTAAATATATATTCACCACAGAATTAGCAATAATGTTAATTTCCATAATTGTCTGGCTTTTACAAATTTCAAAATGCTATCATTAACATTACCTCAGCGAATTCTTATGACAATTCTCCAATGTAAATTTTGTTATAATTATATTATATTTCTCCCAAAATATTAATAAATGTTTGATGGTAGAGATATAGGTAAAAATAGTGATTTTAAAACATACTTTATGTTTTAAAAAGAATGGAGTTCAAAAAATAAAGCTTTTAAGTTGAAAATTAGTATATTGGATTCCTAAAGATAGATATTTTCAGAAAAGTGTCTAAGCTTTGAAAAATAGCACAAGCTTGATATAAATTGGGTATCTGTTTTGTTGTGTTGTGTTAAGATGGAAGAATTGAGATACAATAAAGGTTACTTTGAAAGGGAGAGGAGGAAGCAAATACAATGTAAGGGTTTAAAATTCAGTAACAGATGTGCCAAAGGTGTCTGCTACATCTCCTTCATTATTTAGATTTATTTTGTCTTACAGTTGTCTCACAGTAATCTGTACAGAACTCTATTTTCTATAGATTATAAAATTATTCAGCCATAAATTTTAAACCCTCTTTTGTATAGCTATGACATGCTGCCTTTCCCTGCCTCATTCGTCTTATGAATACCATTATTCTAATGGTTTGAATTCAGTACATTTTATCCAGGCCAGGAATAAATAGATAAATACTCTCATATAAAATTGATACTTAGTTGTCATTTCTAACTAAACTAAAATTCGGTTATTCATGTCAAGCTTTTTAAATTAATTTCACATTTATTTACGAAGTGTCTACTCTGTGCAAGAGACTGCAAAACTCCAAGGTTCCACATGGCTTACACAGGCAACGTTCCAATTTCCTAAAACCTCCGAGTCTAAACAACCAGTCCCTATACATCGGAGTTGGTCTACTCAGATTTCAAAATGACTTAATTTTTCCAAACCCACGGATGCACAGGGATTATTTACTGTCATTAATACTGATCCCCAACAATGAAATTGAAAGTGGTGAGGGCACAAAGAATATAGATATAAATTTTGTTCAATCATTTAGATTCATTTTTGTGTTTACATTTTCCTACTATGATAATTTAAAATGTTCCCAGAGCTATAAATCCCAGACTTTCTACTTTCTCCTCCAAGAGGTCCATTTTCCATTGTAAATTTTCTAACCTATGTACTCTTAAAGGTAGGAGAGCACTGCATATGTAAAAGAAATACTTTCATTCACACTTTCTATATCTCCTCTCTTTCTGACAATATCTAAAAATCTAACTGTATTTTACTTAAAACTTTATACTACCTTCAGTTTTATAAGGGGGTTAATTTTCAAAAAATTATTATAATGGTTGCAATATTCAGCTTCCTTATAATCGAAGTCAATTCTAATCCTGCTATTTACTCACAAGCATATTAATTACTTTTTAAAGTATCATGCTTATAAAGAAGTAAAATATGTCTCTGTGTAATTTATTCTTTTTCCTAGCAAAAAAACTCATTAGCAGTCATAGGACTCAATAATGTTAATATTCCCAAGATGAATGATACAAAAGATTCATTATCTTTAAGTCACACTGGAATCATTGAACTGAATCATTTTATATCATTATAATTATCTTTCAAGCAATGTACTCATATAAATTTAACTAAATGCTTAAGTGGCCTATTGACCCAAAGGGCACTGCTAGTCTCTTATATAATAATTTAATATATTAATGCCCCCAAAATAATGCATACTTTTTATTGCAAGATTTTCTCTGTTCTTTTTTTGAATCAAATGGTCATCTAATTCTAATAAAAATAATTAGAATTTTGGAGAAAAAGAGCTTCCTTTCTTCAATAGCTAGTCTTTTTTATATATCTCTTTCACTTACTATGATCAAGAACTTAGAGGATTCAATCTACATAAGTCTATTTTCTGTATAACTGCAATTTAATAATTTAAGCAAAATACTTCCAACCAATTTTGGTGAAGCTCTTCCTCATATAAAATATAAAATGGATTCTTTGAAAAAGCATGTGGTTTCTCTACATTGGCTGCACACACAATTTACCAACAGAGCTTTAAAAAATATTAATGTGTTAACCTCAAACCCATTAATTCCGATTTGCTTAGAGCATTGCCTACTCATCAGGACAATGAAAAATTTTCAAAATGGTTCTAATGAGCAGCCAAGGACAAGTGGTAGATACTGCTCAGGAGGTATACAAAGGGAAGTCTAAACAAATGGAAACAAGAAAGTCCCTTTAAACTTGTCACATTTATTATAATTTATTTTAGTGATGCAGAAAACCTTACAATCATATATGAACCACTTGAGAAAGGCCCCAACGAAGCTTATTATTTTGTTAACTTCTCTAATAAGCTCAAAGCAAAAAACTCATAACACTATGAAATATACTGAATTATCCAGCTGTTTCATTTCAACATTAAAAAGAGCTAACAGGATGGCAAAATAATTGAATATAACTATACCTGGATTGGCATGCTTTTTTGGATTTTGCTTAAATCATGTATATATGTATGTATATTCCATGTGTATATGTGTATATATGTTTCACATATATAAAAGAGTTCAATATGATTAATATTAACATGATTATATGTTAAATATAATCTTAGATCACTACATTTTAACCAAAAGATTTTCTAGAGCTCATGAAATCTGATGAATTGAACTTCTTGGATACTGATTCAAATCGTTGTATGATCCATCTAGCTGATTACTACTCAAAAAAAAAAAACTGAATTTATTATGCACTGATTAAATTGATCCTTTCAAGTTATAATTTCAATTTTATTTTAATAACTACAGAAGAATAAAAATATCTCATATATATGAATCTATGACCCCCTGAAAATAGCAGCATAATTTAAATAATTAAATTGGTGAGTTAACTAAAGAACAATTATACACTCCACAATATAAAATGTTAATATTATTTAATTAAAATGAATTGTGAATGATGGTATTACATAATCTTTATAATATTAATCATGATGTTTTCTTTTCATCTGTATTATACAAGGTAATTAATCTTTAGTCTGGTATGTTATTTACTAGAACTTAAAAATGCAAAGTATCTCATATAAATTAAAATTGTTTAAGTTTGTTTATTAGGGAAAAAACTTGTTCGTTGTATTTCCTTTTTTAAAAAATTATTATTTTTATTCATTTAACATTTTCTTGTTAGAAGAAAATTGTACCAACTTTTACCAAAAACACCAGAGCTCTTTAGATGAGGATTCTTCTTTAGTTTCATAGTGTGATAAGTTCAATATGTAAAGAAAATAACAATCTTAAAACTTGAAATTATTTATTTCTAAATATACCAAAAGTCCCCTTAAATGAAGTATATACAGAGGTAGTTCACTTTAAGAACAGATGAACAGATTTGGCTCTGGGTATTTTAAGTCCTTAGCCATTTACTTCTCTCTCATCACTTTCATGTTCTTACCTTTATTATTAATAAATAGTACATATGAAATTATATTATTTAAAGGTATGTGAGGAAGAAATATAATAAATAAGCAGTGTCTGGCATATAGAAAACATTCGAATTCAAACAAATTCAAATATTAGTATGTTTGTTGAATGAACTAATTTCATTATTGAATATGGTAATGACTTGTCCATGGGCGAACCTAGTCAAATCCTCTTCATGAGTATTCTTCAAACAATCTGGTCAGTAGTTGTTCCTCATCGGATTATAAATATAAGAAAAGGAGAAGATGCCCGTGATGTTGAAAATTGCATATGAAGCAATATTTTAAGCATGGTAGGCTTGTGTAAGATTTTTTTTTAATTGGAAAATGAGAAAAATTAAGCCCAAGAAGAATCTGTATGTGTACATTAGCAGGAATTCAAATGAATGATCTGATTGCTAGTCAAACTGAATTTTTAAATTTGTTCAAAGGTAAATAGGTTTACAAGATTTAGGGAACTGAAATATACTGAATAAAACTTGTTTTGACTATAAGCCATATGTACAATAAAACACAAGAACCCTAGAAATTCTGTTTCTTAACTGAGTTCCTATTTTAATTTTTAGAGATGATGACAAAGTGATTGAAAAAAGCATTACTTCAGCCTTCCATAACATAAAATAAAATGTATTTTTACTTTTATTTTATGTCCTACTTTTATATCTCCAAATATATATATATAATATATATACACACATATATATGTATGTATGTTTATATAACATTTGTGATTCAAGAAGATTATGGTTATTAAGCAAAACTATTCCTTTAGACTGAAATAAAAAAGCCTGAATTAGTGAAGTCAGCTGAACTTTTCTGACTTAGAAAACTTAAAAATAGCGATTCAGTCATTAAAGTTAACTTGGTGTCCATGATTAGAGAAAAATTCAATCATTACCAAAGTGCCAGCCCTGCAGGATATACACTGAAACATGTTTTTAAAATTTACTTGTTTCACTTTCCATTGTCTTTAGATTTATCTCACAAAGATAATCTACACTTTTCACCATTATCTGAAATTCTACCTAAATGTGCATTATGAATTGTTTCTGGAAATGTGAACCTAAAAACATATGATGAAATGCTGAATAATTAATAACAAAAATTATTCTACTATTTCTTACTTCATCAAAATATACAGAACTATTTAAAAATTCCAGTCTAATTAATGAATCTTGCTACCTGGCTTTAAAACCTCCATTCATTTAATTGATGTATAATTGGTGAAAATGACAATATCTAAAAGTATTTCTAAAAATATTGCCACATGGCAACAACTATTATTATGAAATGATCCAGAATAACTTGTACTATCATATTGGAGTTGGCTGAAATCCAATGACTGTCAAGAGTCATAAGAAGCTACAATAAACCATGTTTCCCATAGGTAATCATTGTCTCAGTATAAATGTACATTTACAATAAAGTTTATAAAAATATACAGAATGTATTTAAAATTGATCTAAAGAGGTTTATGATACGTGGCAAGAAAAAAACATTTATATGATTCGATAGAGTGTATCAATTATAGAAAATAAATGACAGTATTTGGTTTTGATTTGTCACTAACTCTTAAATCCTCTAGTGACAAAATTGCTAATGAAATACTTGTCAGCATACACTATGTTAGACTTTTAAATACAACTCATAAATATTCAAGTATTCTTTAGTAATCTTTAAAGATTATCAAGAAAAGTTTTATACAAATTGCATAATCACGTACACACTCACACATGTCCTTGAGAGACAGAAGGTTTAGACATATTATTTATCATTGTTCATTATTTATTCAAGGCCACTAGATAGCTCTGCACTGAGCAGAATTATAAACAAAACTCTTAGACTATATCAAAGGTAAAATTCAATCATCCTATTAGGTATTTAAAAATCTGAAAAGTATTGCTTAGTAACTAGTTTGCAAATAGTTTCTATTTATTGAATTCAACAAGTTATTGTAAAATAAGTGTTATAAAATACTCTCGTTTTAATTTTATCTCTACATTACTGATCAATACCTTGCTTGAGACAAAGTCCAAGTTACTTTCTATTTTTCATCTCTTGAACAAGACTAATAAGTAGTGGATGTAAATAAATATTGGCCAATTTAAATAAATATACTTAATAAAAAAATAATTTATTCCAGCTTTAATATTCAAATCTGAGTTCATGGAAAATGTCTAGAGAATATATAGTCTCAATGTATATATTGTGCATGTAGATACAAAGTTTGCTCTGCCATATTACTGTCTACTTTCAAAATTATTCAAAATTATATATTTTTTTAACTTTTTAAAGATATATTTATTTAACTTTTTAAAGATATATTTATTTAACTTTTTAAATCTAATTTTACCTTAGGGCATCTCTACAAATACTTCTCTGATATGGTTACTTAGAGAAAAATGCCCCACATAAATTTCTTTACATAAAATTGCTTTGCACTTTTTTAAAAGGTAATGTTAATATATTAGCATCAAGTATTAAAGATTTACTTTTATAATCTTTTCATTATAAATAGCCAATTTTAGAAAGTTTAATTATAATATAATGGAAGGTTAGTTTCTATTTTTAAAAACTAGATTTTATTCTGCATGTTTTTTCTCATTTTTCTAATTTAATAGCATTTTTCTAGTGGTCGTGATCACATAAAATATGTCTACTTTGAGTTTATTCACTAATTCGTTCCTTTGTTTTAGTCTTTGATTTTGTTTTACTTTACTCAGAGCTATTTGCTCATTCTTAAGAAATTTATTACTCTTGAAAATAATCAGACTAGTATTTAAGGCAATCGATGTGTTAATCAACCTTGCTTCAAATAATGAAACTAACTACTAGTTAGACCAATTTTACCAGGAGCTAGAGGTTTTAATATGACATTAATTAAAGAAAACTAAAGGAAAAGAAACATATATTTATGTTAATTCATATTTTCAATTCAAATGGTGACTGACAACTGTGATTCTGTAATACATATTGACATCTAAAAATGTTATTATTTCATTGGTCTAATTATAATAATTTAATATTAAGCATGTACATAAACATTAAAATGAAAAAAAGCTAATGATACACAGTTATAAGAAATTACTTTTAATATTAAGATATGAAGTTTTTAATAAAAAGAAGTTTTTAGACATGCCTAAATCTTCATTTTAGGTGATTTTGAGTAACTTTAATATGCTTTGCTCTTAGGTATTCATTGAGAATCAAAAGTATTAATTAAAAGTATTAAAACTTATGTGTGACATGTAAGTGTTGAAAAGGAGACTGTTTTATCTCTGATTTATATTTCATATTAATGAGCAAGCTGATAATATAAGTTAAGGACATAAATGAAATAATTAATTTCTTTACAAGGGACTTTAAAAAGTTAGTTTACTGATATTCAGAATTAATAATTAAATAGAACATAGAACAAAATAAAGTTGTTATTATTTTAAGAAATATTGTTAGCACATATGCATTGATAAAATGTTTAATAATATCCCATTTCAAATTATATAAAATTAGCAATGCATATCCTATATAAAATCATAGACCATTATTTAAGATTTTTATTTTTAAATGTTTCCTTGACATGTCCCTCTTGCTGATTCTAATATTATAAATTACCAAAATATACATAAGTATAGCATCAAATGAAGCTCATTGAGTTAATCATCAGATATTTATAAAGCTGTGGTATTATGCTGTCATTTATCTCTTCTTGTGACAACTATTGTTGCAAGTTACAGGAGGAGTATAAAAAAGCAAGGAATTCTCAAGCCTTTAGGCAAAAGAAAGAAAGAGGTCTATAAATTTAACAGAACAACTTTTACGGTTTATATCAGCCATAAAGGGATGACTAAATTGAGACAAGAATGAGCCAGAATCATTTATCCTTCTCTGTCAACTCTCTCTGGGACTCTTTCTTCTTTCCTCAATTGATTAGTCTATTGCTTTCTTCTTATAGGTTGGAAACAGAAAGAGAACCTTTAGACATGAGAAATTTGGAGTTTATTTTAACTTCAGACTGAGAGAAAAGAAAGAGTCTGAGTTCTGAGTTCAGGAGCTGGTGGAGTTGATCTTCTACAATCCCCTTCCCCAACACTAAATAAGATCCTAAAACTTGGCCATATTTTTCAATGTTCTCTTTTTACAGGAACTTAGTATAAAGTGAGAGACAGCTGAGTCATTGTTTAGGAGGAACCAACATTAGAGACATTTTGTAGTCTTATTATTATTTAAAAATTGTTACCTTAACACTTACATCTCCTATATGTAAATTAATGCTTATCCCCTGAAACCAGTTATCTTAAAATGCATTTATTCCAGATGTCTCCATAGCTCAAAATAATTTGAATAATTTTTCAAGAGTGATTGAAAATAAATCCATTTGTTCCTGCAGCATAACTCATGGGCATATCTTTCATGAATTCTCACTTGCACATTCTTTGTACAGGGTTGCTGTGCTTAGAAGCAAGTCTGGCACATAATAGGTAATTAGTTATTACTTTTTGAAAGAATAATTGTAAGGAAAATGGGCTTTGGTATCAAAAACCTATCTAATTTATTCTTAATTTTGCAAATTAATCAGTTTTTTTTTTAACTTGAGTTTGCACATTCGACTAGAGGTGTAAATATTTTGTGAATTAAAAGTATATATATATATATTACTTTTAATTTTAAGATATATATATATATCTTAAAATATGTCTAGGACACAGTAGAAATTCAATGAGAAACAAATAGTGTGTTTTGTTTACATTTGGAGTAGAATAGGATAGAGAAGAGTAGATACATCCTTGTTTGTATCTTTCATAAACTAGTATATTTCACCTTTCTTAAACATAGGCATATGTGGATTGGGAAGCAAAGAAATAATAGTAATTTCCTTAGGGAATTATTTCTAGGGGAATAATAATAATTTGGAAGAATATTATGCTTTCAAGAATTAATGCTTATCATTTTTAAGATATTAACCATAGATAAATGAATGATTTTGCAGATGATAGATAGGTAGGTAGACAGATATTCCAATACAGATAGCAATTTAAGTAAATAATAATAATAATATCAGATTCAAAACCTCATAGTACAGTAAAAAAAGTTTTAAAATCTTTATTTTTTAAATAAAGTTATGATATTAGACACACAAGAGAGATACTCGGCAGTAATAACATCTTAAACACATGCAAAAGCAATGAAAGTTCCTCTGAGAGGTTATCAGTAATTATAATATAATGTTTAAATTGAACCTAAACTGTATTTTAGAGTGACTGATATTGTGGTGTTCAAGAGTTTGGTATCTGGGATCTTTACCTTCTGATACTACTCCTGAATAGCCTACCTGATAATGGCAAAAGGAATTTTGCAGATGTGTTAAAGGTAAGGACCTTGAGATGGAGAGATTATCCTGGATTACCTGCATGGTTCCAATTTTATCACATGAGTTCGTAAATGAAGAAAACCTTTCCCAACTAAAGGCAGAAAGATGTCATGGAAAATGTAGGAAGAGGAGAATTCAAAGCCTAAGAAAATTTCAAACTACTGTTGATGGTTCTGAAGATGAAGGAAATGGGTCATAGACAAAGAATGTCGGCAGCCTCTGGAGGCTGAGAAAGACCTCAGCCCTACAAAGCAGGAAGAAAACAGAGATGTCACCTTTACAACACAACATACTGAAATCAGCTAACAACCTAAACGAACAAGGAAACATATTTTCTCTTAGAGATCGCCTCAAAAGAATGCAGCCCTGCTAACACCTTGACTTCTACCCGGAGAGACTCAGAGTAGGGAAACTAGCTGAACCTACCTAATTTCTGGCCTACTGAAACTGTGAGATAATAAATCTATGTTGTCTTAAGACATTAAATTTGCTGTAATTTGCTCTGGCAGCAACAGAAAACTAATAAAGGCATAACAAAGAAATCGGATAATTACATACTTCTATACCTTTTATTTGCTTTCTTTCAGATTCTTCCATTATAAACAACAGAAACATGTTAATAATTCTGTAACTTTTCTCAGTTAGCAAAATGACAACTCAGTGTGAAATGTTAATGTAATGTTTATTTTAAGGCAAAAAAGTTTTAAAATATTATATAACGATAGCATATATATTTCATATTTTTATGTTACTGCATAAATCAAATTTAGAGTTAGAGGTAAGTTTCTGAAAATTAAACACAATTGCTTACATGCAAATTAAGAAACCACATCATTAGTTGAGCATTTTTTGTTGTTGTTTTAAATTTGAAATTATGTCAAGAGTGATTTCCATTTAATTAACTAGTAAAGCATTCAAGGAACTGTGAGACCAATGTTTGTGAAGTCCATCATTGTGGATGTTGAGGTTCCCAGGTTTAAAAAAGAATAATGGATGAAAAAGAAAGTTACGATTAAGTGAGTGAAGTCAACAACTACTTACAATGTGGCAAACACTGCTTAATTCTCACAGCATAGAGACTTAGTTACAAAAAGCTTATGGTAGGCAACGTGTCCTGAATCATACAACTATTATGTGGTAGAAATGGGATTCAAACTCTTTTCAAAGCCCTAACACTTATTTTCTACCCTCACTAAAAAACAAAAAGTCCTGAAATTTCTATGAGTAGCAACAATAAAAAGGGAGCACAATGAAATGTAATCCAGTGATATGGAGTTTATGAAAGTGCCTGCTGCAAGGCTGAATGTAAAATGAATATGTACTTTCTTCTTAAATACTTACCTGAATGCTTTATAGATACCAATTTTTCTTTTCTCATTTACCAATAGGTAGATAGGTGTTTTTGATTTCTACTTGGCAACTTAATGCATTATGGAAGTATAAATAGAATAAAATATTAAACCGCTATCTATTAATTATTTTCAGGTATATGAAGGATTTCCTTGGTATAGGTATGTATGTTAGTATTCATATTCTATCGTATTCCAAATTTTGTTCTATGCTGCAAGTTGGCATATCAAATGCCATTCTCAGTTTCCACTGAATAGTCAGCATTGTTTGTGCCATTTTTTCGAGAGGAAAAAATATGCATTCTGATCAAAGTGTTACATATGAATTAAGTTATTAATTACTTGTTCTTTTGTTCAATGACTGTAAAACATAATTTATGCTACCAAATAAGTTACATTTTCTTCTGAAGTAGAAACATAGAATCGAAAAATTAGAATACATTTTACGACATCTAGTTTAACTTCCATATTCCATAGGTGGAGTATTTGAGTCCAAGATAATAAATGATTTGCCTAGAGTTTTAGTGCATACTAAGAAATATGATATGGTTAGGATCATAACTAAGGATCCCTAAGTTCACATTTCATATGGATATATAATTAATAGAGTGAAAACATTAATGTTACAAAGAAAGGTGCTGGTATGTATAGAAATTCATTAAATACATGTTTAACAGTAAATGAGGTCAAAAAGATCTGCTAGTTTAAAAATACCATTTAAGGTATTTTTCTACCTAACTATACCATAACCATTACATTGTTAAAGTTATGTTTTTTCTGAACTATTCATGATAAGTTTTATTTTTCTGATTTTTTATGTCTTTCTTTCTCACTAAGATCTACCAATAATTCACATCTTAGTTCACTTTCCTCTCCTCACTTGTCTCAGCAGGGTTAGGATATAAAAGTAACATTTTATCTTCCTGCAGTGTGCAATATTTCATTTTGTAATTTTTCAAAAAAGATACCTTAAAAAAATTCAGTATACTTGACAGAATGAATTTTGTCCCCAGCCTATAAGGACCATATACTTGTAAATAACAGATAGTTTTCAAAAGAATTTTCATTTCATTTCACATTATTTCATTTAATTTTTCCATCAATCTGTAAAGATAGGCAAGACAGGTTTTATTATCTTTTTTTTTTTTCCATTAATCAGAAAACTTGGCCTTAGAAGGTCAAATGACTTGCCCATGGTCACACTAGTACTGAGTAGTTGAGCTGACTATAAACCTAAGATTTCTATTATCTAAGAGTATTCTTACTAGAGCTTATTGAGATCATCATTACTACTTTATAATAGCTACCTAGAACATACACTTTAAAATAAATACCCTCTCATCTCATCCACCCCAAGAAAAAGCCACGCACAAGCCGTTTCCCATTCCTTAAACTCCTATAAAGCAGGGATCAGCAAACTACAATACACAGGCCAAATTTGGAGTGCTGCCTATTTTTTCAAATAAATCTTATTAAAACACAACCACATCCATTCATTTAGATATTTTCTACGGCTATTTTCCCACTATGATGGCATAGCTGAATAGCTAGGACAGAGACCACATGGCCTACAAACCCTCCCATGTTTATTGTTTGCCATTGTATTAAACGTTTGCTGACTGCTGCTGTAGAGTACAGAAGCTAAAACATATTTCCTGTCTCATGTAGCTATTCTTTAAGAAACTGCAGAAATCTCTGGATGAAGATCCCAGGTATTAAAAGGAATAGACTTGACTGGCATGACTCTTCTTTCCTTTCCTTTCCTGTACTTCCTTCTCCCTACCTATATATAAATCTGGAGTTCCAGTAGTTACTTTATATCTATGAAGTGACAAGCATAAGGACAAATGATGATTTGGTAGAAGGAAGAAAAGAGCTTGGGTGACTGAATGCATTATGTAGCAACTTCAACAGCAGCCTTGGACTTCCTGGACTTATAAAGAATTCCCTATGTCTTTAAGACAATATTAGTTTTTTTGTTTGTTTGTTTGATTGTTTGTTTTTGGCAAGAAAAAAAATTTCTAATGGTTGTACCAACATTTACTGGAGCCATAATAATGTTAGCTGCTATGTTAATATGGCATTGCTCTAGTGTTAGCATCTTTATAGTTCTATCTACTCTTACTCCATGGGTGATCATACCTAGTCTCATGAAGACAGACCCTATTTATAAGTTTATTAATGTTAAATTAATCATAAATCCAATCATATACCTAACTCACTATGCAAAACCTGGTCCTTTTGATTTTTTCATTCCACATAATAGTAATTTTCATTTCCAGTTGCTTAAGCCAACAACTTTGGATTCAACTCTTTTCAACCTTACATTCAATATTTTAGAAAACCTAGTTGACACTCAGTCAAAATATATCCAGAATTTCAGCTTTCCTCCACATCTTCTCCACTATCATCCTGTCTAAGGCACCACCATCTTTTGCCTGGATTATTACAATACCTCCTAACTCTGCTTCTACCTTTGAGTCATTAAGTCTGTTCTCTATATCACAGCCAGAAAGATCCAGTAAAAATGAAAAGAAGATGATGTAACTTCTCTGCCCAAAATGTTCCAATGATTTGCTATTCTTCTTAAGTAGTAGTCAGTCCTGATAATGACCTACAAGGCACTTTGCAATTAGCCCCATCTTTCATCCTCAACCCTTCTCTGTTATCTCTCTGACCTCTCCTTGCAGTGTATTCTCCTTCACTCACTATCTTCTGGCTATCCTGATCTGCTTGCTGCTTTTCTAGAATATGCTACTCATCCTCCTGTTTTAGAGTCTTTGCTCTGACTCTTCTTTTTGTTCACATTGTTATTCACTCAAATAGTCACATGAAGAGTCTCTCTTCAAATTTCTGCTCAGATGTAATCCTTTCAGTTGTATCTCCCTTAATTATTCTGTATAAACTTGTAAACCATTAACCACCCCATTCATCATCAGAATTGTTTATATTCTCTATTCCCTTTCCATGTTTTCTATTTTCTATCACATATTTTTATTTGTTATGTATAATTTGTATTTTGTAGAATATGTAATAATACTTGTGATTGTTCTATTTTTCTTCTTAGTATTTATTTCTTCTATAATATTATATAATTCACTATTATTAAAATTATAGATATAGATGATATAGAAGTGATATATAGATGTGATATAGAGATAGAAATAGAGATAGATAGAGATAGAGAGAGATAGAGATAGAGATAGAGATAGAGATAGAGATAGAGAGTATATCTGACTTGGATTTAAGCTCTATGAAGGCAGAGATTTTTTTTATTTATTCATAGAGAATAAATCTTTGAACAAAGTCTTGGCAAATAATTAAATGTGTATTTTCTCACTTCATCCTCATATGTTGGTGAGGTAAAAAGTTATTGTTCCCATTAATAAAAGAATAAACTGAAGCTTATTATATTCAAATTATTTGCTATTGATCACACAGCTAGTGAGTAGTTTTGCCAAGATTTTAACTTAGAAGCTATGATTTCACAGATGACCCTCTTAATTATGATGCTCTACTGTTCTCCTAGCTGTGAATATAATTCAGGCAACAAAGAATATATTTCAGGCAACAGACATAGTAAAAAAAAAAAAAAATGGAGACTGATAGGATACTGGAGCAAGTAGATATAAACAATTTTAAAGCAATATTCTCTTGTTAAATTAAAGAGGAAAGTAAATAATTTCATGATGGAATACAGAGACCAAAAAAGCTAAAAAAAAACCTTATAGTTAATATAATAATAGGAGAAAATACTCCATTTAAAATTAGTTAGTTGAAGGAGGTGTAGAAAAGGAGGACAAGAAGAACTATATTAGGAAAATGGCAGGTAGAATTTTTTAGTTTGGAAAACTAAGAAAAGTTATGCAGGGAAGTTTTAATGGGCCATTTCTAAAAGACAGAACTATCTGTGTATATCTGTGTATTAGCTCAAAAAACATTCACTTACTTCCATATAGAGAACATGGATTAACTAAATGCATCTATCTATTTTTCCAAGACCTTAATAAAATTATGGCAAAGTATACCATTAATGTGAAAACTCATGGAATTGTGACAGAAGCAATTGAGACACATTTTTAGAAGGTGATCGCTATTTAGCAGAGCCAAAGATGATGGAACCTGGGATTCTTTACAGTATAATACTAATGGGCAGTGAAAGGCTCTGAACTAGGAAGCAAACGCTGCCATAGAAAGCAGAGGATGAGGCAAGGTCTTGAAAACACAGAATCCGTTTATTTCCTTGGGACATTTATCTTTACCTCAAGTTTACAGATTCACTCACTTTTTGAGATCAGTGTTTTATTTTTTAGACAGATATGAAGTAGAGATTTTAACCTTGAATACCCAAGTATACCTGAAAGTAAGGCAAAAGGCTAAAAACAAAGAGATTTAATGAAAACTGTGTTGTCCTGCTCAGTTTCCTCTTGTCACTCTTGTTAACACATCCCATAGAGGAATTCGATCTTCTCCCAAATTAGCAAGTGCCCTGCCCTTAGCCATAGTTTAATAATTTTTTTTCTGTGTAATAAAAGAGATAAATAACAAATGGAGCTGTAATGGACTTTTAATACAGGCAGCACAACTTTAAGAGACACTTTGAAAGCCTTCCATAGAAAATTAAGAAAAATATTCTAATAGTAATTGATTTATAAATATCCTGCAAATAAAAATAAGTGTAAAATCAAATAACAAAACAGTACATTGCTATTTATAGAATAATTTTTCCTGTCCAATTATATTTTAAATATATGAACTCAAATGTCATGTTGGAAAAAAATATTAATGAAGTGTCAGCAGTAATCCAATAGGTCCATGAAAGGGCTTTGACATGGCAGGAATCCTCTAAAATTAATATGGAAAGTTGTACTTGTACTTTCATAATGATAGTGTTCATGAGAATATCCCTAAATAAATTTCAAGAAAATTCCTGCATAAGAATAAATGTTTATTTTTTTCTTAGAAACTTTTTAATGACATAGAGTATTTATTAACTATGTATATGTATCCTATTGCCATTGAAAGTAAGATCAACCACCCTTTTTTTGTCTTAAAAGTATTTTACATCATCATTTTCAAGAAATATTTTTCAAGTCACATAGAATTCAATATTGAGCTTTGTTATTTTTGTTATTATTCTATTGTTTTTGTTTTCTTTCAGCATGTTCAGAACATCATTTCACTATTTTCTGGTTTTTGTTGATGCTATTGACAGTCCCCTTTCAATTTAATGTTTTCTCTGTGCAATTTAAAAAAAAAAAGGTTTTCATTGTGTATTTGATTAGCTACAGTTTTATTACAAAGTTCCTCATTGCAGATTTATTTTAATTTATCTTTCTTGAAATTATTTGGGACCCTTGACTATGTGGATTTTTGTCTCTGAATATTTCTGTAAATTATGTCATAATTTTTTTAATATTATCTCTGCCTCATTCCTTCCCTTTCTCCTTTGGGGTTTCAATTTAAATCTTGTTATATTCTCTCACTCTATCCTGTGTATTTGATAAATCTGATAGGAGCTATTTCTCGACTCTATATTTTTTAAGATCATTTTTCTGTATTTTCTTTTTTTTTTTTTGTTTGCCATGCTAGTGGTGTTTAATTTAGCTAAAAATATGTTGTTTACGTACGCATCCCTATATATTTTCAGGTTATAGCTGACTGAAAAAGAAATTTGTACAAGATTTGGAAGGCAGAAAGAAGGCGATAACCATCATTTCTATGGTTTTACTCATAACAAATGTTCCATTCTTTTACTCATAGTGGTACTACTTCCATGATTAAACCCTAAGTGTGCTGAATACTTTTTTCTTACACTTTTAAAAAGTTCATTAACTTTGCTTTCTGCTGTTTACAATTTTTTGTGCAGTCCATTTATTCATTTTCAAAATTTTATTTATTAAGTTTTTGAGTTCTATATGTTCTTTGCAATCTATTTTTCACATCAGCAATGTCATTTTTCATATGTTCCTATTCTCATGGATATATTCAACTTTTGATTTTATTTAATTTAAGATGCTTAATTGCTGCTTCCCTGATCTCTTGGGTTCTAACTGCCTTTCTGGACTGGGATTGGTCCTATATAGACACAGAGTTACATAATAAAAAAGAGCATAGGCTTTAGAGTCAGACACAACTGGGCTAGAATTTCAGTTCTGCCCAGTGCTCTTTCCCTGAGACCTTGAAACATTTCCTGAACAATAAGTAATCTTTGTTTGTTTTATCCAACTAGAATGCAAACTTCTTAAAGGAAATAGGGTGTTTATTTTATCTGCCATGAAATTTATAAGGCCTAGAAGAACTCTGAGCATCTACTAGGTGTTCAATTAATATTTGTTGAGTAAATAAATGACCCAAAAAGGGTACGGCTACTTTTTTCTCTGTATCTGATAATTCCAATATGAGCTATTTCTGGATCTGTTTCTTTTGTTGCTTGTATTTCTGCTGGTTCATGCCCCTAGTGTGCTCTTTGTGAATCTGCTTATTTTGATGTGCTAAATGTTGCATTTTAAAAGTTATTTGTAGAAATAATTTGAGGCCTGAGATAGAAGAGGACCTTCCTCCAAGAGGATTTGTGTTTACTCAGTCCATCACAAGGGGCGTTACCTATCCTCAGCTACATTAAAAAACTGTTGAATGCTTCAAGTTACTTAAAGGAACAAGGCTTTTAAAACTAGAACATAATTCTGTAAGAAAATTAGTTCCTTTCTTGTTTACCTTTACCCCAAAGTTTTATATTTTAACAAAGCTTATTGTGAGACATTCTCCTGTTTAATTCCTCCCTCCTGTAGTATCTGGTCTTTAATCTACATTCCTTATCTCACAGATTGGTCAAAATTTTTTTCACATTTTTTGCAGTCCACAAGTACTTCTCTTGGTTCCAGTTTTTTTCCTTTTAATTTTAGCCTAGTAATTGCTTCTTTTCTCATAAAAACTTCAGAGCTTTTAATAATAATTTTAACATATACTTTGTCTACAATTTTAGAAATTTTTAGTAAAAGTGTTGGTCCAAATAAACTGATCTACCATTATGGGAAACATCTGAGTCTATAGAAAATATCTTCAAGAATAATTTAGATGATAAAAATTAGTATCACTAAAAAATAATTAACATTACTAAAAACACTAAATATTTTCTACAATTTCCTGTTATTCTGAAGGGTTTTTTTCTAAAGATTATAACATGATTTTTTTTTCCCTTGAAAATGGTCCAATCTTAAAACACACACACACACATGTACATATGTACATACACATATGTACATATACACATTTATGGCTAAGGCTAAAATAATCTGATTACTAGGAATACAATAAATCTTCTTGTTTACTCTTCAAACATATAGCTACCATCAAATATTCATTTAAATAAAAAATAAATTATTTCATAAGCTAAAACTGATACCTGGAGATGTAAGGATCG
The DNA here is from genome assembly GCA_003508835.1 of Eonycteris spelaea. Taxonomy (NCBI): domain Eukaryota; kingdom Metazoa; phylum Chordata; class Mammalia; order Chiroptera; family Pteropodidae; genus Eonycteris; species Eonycteris spelaea. Next base: position 3,987,372 of record PUFA01000164.1, read on the forward strand.
TTCATTTACTAGTATATGGCAAGTACTGGTTTGATCCATGAAATGCTGATGCATACATTTGGACTTTATTTTTGAGTTCTTTGAAGTAGTACCCCATTGTCTGTGATTAGATTATTGATGAGTGTTGTCCTTTCTTCTAATCAGAACAATTTAGTTTCTCCATGTGTGTTATCAAGAATTCAGGAACAAGGATGATTGTTCTTACATGTTAGTTATGAATAGCTTTGATACAATGTTTAATTTCAGCCCCATATCATATCCATCACTTAAAGAATAACAAATCAAAAGTCACCTGTAGTTGACAATGGATGAAAGATGATATGTATTAATTTACATAGAAACATGGAGAAAGTAAAAAGGGTTGAAGAAAATTTCATTTTTAAAAACTAATTAAAAATGAAGAGCAAATGCACAAAAGTTAAATGTGCAATACTAACTCTAAAATTACCTACAACTAATACTAAATACATATGAATAGATTTCTTTGGCAGGAACGGCATATTTTTTTTTTAGTGTTTCAACTAAATATTTTTTATGCCCTACATGACTTTCTCTGAATAAAAGAAGTAGTGTTTTATCTGACTATTTTCAGTATTATCTGAGCATTCTAACTTACTAATATCTTCTCTGAATGAAAAAAAAACACGAAATACATAGGACTCTGTGTATATTTGTATATCTATATAATATTATGTACATAAAACATAGCCTTTTAAAAATACATTTATAAGCCAAATAGGAGCCCAAATACAGCTTTTCCACCTCAGCACACAAATGTTCCTGATGCTAGAGGTTGTAAGGCTATATGCAAAGCCAATGATCAGCCTCATAACTAAACTAAAATGGAGGCTTAAAAGAAGCCAACATTATTTCACATACCAGGCTAGTATATAGCAGAGTAGTCACATATTTATTTTATCTCACTTTGATCCTAGACCTGATATGTAATGCCAGGTTCTAAGTGGGTTGGAAATACTGCTGAGATTATTGCAGAATACTTTGTGTGGCTTTACTGTCATTATGTTTAAAGTAAACAGAACCCTCTATTTGACATTGACAAGTAAATACAAATAAAAAATTCTTGTTCTTCTCTTTTTGCATTTTGAGATAATTTTTGCTGAAGTCCAAACTTACAGAAGTTTGGGGAAAATGTTTTCTTTTGAATAAACAAAGTTCATAACCGTCTGGGTGGTAACTAGGTATAGATTGAAGGCAACTCTACATGCTGAGAAATCATGTCTTCTCACATTTACTTTTCTATCATACACAGTTATTGTTTATTTTTTAAGATGTATGTCTCTAGAATGGTCCTTTTTAAATGCAAATGTAATACTTAAATAGAGGTATCACTGCCTTTATTCACATTCATCAACACCTTAGCCAAAATCTTTTTATATTAGTTTGCTTCAGAGAGTTGAGGCTCAAGAAAATGGGACTAGTTCAAATTGTTTTGAAAATGAGGATGCTAGACAACGTTATAAAAAAGTGCCCAACAAACAAATATAAAATACTCCCATTTACATAATAAAATGTCAGTATGACTATTAAAATATGTAATGACAAAAAAATCTTATTAGAATTCAGCAATATTTTAAAATTATCAATTACAAATAGTATTAGAGAGGGCCACTCCTGACAGGATGAAAACTGGAGAACCTGATTGTTTTCCTGGAAAAAGTCTTACATGCTTTTACCTAAAGGGATTGTTTAAATTATTACACCAGAGAGAGAGAGGAGAGAGAGAGAGAGAGAGAGAGAGAGAAATAAAAAAGCAGAATGAGCTAAAATATATTTGCTATTTAATGCTACTACCAGAAAATGCAGGCTTGTAAGAAAGATTAGATTATTTGTATAGAATAAATAAACTTTATTTTCTTGGAAACAATGTTTATAAAATAGTGTGTCTGTATACATGTAGAGGATGTTAACTTCCATTATCTCCCCATATCACATCTTTTGAGTTCCACATCTATATTTAATCTTACTCTATTTCCATGTGTTTGTCTTACAGATATTTCAAACTTAAATTTTCAAAAATATGATTCATCATTTCTCCTCTCCAGTTTCAAACCTATGCCTTCTTTGTTTCTGATATAAATAAATAGTACGACACTAGAAAATATAAGTCTTCCTTTATTTCTTTCCTTATCTCATCTAGTCTTTGCTTTCTAATTTGTTCTTGAATCTAACCACCTTTTTTCTTTCCTGAAAAAATCACTAAAGTTTAAGCTTTGCTAATATCCAGTTGAAAATTCAGCTGTGGCCGTGTAACCAATCTCTCTAACCACACTCTTACTTTTTCAAGATCTATTTTCCATGTTAATAAAGAGTGACTTTGAGAGAATAAATATTTTTATTTCTATGAGAAAAATAATGAACAAAACAAAAAATCATAATATCATGATTTAGACATTTCCTGTTCCTAGAAAATATTCATTAAAAAAATCGTTGACATGTGAGATAATGCAAACTATAAAAATGTATCAAATGTGAATGGACGTCTCCCTTGAGCCTCTCCTAATTTTTCTCTATAAAAGTTGGATACCCTGCTTCTGTGATATCTTCTCCTCTTATATTGAATCCTAATATAGTATTATGACATCATTTTATAATTTCTTGTTAATTTATAAATGTCTTATGGTAGGCAGCTTTTAAAATGGTTCCTGATGAAACCAGTTCCAAAATTCCTAGAACTGACTCCTTATTCTCCCTTCAAGTGTGGGCTGGGCCTCATGGCTTGTTTCTAATGCACATAGTGCAGTAAAAATGATGGTATCATTTCAGAGATTAAGATATTATCTTAATCTTGTTGACACTTTTTCTCTAGTTCTTTTCATGTGCTTACCTAAAAAAGCTAGTTACCATGTTGTGAGCTGTCCTCTGTAGAAACCCACATGTAAAGAAACTAACAGAAGGCGATCTCTGGCCATGTACCAGTAATAAACTGAGGCCTCAGTCCAAAATCCTATGATTAATTGAACCTTGCTAACCACGACATGAATGGACTTGAAGCAGATTCTCGTCCAATTGAACCTTGAGATGACTGCAATCTTACAAAAGACCCTTAGACAGCAAATCCAGCTAAACTGGACTTGGATTCCTGAATTATAGAAGCTATAAAATAATAAATATGTGGCTTGGGATAATTTATTATGCAGCAGTAAATAACTAATCCATTAAACTGAAAAATCCTGGGGAGAAAAAATATAACATGTCTTATACTAAATCTCTAACACTGACCTTATTTGGATGGAATTAGTCAAAATAGAAAACTCGTTCTCTTGATGTACACAGATTTCAAAGAAGCAAAAGCAAAACATACAAAAATTTAAAACAACTATTAAAACTGTATAGTTTGAACAAAAAGAAACTGGAATGGTTTCATAAAGAGAATGAGATATAATTGTAAGTTTTAGTTTATGTGAAATAAAAGAAAAAAATGTCTCTTACAAACAAACCTGGTTACTAAAGTGTGTAGATTCTATGAAATATATAATAAATTATATATTATATATATATATAATAAATCCTATGAAATAAATATAAATATGTGTGTGTATAATTGTTTTCCCCTCACTGAACACCAAGATTGAGTTGTGGACGCAAAAGTAGTTTTGCAGTTGACTTTGGAAGTTACATTGTTTGGAAAATAGAGGGAAAAGAATTAAACATTCACTGAGGCACTTTGGAAGAAAAATGTGCTGAGTCTAATAGGGAAAAGGAGTGAGAAAAAGAAGAAAACAGAGAAAGAATTTCCTGGAAAATCATGAGAGTGGAATTATGGTTTGTTCATATCATTTTTTAAAAAAGTATTTTGAAGGTTTTTTTTGAAATGTATGCAATTCACAGAAAGGCTGATTCCATTTCTGAGTAGTTAGTACAAATACAGAGAGCACCTGTTCAGTGGAGAGAAAATTAATAAGCTTAAATAATTCAGTAGGAGATGGAACTCTGAGCTACAGGTCACTGCACAAAGAGAACCTCAAAATTTAAAGACATCCTAGGGAGAATGTTGGACTTTCTCCTATTAGTGCAGTAAAACATTACACCAATGTCATTTACATATTTAAAGCAAGAAGGTCTTGGATGAGACATCAATTACATATATTAACATGAGCTTAGTTAAATGAATCATGAGAATGTCTTATGATAAATCATTACATTTTGAATCATTCAGGATTACCAGAACAGTAGAAACCACTTCAAGTATTTTCAACAAAAAGATCTTTTAACCTGGTTATATAGATGATAGAAACACTAAAAATCGAATAATGGAAAGGCATTACTGATCCCGATTAGGAAACATGCAACGAAGAGGAGGTTTAATCCAAGCCAGGTACCAGTGTTAACGGACAGAAATCTACAATCATGTGAACATGTACCGAAAGACTGGAACTACAGGAGATACACAGATGCTGACACTGCTCAATGCAAAGAGGAAGGTGGGGGGGTGGATATCCTATATTCTGCATATCGTTAATTCTTTCCTACCCGTGCCTTTCACTGTCCAAAACCACCCAGAAACAGATGATAAGGTTGCCTGGGAAATACAAGATTAGTGCTCCTGTTGCAGAGTAGGAGAATAAAAAAAAAAAAAAAAAACAGATCAAACACAATGTATATATAAGGAGAGCAGTGCCATTAAATAACTTCATTAAAAAAGTGAATCTAGAAGCATGAAATAATGATGAAGATAAAATGACCACCAAACAATTTGGCTGAGCACTAGCCCTGATACACACTGATTTCAGAGTTCCCTTAGGATACCAGTGCTATGAAGGAAGTTAAATTTGGAGACCCATTTAATTTTATGTAGGTTCCCCTTAGGCTCAGATCCCATAGCATTGCTACATTACTCGTCTTTCAACAGATTGCGGGGCAGTCTGACTTTTAAATCTGACTTAATTGTATAAGTCTTCTAGATGTAAAGCAAAACAGTGTTGAACTGCATTTTATGAATGGTTTTTCCCATTCTAGGATGTGTTTATGCTCAGCACCGTATATCAGTGATAGGCAAATAGAGTCAGATATTTGAGGAAGATGAAGAGTGGTGAATTTACAAACTATCCTACCCTCCGTATTTTAAAAGCTTTCTAGGGAATAACCAACTACTAGTATCTTTAATGCTTCGGTAAAATCAGATAATCCTCACCACACATTCCTTCTTGTCTTCCATGAGGACTAGGAGGATAAGTTCCAGCAGCAAAAAACATGTCTGTATCTTCCTCTCTCAACTTTGAGGTCAATATAGTAACTATAATCCAAAAAGTTCTCCATGTTTCATTTCTGCCGTGGACAACTGACAATCCTTTCCACTCAAGAAATATAAGTTTTTATTGGTATTGAAAACTTACAGGATTATTAGAAATATTTATATTTAGTTTAGTTTTAACATTCCACTAAAATGCTTAGAAGTTATCATAAATTCACAGGACAGAATTTATCTTCCTCACACTTATTAATTCTCCAAATGATGTTTTTTAATGTGAAAGTTTCTGTAAAGAAAAGCAGCACAAAAACTCTTTCAGCTAGAAATAGCCTATAAATTGATGGTATGTGTGTGAATATGTTATTTTCCTTTTCCTTCTGTAAGAGTTAAACATAAACCTGAGCTTCAATGGTTGTCTTGTTTTATAATTTAGAATGACTAAGAATTTAATGTGACATCCATTATAAGAGGACAATATAGCTCATGGCTTAGATATTATTCTTTGAAAATCCAAAGCTACTCCTAATGATTAAGAAATAGACTATTATCTTATTTACTCTTGTAGAAAACTTTTTTTTGTAACTTTTGAGGTAATGACTTCCTAGTTTTTGACCTGCTGTTGTAGGTTTGAATTCATTTTACCTCACAACTGATAGAGATTAGAAATCCTATCAAAAGTGTTAAAAATTCTAAGCTAAATAGTACTGGGTGTCAAAAGGTTATAGCAACATCTTTATACAAGGTGAGAGTCCATTAGAAAGGCCACCCAGTTTTGTTCTCAAAATTATTGTTCATTGAATTGAGTCAAGAAATGCTCAAAGTTGTTTCTAACAAAAATAGATCTCCAAAAGAAATGATTTAGGATCTTATCACTGAGAAGACCAATTCGTTAAGTGTACAGTGAAGTACTATGGTTATTAGAAGAGTAAGTCAAAGAAATTTCCACACATATAAATATGTCCAAATTAAAATGTTTGTCCAAGATTAATAAATTGAGGAAAAATATTCCCATCCTCCAGAGATGTTCCCTTTTATCTGTTTCAGCCCCTCTGGCTGCAGCTTCTTTCACTCTTGGCTCACCTAGATCTTATTCCTGTTTTGTTTTGTTTTGTTTTGTTTTTGGTGGGATGGGGGATGGAAGGCTAGTTTAAATCTTTCCTGACTTCTCTAACTTAATCTGCTGAACAATTTGAAAATATTCCTTTAGATTTGTTTTTATAGAAGAAAGTTTTATAGAAGATAACTTATTTATTTAGTTTGTTCTGTTTCTAGGATTAAAAAAATAAACATTGCTTTGAACAATTTGCTTCTATTTTGCAGAAGTGCTATTTGATATATAGAAGTTTTCTGAAATTAAACTAGATAACATTTATATATTCAGTACCCTATGAGGAAAAAATATATAATACCAGAAAGTAAAGTGTTGAAATTTAAGACTACATATTCCACTTTAAGTCTCTGCTTGTTGTGATCTCAATGATCAAGGTTGTAAACTTGAATTTCTATTAAAATTCAAGAAAACTTATCATCTGGTTGTTGAATTTATGACATGTACGTATACTGTTCCTGGAAATTTTTAGAAACATCTGAGCTACTTAAGATAAAAAAAGATTATGATGAAAAAATGCTCACTTCCTTGAATTTATGTGCTATGAATAATATTTCACTTTCTTCTCACAGCTATTATACTTTCTATTTCTAATTCAATGTTTACAGAGATTTGTCTTACATTACTCTATTGTGGATAGTATATTTCCTTTACTTTTTTAGATGTATGATTATTTAAACAATATGTGCAAGACTATGATTAATTAAATTATAATAGCCAAAAAGTTTATAAATTATATAATAATATAATATGTATAAGGGCTTTTGTGAATTCAGTGCTGAGTATGAATGCTATTTCTAAATTTTGAGAAATTTTTGTGAATTGCTTAGCCACAAACAGTTGTCTTCTATAGTTGGGGACAGAACTGGCTATATAATTTACAGGACCTAGTACGAAATAAAAATGTAAGACCACTTCTCATCAAAAACTTTTCAGAACTTTAAAATGGTATCAAAAATTCATGAAATAAAGAGTGGAGACTTTTTAAGCACAGGGCTCTATGCAACTGCACAGGTCACAGACCATGAAGCTAGCCCTGCATGGGGATAATGAAAATTGGGAAATGACACTCCAGCTCCTTTGGTAACTTTCGAATCTTCTTTAAACATTCTTCCATAATCTTAAACCATTTTCCCTTCCTTTGTCCACATCTCATCTCTTATCTTTTCTTTTAAACATTCTGCTTTCCTTCCTTATTTTCTCCAAAACCTAAAAAATGAATGAAATGTGAAGAGGGAGCAGTTCACCATGGTAGTACACATGCATAATTGAAAAGTAGAAAACCTCTCAGTGTTTTTTTTTTTTTATCTCCACTTTAATTTTTAATTTACCTCTCTATACCTCAACAGAGAGATTTCAAATAAATAGTCAAAGACTTAAGGACAGAATATATATTTCTTAATATCTTGAGTTCCAAATTTAGGGAAATAAAAACATTAATGTAGAGGGGTGTATATACATACACAATTATATATTTAAACTATCTTATATAGTTAAATATAAAATGAAATAATATAGAAAATGTTTATGAAAAATTGACATTGATTTTCTGATATTGGAGTTACCTTGGTTTCTTGATAATTAATTCTATTTGCATGTGAAACTTTGTAAACCTTTGTGTTTCAGAATTCTGTCAACAAGGAAGAACACCAGGACTCATAGGTTCCTCTTTATTGCTTTGTAATACATTGTTCCTGTCTAATTGCTTTAATATTCTACAATTGAGCACTAGTGTGATGATAATTATGATAATAATGATGAGGGTGTAAGAGATATTTAATAATATGAATTGCACCTTGAAAAAACATGACAGTAAGTACACTTACAGAACATAAATGTTAAATACTCATTTAAATAGTTACATTATGTAATTGGGTAGTCTTTTATTTGATGTTTTGTTGAAGCTCCTAAATACCTTCCAAAATGTATTCAGAAAGTGCTTATGATGAAATGAACTGCTTTACCAAAGAAATTATTGGATCCTGTTTTAGGTCTACGAAAGGTTTCTCAACTCATGAGGGCTACCTTTACTTGGGTATATAAAATCTCATGCATAGACAGTAAAACTTTAAGTGATTATTCCAACTGACATTTTTGAGAACTTTCATTCAGGCTCTATCAAAAGCACTTTAAAAGTTTTTAGTTTGTATGTTGGTTATTTTGTTTTATTTTTTAATATCCTCCTTAGAAATAATGGCCATTAACACACTGAGGCTTAAAGAGGTTATGTAACTTAAAGTAAGCTTACACAAGTCTATGCTACAATGTCAAAATATCTTTGTAGCATTTTATAATTGACAAAGTACTTCCTATTTAGCTCATTACAGTAAACACATATTTAGTAGTCACACTTAGGCTCCAATAATAACACAATTTTGAATAAGATATTCTCCTTGACATGAAATTCACACTTTGGTGGAAAAGGAAGGGAATGTTTTCTTTTATATACTATTTCTATAATTTGAGTACAAATAAATTGCTATGTGAGAACAAAGAAGGGTAAGGTAAATTCTGTGTGGAACTGGGATGGTTTCATAAGAGAAATGCCATTTGTGCCCTTTTTTCTGTGCAGTATTAGCATTATATAAGCAAAGGTATTGTTAGGTAGTTAGTCAGACATGAATGACGGGGGAACAAAGGAACTGAAGATCTACCCAGAGACAGCCTAGAGACCACCCAAAGAACATCCTATTGGTAGTTAAAGAATCACTCCCACATCCTGAGAGACAAAGGACTGGAAGGCCATAAACCTATTGCTAATTTAGTCCAGCCACAGATGCTGCGTAGAAGGTAATACCCTAACCTGCCCACAACTCAGCCTCATTATACCATCATTATAATATGTCTATGCCTGGATGTTCATGATTCGAATTATAACACACTGAATTCTGGGTAAGTACATGCATAGTTGGCAGGCAGTTATATAGCAGCCAAGTGTCAAATTGAACTCACATGCCAATTACCTAGGAACACCTTTGTAACCATCCATTGTGGCCCTAATATAATACAGACTTCTCCCTTCCACAGGGTTATATCCCCCCTCTTTGCTGTAACCTGCTCCTTATGTGGAGCATATTTTTGTTTCTGCACAGTTATAGCCAGTTTTAGGAGTGACCCATTTCTACCTCCACATATGCCTTTAATAAATCTTACTTATCATAACTCTTGCTGGGTCGGAATTCTTTTCTTCAGAGCAAAAAAGAACAGAGAATCTTCAGCGTTACAGGGACAGCACCGGAGTTCAGATCACCCCAATGGTAACAGTACGAAGATGATAAAATTTGTACATGCACAAGAAATAATGCATAATCTAGTTTGTTTGAAGATTAGAATATAAATTAAACAAATAGGAGCTAAACCTGGAAAATGTGTATTAGATTAATTTACAAAAACCTTTAATTCTTAATTATGTATAAAAACTTTTCATTGTATTAGTGTACACCTCTCTATAGAGGTGGTGAATGGAGGCATAATTAAAGTTGAGATAGATAACGAGATTATGTAAAAGGCAGTAATGTAAAAACTAGGCTACAAGTTATCAAACACATTTCACTTTTCTCTAGCGTAAATTTAGACCATTTTATACAAGCGTCCTTAAAAATGAAGATTCAGAATAAAGAAAGAGACAAGGAAATTGCTGGGACATATTAATAAGTGTACATAATTTATCATGCAGATATACCAGCAGATATATTAGGAAAAAAAAAAAAAAGATTGTAAGACATAAATTCTGAACATTCCACCAAATTCTCCAAGGAAGTTTTGGAAAAGTTTTGCCTTCCACTCAGTTTTGGCGAAGACAAGTCCATAGAGTCTTACCAAAATGGCATACCCCATGCAATGTGTGATCTTGCATCAGCCAAATTAAGAACCTCAGGTTACATTATGATGATTTTGACACTTTTTCTCACACAAAACACATCGCCTTGCAATGAAATATTTTCTCCCAAAGATGAGGGAATTGTAGATGTTGAATTAAAAAAAAAAGAAGAAGAAAAAGAAGTCAGAAAACTTATTTTTTCATTGTTAGATATTTAAAAGTTGAAATTAAATACTTATTTTAATTTTCTGTAGAATGGTTTATGAAAACCTTTCTTCTTTAAAAATGTATCCCACGTCTGTCTCTTTCTCCATCTCCCAGCTTTATAACCATATCTAGAGTGATCATGGAAACCTTATATCAAAGACAGCAGTATGATCACGGCTGAGAATCTGAGCGCATTAAAGACTACATGTTCTTTCAAACACCAATTAGCTGAATTCATTTTGGGATTTCAGTTCATGTAAAATAAATGTTTATCATTTCAAGCACTAAATTTTGAAGTTTATCTTTAATATCTACTAGGATTATCTTGAATATTCAATGGTATTACAGAAAGGAAATAAAAGGGAATATGGAAGAAATATAGGAATTTGGTCAAGGTGGTTTTTATAAAATGTGAGAAGATAAAAATAAACATAACCAATATTTTGCTTCTAGATAACTAGAATCATGTCAAAACAATACCAAAGATGAGGAATACAAGAATAAAATTAATTTACTCTGGAATGCAATCATAGGTAGTCTAACGGTATGAAGAATGCCATCAACATATAATAAATATATTTAAAATAAAAATTTGGAAGAATTTTTGAAGTTTGTTGAAGCAGCAAAGTAGTAATCATATGAGGATAATCACAATTTTTCTTATTACCTTATATATACTGTATAGTTTAGTATTATTTATAAATTACATTTTATTTCCAGTGCTTAGATCCTCTAAAAGATTTGTGTTGGTCTTTTTAAGAGTATGTCTATGATCAGGTATCTAAAAAACAGCTAGAAATTTGGATATGGTGCTCAGGGGAGAAATCTATTTAAAAATACAAGACCCAGGAGTCATCTTTTTGAAATAATAATTAAAGCCACGAATTTGCATAGTCTCTCAGGAGACACCATGTAAGAGTAGAATATCAGCAGGCTTTACTTATTCAATAAACAGAAAGGATAATTAGCAAAACTAAGAGTAATCAAGATGTAGGAATGGAGAATGAAAAAGAAAGAAGTAATCAATATTGAATTTCACTGAGAATATCTTACTCTTTTTTATATGTACTGGACCTGTCAGGGAAACCATTTAAGTTGATTGATCAAAGTGAACAAAAAGATAGTTCATAAATGTATCTACCATACTTTAAATCCTGGTCCAAATGGAAGTTGAACCCATATAGATACATGATGAGAAGATAAAAGTCATAAATCTCTATATACTCCAACAACTTAATAACAGTAAAAGAACCAGAGAATGATTACCTTCAACAATGGTGAAGTCCCAAATATTCAGTCCCACATATTATAGCTAAAAGCATATTTTGTTTGCAAGAAGAAGGGGCAGAGAGATGTAGCTGGATTACAAAAGTTTAAAGTAGTGCTACTGAAATAAACGCAGTAGAAAGAAAGAAGAAAAATCCTGGGTCGAAAAAGCCAAGGACAATTTAAGATACTGATTTTTTTAAGGCTGTGAATATTTAGTATGCTAGTTGAGTAAAACAAAAATGTTAAGGAAAGCATAACAGAAGAGTATATCTAATAGTTTCAAGAGGAGTCTGGAAGAAAATAATTATTCTGATAGAAAAAAAAAGGCAATAGCATTAATAAATACTTATAATGTACCACAAACTAGTTAGACAGGATAATGGGCAGAGACAGATTCTGTAGGTTCAACATAAATTTTCTTCTCTTACACGTTTTTTGAACTTATGCAAGTTATTTACCCTTCATTTACTCATGAGTAAACAAGTGTAGAGGAATAATTTGTTGTATAAACAATATGTTTCAGAGGGATTAAGCAGAAACCCTCTTAATAATTATACTGTGACAGCAGTTACATAACAGACTAGGATATCTGGCCACCCTATTTAATAGGCAAACTATTAAGGTAAGAAGGATTTGTATTTGCTTTTTTTCTCCTTCAGTTTCCCAGTAGGTAGCTCAAGGACTGTGAGACGATGTGTCATGGTTGTTCTCTCTCTGCAGTCTTCCCAACAGGAAATGAGTTTCCAATATTCTAGGTTAACTTTTTTTTTTTAATCTTCACAGAGGGATAAATAATATAAAATAACTTTAAAATTATATTTTAATTATAACTAGGGACATAAGTTGTAATGTTTTAAACCCAAATATCTAAAATCAATTTTAAAATGTTAAGGTATGAGAACTGGAAGGTGAGGAAAATTTTTTGTTTGTTCTGGAGAATATCCTCAAATTTTAGACAGTAACACAAACAAAGTGTACTTCCCTTCTTCAGTTCCTTTTTAAGATTTTCTCTGAGGACCATGAGGGTGATAGCCTGAATTTTCCATTCAGGATTTGTTTTGTAATAGTTGTGACTCTGCAAAAAGTGGTCATTAATCCATAGTAAACTATACTTTACTCAACAATCAGGTAAGATTATATTCTTAAAAATAGCAAAATGTTTTGAAAATTAAAGGAAGTAGAAATGGTGAGTGCTCAGCATAGTGTATGGTATAATAAATATTCAATATATACAACTTAGCTATCATTGATTTTATTGTGGGATTGTTAGTATTTATACTGTCTCCTAATAAAAGTTTTAAAAATGTGTAATGCCCTCCAGTGAGCAATTGTAAAATATTGTGTTTCATTCTTAACTCCATCATTTGCATAAAAGATTCAGAGACTGAAACAAAACTCTGAGATTTCTATTCTTGAATCACTTTAATCCCAGTTCTAAAATTATACTTTATACTCTGAAAAAAAGTATAAATAAACTCTAAAGACTTCCAAGATACAAATAATACTGAAAATACAATGTGGGCTATTTCTATATGAATCATATACACCTCCAGTTATTAGTGCTGGAATTCTATCTTTAACCTGATGTTTTCAATTTTAAAACATGGTAATATTTTTCCAGTTTCCAAATGGAGTGTTAATTTGTCAGTCTGTAGATTTTTACTTCTCTGGACATTCTTCTTGATGCATTTTAATTAATTCAAACCCCTCCCCTCTTTTTTTCCTATTGGGAGGTGGTGCAGATTCATGTTTCCTTAAAACTAAGTCGTTACATTTCCATGTAACTAACATTCTTATTTTACCAAAGCAAAATGGAAATTAAATTGTGTGTGTATTCAGAAAAAAAAAAAAGAAAAAGAAATAACCATTGGAAATAATAATGGACTGTCAAACATTATTATCACAATACCTATAAACACATTAGCCAATATGTCGGTTTAAAAAAAAAAATTAGTGTAGAGGCAGTGATGTTCAAGAGAAGGGGTTTTGGAGTCAGAATGACCTGTGCTAGTTCCCATCCAATTCTAATTTGCTGTATTCCCAGCAAAGCTCATCATTTCCTTCACTCTTGATTTTCTCAATTTTAAATTGGCATTAATTATATATAGCTTACATCGTTATTGTATACATAGTTGTAGTAATAATTAAATGATTCTGGCAAAATTTCTGTCACATAGTAAATACTATTGTGGTGGCTGAAAAAATTGACTCTTACTGGAAATTACTGTTTGACTTTCGCTATGGACACATAGGCCTTTGATTATAGGAACGTAACATTCTAAACAAGCTTTCTGCTTCTGTAACTCCACTTATGCACCTGACCTGTGAGTTGACAGGTAATGAATAGAAGAAAGATAGCCCTTTGTGTTGAGACAGAATGAAGAATGGGGTTTTGGGCTTAAAAACCCTGTACCTCTACATTTCGGGGCTGCTTAATTTGGGGTCTGCGCACCCCTGGCAGACCCAGCTGGCTGAATAAAGAATGTTTCCTATAACTCACTCACTGAGTTCTGGTGGTCCATGTGTTTTTCCGGGGCTGGCGGCTACAACGCTATGTTGGTGGTTGTTGATAGTAATATTTTTAAAAATACGCTCTTCATTGCTTTCTATGGATGTTGATTAAATCAAATGTTGATATTTAAAATTCATCTTCTCTCTGATGCATTAAAATATTTTAAAAGACAGAGTTGGTGGGTTCATACTAATGTAGAAACCATACATGAAAATAAAACAATCAGTATTCCATAGCCATTTTCTTCTGATATCCTAGAATAAAGGATGTTCATAGCGAATCATTTTTATTTCATTTCCTTTAGCTAAGAACAATTTAGGATAAATGCTTTTAGAATTACATAGAATAATTTTTTAAAAATAGTTAAGATTACTGGTATGGTATGATTATAAAAGGCTAACATATAAATTAATCTTTTGTTTGGGCTACTATCGTATCTTCTAATCTATCATTTTACTTCTATTTTGGCCCTTTTGTATTTCACTCTCCCCACAGCAGCCAGAGTGCTTTTCGTAAAAGATGAAACAGATTATGTGACTTTCCTGATAAAAATCCTCAAATGGTTCCATCACACTTAAAATAAAATCTAAATTCTTCATCCTAATCTACAAAACCTATATGATCCATTGCTTGCCTAACACTCTCACCTAAGTACACACCACTCACTTTCTTTCTAGTTTATTAGGCTTCATCTATAATTTCCTTTCTATTTTTGTAACACACTTATGTTTATTCCGGAAGAAGCACTTTGTATTTGCCATTTAAACATGGATTTAAGCACAGTTGTGATATACTTATAATTCAGATCTTAACTTAGTGATGTCTCTTTTCAGAGGCCTTCCCAACTATCAAATCAAATTTAGTTTAAAGTCCTTACCTATCATTAACTCCTTCAATCACTATCAATCATATCACTCTTGTATTGTCTTAATGCATTGCTCTCTGAAATTCTTATTCATTTTTCTACCTGTTGATTGCAAACTTCTTGCGGTCAGGATTTTATTGACTATTGCATTTCTTGCACAGAGCATTATTTGTTAAATTATAGCAGCACAATACATATTAGTTTAATGGCCAAGTAAAAAGATATGAATTAAAGGAGAAGCTTGTTTACAGGATTTCATCAGTAAATTAAAAAAAAAAATGTTAGCAAAAAATTGTCAATGGTAATGAGCAAAATGGGAAAGTGTGTCATCTTTCACAAGTTGAAATGTATGGTACAAAAACAGCAATTAAAAAATGGTAAGTGTGAACAGAAGTATCAACACATACACCACTGAAGTAATATAATGAGTACATAAAACCTATTCATCACTAAATTGTGTAGTCTACTCTCCTATAGGTTTCGCATGTGGCCCTAACTCTGGTCACCTTTGACATGCTTTATATTTTAGACTGTCATTATCCTTCTTGTCATCTAATTTGGTAATATCTTTAAAATATAAATTTTACTCTTGCTTGAATCAAGGATCAGTGGAAATCACTATGTTGTAATCAACATGCTTATTCATATTTTGCATTAAATAGTGTCCTGAAATTAAATTCTTCAAAGTGAAAGCCTCCCGTTGCTTTTTAAAATCTTTTACAAGTACTACTTCATTATATTAAACAGGCGATGACTTAAAATTTTATTATTTTATACCAGGGCTTGGCAAACTAAGGTTCATGTACCATATCCAGCTAGCCAACTCTTTTTGTAAATATGTATCATCTATGGCTGCTTTAGTACTATAAAACAAAATAGTTGCAACAGACTGTATGGCCTACATCACCAAAAATATGCATTATGTGCACCTTTAAAAAATGTTTCATTGTTCCTGCTTTATATCATTGCTTTGTAGAGATTAAAGGCTGTGTACACTTCAAATCATTTTCCTGCTGCAGCTTTATAAAGGCATACCTGTCTCTTTCTTTGTCCATGCCATAAAAAGATTATCCTCTCAAGATCTATTAGCCAGTAAACATTGGCAAGCAGACTAGTTCATTTTGACTAGGTTCTTAATAAAACTGTTTACTGACAAGTTACCTTGTTTAGCAGGAAACCAATAAACCACAGTGCAAGTCAGTATATTACTCTATTTTAAGCTTTCAAACAAATAGTTTGTTTTTCTAAAGGGGTGGGGCATTCCTGCCACTGCTAAATAACTTTGTACTTAGAAACAAAGATCTTTAATTTGTTGCTTATAGCCTGTTGACTTGGTGGATACACAGTTAAAAGCATAAGAAAGTTTAAGTTCATGATGGTTATGTAAACAATATAAGGTTTTGATACTTATCTAAAATAGTTTCCCTACTAATTTCTTGGCATATCATCACTTGTGGTGATAGGGAGAACACTCATTTAGCAAGGAAAGTTTTAATTTTTGACCCACATTTGGTAAAGAATTCCTCTCGAGGTTCCAAACTATATCTGTAGATGATGAAGGTATAGACTCATTCGTGAATTCCCATATATAAACAAAGTGACATACAGTCATACTAAAATAAATTTAATTTGAAACTAAGGCCCTTTTCCAGAAACATAGTATTTAACATATAAAAACTCTTTTTTTGAATGTAAATTATTTTTTTATTTTATATTTTTTAACTTTATTAAGAATAATTGATAATATAACTATGCTTATTTAAAGTGATTTTATAAACATATATAAATACATTGTGGAATGATTATCAAGATCAATATAATTAGAACATTCCTTACTTCACATAGTTAGCATAGATAATTCTTTTTGTGTGTATGGTGAGAATGCTTAAGATCTACTCTCAACAACTTTCAAGTTTACAATTCTGTGGTAATAACTACAGTCACCATGCTATGCATTAGATCCTAAGAACTATTCTAAAACTACTTTATTTTTTATTTTATTTTAAAGGCTTCAAGCTCTCTGTACAGTAGGGATTATAAAAGACAGATATTTTCCCTCCTGTAATAGGGTTTCTGGCCCTCTTGGTACTTCAAAAATATTAGCTATGACTTAGGATAAGAGAAAAATAGTACTATTGCTAGAGATTGCTTTGTCCTTCATGATGTCAATAGCCACATATCGCTTATAACTGAATTCTTGAAACTTACTGGCAAGTTCTCTTTGTCTAGACATAGGCATCTATGATTTGTAGGACACACATTTCAGAGGTAAGCATATCAGTACCACATTAAATTCATGGTCATTACCATCAAATGGATCCTTAATATGGCAAGACAACCTTGCTTCATTTTCCAGTTAAATTGTTCTTTCCCTCAGTGCTGTAGTTACTTGATAATTATGCAGCAAAACATGGTTGTTGACAATCTGCCCTATTGGAGACTGAGTCATCTATACGTTTGCCACATAGGTGACCTGAGGAAAAAGAGTTAAACTCTCTAGTTCTTAGTTTTCTCTTTTGTAAAATGATAATAACAAAACCTATAACATAAAATTCTGATAGCATTAATGGCATCTAGCATACAGTTAGCCCTGAAATAAAAATGTATTAGTTTCACAATGATAGCCCTCTCTCATCTCCTCCTCATCATTTTCAAACTTTAACCCATTTGCTACTCTTTTACCTGATGAAGTAGAACCAATTCAACAAGATTAACCCTGTTCCCTTCTGTTTCTCCTCTTATCATGTTTCAGTAGAGGGGCTGGCTTCCTTCTGATCTAAGGCTCATCTCTCTATCTTCTAGTCTCTGTGCCTTCCTATGGGATGCTATTCATTATTCAACCACTGCTGTATTCTGGATCTTTCCTGAAAGATGTAAATATTCTTTCATTAAAAATAAATCGTGGAACTAAAGAACTTTTGATGTATGGCTCCTTTTGCATGAATCTAGGTTTTGTTTCCCCTTGCCTTTTTGTGGTCATAAGGGCTTCTCATATTACTAGTTACTGAGTGCTTCACCATCCTGTATATATTTCTTCATCCTGCTCATAATTGTGTAAATAGTCCTTTCATTGAAATATCATATTAAACCTTTTTTGTGTGCTTTTTTCTTTTTCTTTTTTTTTTTGTACCAAGACCATGACTGACACAGATGCTTAAGAGCTACAAGGAATCAGTAGGAGTGCTAAGGTAACAGTTTCAAGACGTTTTAATCATTCGGACTATATGATGGCTTAGAACATGCAAGGTATTAAGAAATTTGAATAATCAGTAATGAATGGTGATTAAAGACTAATGGGAAGTACATGATCAGACCTGCATTTCATGAAAAGAAGTTCACTGCATATCTCAGGAACACATTTCTCTTTTCTTCCATAATAAACACCATTTCCAATCTTCAATTTACTCTTAACATTAGAATATTTATTCTTCATCAGTGCATCTTTAGAAACAATATTAAGAAACATACAAAAATAAGCAAGTGAAATATTTCCTTGGCCACAGTTAGGCTGCCCCACAGAGGAGATAGCAAATTATAGTCGAGAAGTGCCTAAAAATCTTTTCATTAAAACACATATAACAACACATCTTCTAAAGCAAAAAAGAAAGCATAAGATCTTAGGAAATATATATTTTCAAATGTTGCTAGAAAATCAACTTTGATAATTGCATCACAGGACAGTCCTTTTGTAATAATTGCATACTTAAGATTTAAAATTCCTGTGCCATGTTATATTTGAATTCTATGTATTTCTTTTTTTTTTTTTTTTCTTTCTGTCCCTGCGCCCACATCTTATGGCATCTGTGGAGATTACAAAATTGTAAATGCCAGATGGAAATATGATCATTAAATTCAAATCAACTTCATTACTGCTTAAATCATAAAACAGAATGATCACGTTTGTAAATCTTTCTATTCTGGTTATTATTATTTTTATATGATAACAAAGAGTTGGACTTTAAAAACAAATAATATCTGTGAATTACAGTATGTTTGTCTTTACAAAGCTCACTTTCTAAGGTTCTAAAGTTTGATTGGCTAAACATCTTTTTCATACTAATGTGTCAAAAAAGAGGTATAAATAACCTACATTTTGAAAATTTTGAACATAATACAAAACATAATTTTCACATAACATTGAAAAAGAATTTTGAGAGATTCTTTTTGGAAATTAAAATAAATATGAATTTTTTTAAAAAGCAAGATATTGTTTCTCATTAAGATGTGATAGCAACTAGATGGTGAAACATGAAGGCACATACCTTTCTTCCCCAACCAAGGTACCAGTTCAATCATGGATGGATAAATTCCTATTATGAGAAATTCGGAATTCATTTAAAAGTCTCTTGCATCCCAAGTGAGCACAGAATTAGACCCACCAAAGCTGGCAGGAAAAATGGTGGCACTCACTTGCCAGAGTCTCTCTACCAGGTTCAGCAGGATGGAATTAGAAACTCCTAATTTCCAGATTCTCCCTGAAGAGAAGACATGAAGACTAGAACATATAAAGACCATTCAGACTTCTTAAGGGGCTATTTAAGGAACTAATTTCTTTGGTGACTGAATCTAAGAGCTACAGGATAATGCACCAGGTTAGGGGGCATAGAGAACAAAGGCAATGGTTTTAATTAGCATGACACTCACAATTATCCTCTCCCTGGCTTAGTATAGGGTTTTGCCCAACTTAAAGTGCTGATAGAACTTGGCATACAATAGATACCTGACAACAGGTGAATACAAAATAGAGCCCCAAAGGGCTTGCAGTACAACAAACAGAGGGCAATATAGTTTGAAAGGGTAAGGGTGTAGAGTATGCAAGAAGAAGAGTGGAATATATGTCCAGTGTTTCAACTTTTCAGCATGCTAACTGAGGGACTGGTTTCTGTCTTGCTTATTTCAAGCGTTAATGAAACCTCAAATATTCTAGATGTCTGGGGGTTCCAATAACAAAAAAGAAATGAAATGCTTATGTCAGCTCCAGAGAACCAGCAGTACTACAGACAGAGACCATAAAAAGCAAGAAATTGCAAGCTTCAGAAAAAAAATAGACAGGAAAAATATCTCTATGGGGAATCTAAATACACAAGTCTACAGAAGACTCATCCACAGGAAAGATTTTAGAGGCCCTGAGAATCCCTAGCTGGGCTGATTGGTGATGTTTGTCTCTCTGAAGCCAGTCCATAAAGA
Organism: Eonycteris spelaea; assembly: GCA_003508835.1. Taxonomy (NCBI): domain Eukaryota; kingdom Metazoa; phylum Chordata; class Mammalia; order Chiroptera; family Pteropodidae; genus Eonycteris; species Eonycteris spelaea. The sequence continues at coordinate 4,007,549 of PUFA01000164.1, forward strand.
CTGTAGTAATCAAAGCAGTAGGGTACTGACATGAAAACAGACACATAAGTCAATGGAAAAGAATTAAGAGAGGCCAGAAATAAACTCACATATATATGGGCAATAAATCTTTGATAAAGGAGGGGAGAATATACGATGGGGAAAAGACAGCGTCTTTAATCAACGATATTGGGAAAATTGGACAGTTAAATGCAAAAGAATGAAACTGGACCACTTTCTTATATACAAAAACAAATTTAAAATGGATTAAAGAATTGCATGTAAGACCTGAAACCAAAATTCCTAGAAAGAAAAAACAGGCAGTAAAGCTCTTTTTGAACCATAAAATATTTTTTGGACCAGTCTCTTCAGACAAATGTAACAAAAGCAGAAACAAACAAATGAGATTATGCCAAATTTGAAAGCTTTGCACAATGAAAAAAAAATCAACAAAATTAATAGGAAATCGACTGAAGGGGAGAAGATATTTACAATTCATATATCCAAATGGTGGTTAATGTACCAAATATATAAAGAACTTACACAACTTAATATCAAAGGTACAAACAACCTGATTAGAAAAATGGGTAGAGGACTTCGGATATTTTTCCAAAGAAGACATACAAATGGCCAACAGGCACATGAAAAGATGCCCAACCATGACTAATCATCAAGGATATGCAAATCAAAACCACGAGATATTACTTTGCACCTGTCAGAATGTTTATTATCAAAAAGACAAAAAAAAAAAAAACGACTGTTAAAAAGGTTGTAGAAAAATGGGAACCCTTGTACACTGTTGGTAGGAATGTAAAATGTTGAAGTCAATATGGAAAATAGTATAGAAGTTATGGGATTTCCTAAATAATTAAAAACAGAACTACCATATGAACTAGTAGTTCCATTGCCAGGTAGTTATCTGAAGAAAATGAAAACACTAATATAAGATACACACACACACACACGCACACACACACACCTATATTCATTGAAGTATTATTTACTATAGCCGAGACATGAAAACAACCTGTGTCTATCAGCATATGAATGGATAAAGAAAATGTGGCATACACACACACACACACACACACACACACATATATACACATATATTTATGGCATGCACATGCACACACACAAGAGTACAGGTGTATATATATATATATATATATATATATATATACACACACACACACACTCATATATATATACAGGTGTATATATATATATATATATATATATATATATATATACACACACACACACACACACACACACACACACACACTGCTATAAAAAAGAATAAAATCGTGTCATTTGTGATGACTTGAATGAATCTAGAGTGTTTTATGCTAAGTCAAATGAGTCAGAGACAGACAAAGAGCATATAATATCATTTATATGTGCTATCTAAAAATTAAAATAAACAACAAAACATAAACAAACTTATAAAAACAGGAAACAAAGTGAAGGTTATCAAAGAGTGGGATGGTTGAAGGGCAAGAAAAATAAGTGAAGAGGTTAAGAGGTGCAAAGTTTGGGTCATAAAATAAGTCATAGGGATGTAACAGACAGCATAGGAAATATAGTTAATAATATTGCAGCAACTTTGTATAGTGACAGGTTGTAACTAGACTTATTGTGTTATCACTTTGTAATGTGTATATGTATTGAATCACTGTAATGTACACCTGAAAGTAATAGGATGGTGTATATCGATTATGTCAATAGAGAGAAATAAAAAGAAAAGACAAAATAAAATATGGAGATTTATACAAGTGAACAATGGTGCCATTTAAATAATGGTTTTCATTGCTTAAAGTTGGCAGTATAACTTAAAGACTAGAGAATAAAGGAGTAATCTTTTCTTATCTATGCCACTGGTGGCCTTGAGCAAGTCATTTACTTCTTCGTTTTAACCCAGAGTATTAACAGAAGAACACTCTTACCCTGTGCTTAAAACTGATAACTTCCACTGCCTGCATGACTTTGTATCTGCCATAGCTACATTCAAAATTGCACTGTTGATAAGAGATAAGTATAGAGGGTGATGCAAGATGAACTCATCATAACTATTCAGGGTTAGCTAATATAGGGAAAGACAACATGAAACATATTTCATAACAATTTTGTGCTTACTCTCAATTACCTTTTATGATATTACAATTATTTTGAAGTCACATTGCTAAAAAATTTTCCAACACTGGCCTAGTGGCTGCACCAGATTTTTATGTGGTAGCGGGTAAAGGTCAGAGGTAATATAAGCAACACATGAGTAGTTTTTTCAAAGTATACATGCTTTTCCTAGTCCAAATCCACTCTCACTTTGTAGAATAATCTCTGGACTAAATTGGAGGAGAGGAAGATAGGGATGAAAAAACAAAAAAGTAATCTTGTTTTAACAATTTCTTTTGTAGACTCTGATATATGTCCCTTTCCAACTTGACAAGAACTAGAGTACACTGAAGGAAGCTGGATCCTGAAATACAGGAATTATTTGTGAACACATTGAAATCTGGTATTTAATTCCAAGTACTACAGAAGGGGTTTGCTGCTTTATTGATTTCTCTTGAGGTATGCTTTGCACTATCCTCCATCAGAATGAAAAAAACCTCTGATTTCTGAGAATATCTCTAGACCTACTACTAAACTAAAATCTTGATAGATGCTTCCTATGAATCTATATTTCAAATAGTCTCCTCCGTGAAATTCATGAATGCAAAACCTGAATGCTATTGCATTATAGGAAAGTTTCTATGTATATTTATTGTTTGAGCTCCCTGATTTTCACACATACACACACAAAATATTATTAATCAAAATTGCATATATTGATGTTACAGCCATATTTTTAGACCTGGATGTTGATTTTAAAAGTTGAGTCACATAAATATAATTACAGGTCAGGCACATTATGAAGTAAATGTGAGAGTTCCAAGTCAAACATTAAATAAAATCCTGATAATCATACTCTGTTTCTTTTCAAACTCAGAAAAAAAATCAATTTGAAAAGCAAAAGGCTCTTTGCTATCTCATAATCAATGGTTAATCCATTTGGTGTATAATCATTTGAAATATTAAATATACTTATTCATATTTTTCAAATGAAAAGTCATTTTATTTATTATTAATTAATTAATAATCATACTTATTAATTTGGTTATTTAATCATGTATTCAATAAACATTTTTGATTGCCTAATATCTGTCATCTACACTAAGAGTTATAAGATTAAAATACAGTAGGTTCATTTCTCCAAGAGCTCCAATAGGGTAACTAAATAATTAATTTGTTCATTATGTACCACCTTCAAAGAAGTCACAGAGACAGAGTGACGAAAGACAGGCAAAGGGCATGTCCATAGGGAAGAACAAAGGGGAAAAAAATGAGATGGCTTTTGTATGAAGTACTTGGGGAAACAGCAAGTACTTTTGCAGCACTGGCTGGAGTTACCAAGGTAAATATAGGGCTAATTAAGGAAGATATGTGCAGGCCACCATAAAAAATTGGGGACTCTATTTGTAGGTAAGGGGGTACCACATAAACATTTTAAGCAGGAAAGTGCCATAACCAGATTGGATTTCAGAAAGATTATCTGATTGTGGAATTAATTGGATTATAAGGGGCAACATTTCAAATAGAGATTGTAAATAGAAATCATCAGTCTTGAAATAACTTTAAGGAATATAAACTTCCAAGTCTTCTTTTCCCACAGTACATTCATTCTAAAAAATATATTTGGTGTATTTTTATGACTCGATATATATTGTCAAATTAAATTCCAAAAAGATTGTACAGCAGCATGGTACTTAATTAAAGTTTAGTTTCAGCACATCTAATGAAAAATAACCAAACGTCGAAAATCACCCTTGCCAGTTGCTGAAAAATGTGCCCTTTTGAAGATCTACATTCTTTCAAACTGCACAGTACTTTTTTTTTTCTTCATTTTGATATAGGCTACTACTTCCTCAGTAAAATATCAGATGATGTAATAGCTCGTGTTAAGGTCCATAGTTTATTAAAATAAGTACTGTGTTTTTGAAAACTAGGAGCACATTCAGTGTTGAGCAAAGTGTACGTATACTCTGCGGGACGTGAGTTGAAACTGACAAGGATTGAAGGAACAGCCGATTCATATTTTCCTCTATGACCCACTGGGTCTGGAACATATATTAACTAGAATGACAAGTAATATTCCCAACACTATTTGAATGTATCCACTTTCTCTCTCAACCATATATATTTGAAACCAGGTAATTTAAATGCAGGAAATGAAAGTCAACTATACAAAGTTTTCAATTTATTTTCTTTGCAATAATGACAATTTCAATTCATACTTTTTGGGCAAAGCATTGAAGAGGACCAAAATTTGTCACCCCAAACTATATATTTTGGGATATTGATTATAAGCTGGCTATTTTTAAGAAAAGAAGGACTTAGGAAAAACCTTTGACTTTCCCCGTAACTGTCTAAAAGGAATTTAGATAGAAGACCTGATCCAGGAAGGGAGATATCTTCACAGATAACTATAGTTTAATTTGAACTAATGTGTGATAGACAGGGAAGAACCTAGTGAGGCCCATTTGTTCAAAGTATTCTCTGTGTCCCACTAACGACAGCCCAGAAAACATTTATTTATCAAACATTTGCTTTTCCATCTCCATGGGAATTGCCTTCCTGTCCTTTGAAGTCCCAAATCACAAGCCCCTGCCCCCTCCTCCTTAACTCCAGAATTATAAATAAGCCTCAGGTGCCCATTCTGTCCTTGGGTCTCATATTCTTATGACATGTGCCTATGTATTAAATTTGGTTATTTTCTTCTGTTAACTGGATTATTAATCAAGGCAGAAGAACTTAGAAAGCTAGGAGAAAAAATTATTTTTGTGTCCCTCCGCAGTACTACCATTATTAAAAAGAGTAAAAAAGATTGTTTAGCTTTTAGGTGTATTTATTCTTTAGTAAGTTATCAATTAATAGCCATTGCCTTTGGATTTATTAAAGTCATAATATTTGCAAGTCATATTTTGTACAAGCTATTTGTTTGGTGGAAATGTAACAGAATATTGCAGGAAACAATTCTATTCTAAAGAATGGTACAAGACACATTTATACAGAATTTATTAAAAAACAGAAAACCTTCTCCAGTGACTCTGATCTCCCCAAACTATATAAAAGAATATTGAAATTTTGGATAGATTATTTGAAGAGAGTTTATAGGCTTAGAGAAAGCTGTGATATTTCCTCTGGGAGAATGGGAGTGGCCTTCCCTCTTCAAGTCAAGTGTGGGAAAATGCTCCAAGAAGAAACACTTGTAGAGCCTAAGGTGCCTTCAGACAGGGCAACTTCTTTCTCATTTGAATGCTTGCTGAACTGCAGAAATTTATAGACTTTACATTGCACAGGAATAGAGTATGGTGTAAAAGGTCCTGAGAAAACTTGGTGTGTGTTCCAGGGAGTTTGGGAATGTATATAAACTGTTCTCTGCTAAAGAAGTCTGAAGGCATAATAAGTCATTTTGGAGAAGCTTTCCATGGCAGGGTGAGGCTAGAGGGGTCAGCAGTTAAACAGTGCATTTACAGTATTTGGAAGAGTAAACGTGTAAGATTTCCGAAGACCATGAGGACAGTAGATATGATAGCTTAGCTAGTTTTCCTTCATGCATTCCCACTCATGAGAGGGTTAGAGTAGGGATAATAAGACACAGAGGTGGGGCTTTTAGACAGGTCAATGGATGAGGGAGTAGCATTATATCAGGCAACTGTGTAGAGTCAAAGTCCGTCAAGCTCTTCCAAAGAACAGCAAGCATCATGCCTGAAGGAACATCGTCCATTTGGTGGTGGCTACGTAGAGGCATCAATGGCCATATTTCAATATCATCCATTACATAACTCCCAAGTCTCCTTCCTCTAATCCATTTTCTTCCCTCTATAAGACCATAAGCTTAGCGGCAAGGGTCACACCTTTGCTGGGCTAAGAGAAGCTGTAATTATGTCAGAACCAAAGTTCTGTTAGATGAACCAGACATTTTAACAACTAAATGTATCAGTTACCTTAGATTTTTTTCTACAATTGAAAATAATTGGAAAGCATAGTATATACTTAGAGTTGAACAACATCAAAAAATTTAATGAAGTATGAAGGCAGAATTTGTAGAAAAGCAAACGTAATTTCCTATTTATACCCCATAGAGTTCAATACCCCTCTCCACTTAAATAATCCAGTTGCAAGAGTATTAATCATTTTACATATTTGCTTCACTACTTTTTCTTGCTCTATTTTTAACCTGTTTATTATGGTTATATCAGAAGAATATGTGTGTACACATGTATGTGAAAGGAATCAATTAACATGTTCAAATACTTATACTTCCCTTTGTCATCTCTTCTATATTTTTTAGATACTGAGTGAGTCATTCACATTTTATAAGGTACAATAATGTTTGCAGTACACTCTCTTGAATATTTCAAGCTTAATATTAATCTTTCAATTCACGTGGAATATTTTTGGTCACCGCTTTTAATGGACTCTGTGATGTGGTTCCCCAAACCCCCTTAGGAATTTTAGGAATATTTCAGATGAAGAATATTGCCTCGATAAAGAGCAGAAGCATGCCTTTAACAATAGGTAGAAGCAAATGTAGAAAAATGCTTGGTCTCCTTTCCCTATTTGAAACATTTCAAAGGGATATCTTTTATTATTGTTATTATTATTATTATTATTATTAATAATAAATTTATTGGGTGACACTGGTAAATAAAACTATATGTGTACAATTGTATATTAGATCATCTGTATATTGCATTGTGTGGTTGCCACCCAAAGTCAAATCTTCATCACCATATATTTGACCCCCTTTACCTTTTTCTTTCCTTCACTTTCCCTCTAGTAATCCCTAAACTGTTGTCTGTGTTTGATGTCTGTTTGTCTTATCTGTTTGTTGCTTTGTTTTATATCCCAAATATAAATGAAATAATGTGGCTTTAGTCTTTTTCTGATTGACACATTTTGCTTAGCATGATAATTTCAAAAACTATCTATGCTGTTACAAATGGCAGAATTTCATCTTTTCTTATGGCTGAGTAATATTCCACTATACATATGTACCACATTTTTAATCTAATCATCAAAAAACACTTTGGTTGTTTCCAGGGCTAAAGCCAAAATATATAAAGAACTCATAAAACTGAACAAGAAAAAAAAATCCAATTAAAAAACAGGCAGAGGACCCAAAAAGACACTTCTCCCAAGAAGACATACAAATGGCCAACAGACATATGAAAAGATGTTCAACTTCACTAGCTGTTAGGAAAATGCAAATCAAAATCACAGTGATATACCATCTTACACCTGTTAGAGTGGCTATCATCAACAGGACAAGTAATAACAAGTCTTGGAAATGTTGTGGAGAAGAAAAACTCATACACTACTGGTGGGAATATAAATTGATACAGTCACTACAGAAAACAGTATGGTTTTCTCAAAAAATTAAGGCTAGAGCTACCATATAACTCAGAAATCCCTCTTCTGGGTATCTATGCAAAACACTTGAAAACATTTCTCTGTAAAGATATATACCCCTATGTTCATTTTAGTGTTATTCACAGTGAAGGGAATACCTTTAGAGGTCATTATTTAGACTATGTCAGAGCCCACATTCTCTGTCTATCCAGTTCAACTACTTTCACCATTCTATCACAGGTTTTGATGCCAAAAGCCCTTAACTGGTACCAATAATCACTCTCTGCTCTTTGAATCCAACCCATGAAAGAAAATATTTAAATTGAATCCTCCTTCAAAATAAGTAACAATTTATTACAATGCCATTTACGAAATAATGTTTATCTTCTCTGAGGTTTTCTAATGACTATTAATCATACAGTAGGATGTCTATGTAGTACAGTCAGTATGATACATATATGATTTGTACAGGTGTATTTTGTCATATGTGCTTATGCTTGCACACACACACACACACACACACAAATGGGGAAGGTAGCAGAACTCATGTGTTTGTTAAAAAACTAGAAAATTAAGGGTCAATCTTCATCATTATATCAACCATTTAAATGTCATCCTAAGAAATTTCAACTTACGTCTTAGGTAAACATAGTGTTTTTAAAGCAGAAGAGTAAAACATCCAAAATTTTATTAGTAAAAAAAGCAGCAGCAGTGTATACACCAACAGGACTTAGAGGTTATTATAGCAGATGAGGTTAAAGATGATGAATATCTGAAATAGGATGTTGACTCTGGCAAACATTACAAGGAACTCATTTAAAATAATTTGAAGCTAGAATTGATGGAACTTGATGACAACATTGAAAAATCGATAGAGAGCTTTTATTAATGTTATATACTGCTTAAATATAATTTAATAGAATCCAAGATACATTATTTTTAATTTTAAATATTAGAAGTATACTTATTCTAGAGAAATAAAAGGAATAATTCTTCAGTCATACATTTATACCTAAGCTGGTACCACAGATGAGTGATAAATGATGCATTAACTATATTATTGTTGCTTGTGCTTTTAAAATGGAGAAATATCAAGATTTAAATTTACACATCTTTAAAGCATAACATTGCAACTGAATAATTTATGAGCAGTAGCACTGAGACTACTTAAAGAGAATACAGCATAATTTGAAACAAATAACTTACTAAAAAATCTGCAAGGTTATGTATGCAAGGTAAAAGATAAACTCAAGATGATATTTCAGAATCTATAAACATAACAATCCAATAAAAAATTTCCACTCCTAAGTATGACATGCCACTGTGAATCACAATAGAAAAATGTGAATAATTTAGGTAAATTTCAAGGTCAAAGACCCCACTTTTTTTTTATTTTTTTGTTGTAAATCACAGACATGTATCCCAGAACTAAACAAACCTATTTTGGGGAAAAATTTAAATACTAACAGATAAAGATTAAGACAATTAAGTTGAATTTAAAAGTAGGAAAATTTACCCTATTTTAGTTTGGTTTGCTATAATATATACACATATACATATAAATCCTTAGTAATAACATCAGTGTTTTAGTATTTTATCTTGTTTCCAACTTTATATGAACTATTAATGACCTTTTTTTAGAAAACTGATATTTTAAAAATTAAAAATGCAAAAATTAATGAAAACAAAAAATATTAAAATATTAAAAATGTTAAAGAAAATCTTATCAAACCTGTGTTTTAGTATCAAGCGAAAGTGGATTCATTTTTGTCATATTATAGTGAGACATCAATGTGGTAATAAATACGCAGATAAAAGTATGAATTTACAATGAATTATGCATGAGTTTTTTTTCTAGAAAGGAAAGGAATTAGAACACAAGTCTGTCTTTTAAACTGCAAATCTCATGGGGTTTTGTTGTTGTCGTTTGTTTGTTTTTTATCATTCCATATAGTTAGCTTCAATTCAGGGATTCTAAAAACTTTTACTTCATTTGTTAGATTATAATTTAACATGTAGCTCAAAATCAATGGAATCTTTTAATCTTTATTTATATGACAATATCGCATGATATCACGTCATAATATACTTTTCTGTTGGAAAACAGGAGGCAAAAGGAGTGAGGAAGAAAGACAGGAAATTGGGTAATAGCCATTTTCAATTTGTACTTAGAAATGAAAGAGTTAATGATTATTTCTCATGCTCTGGAACTCTATTTTAGTGATATTATATTTAAATGTGACAGTTTATTTGTACAATGTCTATTTTATAAAGACATATCTGCACAGATGATAAGGCTTTAGCAGGAAACTAATTTTCTATTGATTTTTATGGAAAACTATCATCACTCTGTAGTCAAGGGTTAAAACTATATTAACTAATTATATAATTATAAAGTGGGACTTTGGCTAGACTATGTTCTAGGAATATTCAAACACACACACACAGCTCTGTTATTTATATGAAATTTTTAGAACTGGCAAGTTAACTAAATTTTTGGCATTTTATTATTACATTTGGTCTAAAATATTCATTCTAAACCTGCATAAAATTTTAGTTTTCATCTGGGATTAGTCTCATTAAGCGATCTATTTTATAATGCACAGTAATTATACCAAAAGGATATGATCTATTCTATTTAGGCAGAAAAACTAAAAAGATGAACTAAGCGGTGGGGTGGTTCCATAAAGTAGTGGTTAGCATGTCTGTTTTACATCCAGAAAGTCCTGGGTTCACGCCCCAAGTAGAGCCACGGACCATATCCCACGTGCGCCAGGCCCTGGGTGTACACGAGAGTCTGTGGAGGAAATGCCCTTCCTTCAGAGATCCAATTCTTAAAGGAGAACCGGCAACATCCATAGGTCTGGTGAAAGTCGGGGGGAGGTGGGAAAATTAAAGAGTGGGGGGAAGATGAGCTAAGAGGTATCTTTCCAACTCAGCAATTTTATAAAACAAAGGTTCCTTCATTGTGCCTGCACTAGTGAATACTGAGATGAAAGTTAAAGATTCTATTGTATTCAAAACTTCTGTCCTTGGTTCCCTGGCCAACATCCCTGGTCTCATTAAACATGTATGTGCAAATTCTCAGAGATAGATTGAAATACAAAGAGTATATTGTGACATGCTATTAGTAAAGGAAAGCAAATATATATTTACATTTATATATATGTCTTTATTATTGCCATTTTTGGCTTAGGATGCAAATTGATACTAAATATCTTCTAAATATTACATAAATGCTGTATGACTATTAGAAAAGTCTCAATTTAAGTTGGTGAATTTTGACCTGACTTTTGTTATTTATTTTGAAAGTAATCTAGTTGCATATTTATGCAGTTTGTATACTGTATTTTAAGAATAATCTTAATTTTCTTAGCTGTTGCCATTATTACAAATCACTTCCTCTGTTTTTGATAAATTGGGCAATCAAATAAGTAACAATTAATGAAAAGCATGTGGAGAATGAATATAGAAGTCTTCCTGAAGTTTTAATTATTTAGAAAATACTTAAAAGTATTATGTAAGTTATCTCCTGGTAAATGTAAAATGGTACATGAATCTTGCACATCATAAGATTAAGAGTAATTTTCACAATTAAAAATAATTCAAAGATCATTTTAAAGTCTTTGTAAATAAAATTTGCAATTTATTTCGATATGCATTGTTTATAATAAAAAAAGATTGGAAATGTGAAGTGTCACAAGAAGAAAAGAAAAAACAAAATGAAGAATCTCTCAGAATGCTTAGAATATAGAATTCCTATTTAATCTATATTCTTTCCTTTATAAAATTAAGATCTAATAAATAGTGTATGCCTTTACTTTTAAAATACAAAAAATTGAATTTGGTGTTAGGGGTTTCTACTAAGATCACAAAAGCATGAAAAATTTAGGTAGCTCAAAAATTCAAACAGCAGCCGGAATGTATGTACACACACACACACACACACACACACACACGCATATATATATGCATGTATATATTCATCCATATACATACATACATCAGTTAATTCAATTTGGATAAAAATGTATCCTTAGCCTCTTAGTTTTAAAATCATTATGATTAGCAATTGGTAGTAATTAAAATAATACATGAAAAAAATATTCTAAGTATATTTGTCATTATGAATAGTTATTCAATCATGTACATTAGCAATTTTAAAAACCTATCTTTTATAAACTAATGACAAATTCATATTAAGTGCATTTTCACCAAGGTGACTTTTACAGTAAGTTTTACTACAGGTATAATTTACAATGTACAAGTGATCATCATGACCAACTGAGATCTGATCTGATATTCCGTTTGCACAGGCAGTTTCTCAATAATTCTGACATTGATCATCTGTCAATTTGATTTGTTAATCTTATGAGACTCATTGTAAACAAAATAAGTAAATGTTTGCAAGCACAGAGAGAAAACACTACAGCTATGCGTTTTATTTGTTTGACATAAGCATTCTTTTCAATCAAGTTTAAAAATAGAAGCAAGCTACAATAACCTGTTTTCCCTTTTAGAGTTCTTATCAGATGATTAAGTCTTAGGCACTTAGAATTTAAAATAAACTAATCTAAATGGTGGAACAAGCTAGCTTGTGGCATAATAAAATTAGGCAATGGAACTAATAACAAACATGTATCAAAGAAGACATGAAATTCGTCATGTCATGTCATCTATTTTAGTTAAAACTTGTCAGTGTGACTAAAGTCTTATAAATTGTATCCCTACCCACAGTTTGTAAGGCAAAAGAATACAATATAGGAACCTACAAATAAAGCCAATATGTGACATTTCAAAGATAATGCACTGGCATAATTAATGCACAAGATAATAAGTAATGCATGTAACATATTTTACAAATAGCTGCTTAAAGACTTGTCTATCATATGAGCTTCCTATACCAACACAGTAATTTAATATCTGTGTGTGGCAGAGGGGTGTGTCATTCCATGGGAGAAGGATTCTAGTATACTAATGAGTATATCTGGAAAAATACTATTGTCTGATAAAGTTGCAGTGAATAATTATACATAAATAAGAGACTATAGCTACATATATGCTAAATATTCCACGTCATATTTTATTTTAACTTTTAAAACATTTAATTTTGATGACAATATTGATTGAAATGTTTTTTTCTTATCATATTTCTTTCACGTTTTTAATTAAAACTCCAGTGCATAATGTCGAGCTATAATATTTACCTATTTATCAGGAGATCTTTTTTAGGGGCCCAAAACTTTTTTTCTTTTCATGTCTAATATTAAAATACATCTTACATTTCTTTTTACTGTTGACACATCACCATCATTTCTCAGCACAAGGCCTGTTTCATGTTTTATTTTGTCCCTTATTTCCTAATCCCCACTCCACTGTCTTACTATCATAGGAAACCATTCGAAATGTGTTTGATATATGTTCTTAAGTATAGATGTATTCGTGTAAAAAATATTGTATTTTTTGTGTGTTGCAATTCCATTAAGGGTTTTGTAAATCCCAACTCTGTCCTAGTTTTCTCATCCAGCCTTGTTTAGGGACCAATCCGTGTCACATATCTGATTTACTGCTTCTTATTGCTGTATGGCATTTCATAGTGTGATTTACTACATTTTATTTATCCATTATTCTACACAGAAGGATACACATGTTTCTTCCAACTCCCCGTGGCCATATATACAATTCTTATATGAATCTCTGCAAGAAGGTATCTATCCAGGAGAGAAAATCTCTGCCTACAATTTTTAAATAAGTTATCTTCAAAGATTAATTAATAATTTCTTCGATTATATATAAATAAATATTTAACATCATCCTTCCATTAAACAACCAATTACATTGAGGCAACAGACTATGTTAAAAAATAAGATGGATGTCCATTTTACTGCTTATACCAAAATAAATTCCACATGGATAAAATTCAAACATTAAGAAATTACATCATATTAATACTGGGAGAAAATATAGAAGAAGCCAAAAAGATCTGTTCATTTTTACAGCTCTTGTTCATTCTTGCCTGTTTTTCTGTAATTCATTTTCCTCAAGACTGTCAGAATGATGATTTTTAAAAACTGACCAATAAAATAACTGCTCTGCCAAAAAAAATCTACAAAGGTCCCTTTGCCATTATAACACAATGTGCATTTCCCGACATGATGTAGCACAGGCTCTGATTCCTGCCTTCAGACACATTCAGTACTATTTTCTCTTTTGCAGGCTGTGCTACAGCTACACAGCACTCCTCTTTGATTATGCCAAACTCTCTCCTACTTCAGGGTATTTGGACTGCTTGCCATTCGCCTGGTGTGCTCATTGCTCTGCTATTTTGGAGAGCTGATATACCTCCTCCTTACTAAGATCTGAGACTACCCACTTTAAAAGTATCCATCTAGGCAATGGCATCTCAATTTAAATTCTCTGCATGAAGTTTATTATTGATTATTCTCTTTCTTATTTGTATGTTGATTTTTCTACTCCTCTTTAAAAATAAAAGCTTAGGAAGATCAGAAACCTTTCTTGTCAAATTGATTGCTATTTACTGAGAGCCTAGAACAGTGCTGGGAAAACAGAGGTTCACAACTATTTACTGAACAAGTAAAGAAATGAATCAGAAGATACATACATATCTGCAGAATTTTTTTTTAACAGAAAGCTTTGTAAGTTCACCATCATTGAGAAATATTTTCTAAGGTATTTAGTCACATTCCTTTAATACTTAAACATATTTATCTGGCTCCAGTATAAATCCACAAAGGCAACATTGAACATTTAAACATCCATCTGAGGCCAAATTCAGATTTAACAAGCTAATCTCAACATGTTGTGCCCTATAGGCTAATGAGTGACATGTGTTTAAGAAGTCATCATCTCCACAGGTTTAGTGAGAAGATTAGGAACAGTTTTCTTTCCCAACATGTCCTCATTGGCTCTCAGCTGTTTATTCTATGTTCTGGAGGAAGAATTTCTCTTGTCTTTTTAATTTTTTTCTCCAAGAGGAAAAAGATCTATGTTCTGTATTACATTTTATTTGTATTTACTGAAGCTGGTTAATTTTATACTAAATTTCAACTGGTTTCAAAATAAGGTGTCATTTATAAACAAAAAAGTCTCATTAATTTGTTTACAGACATAGCAATTATGCTAATTTGACAAGATTGACTTTATTATTTTCTAATGCTAACTTAACATAATTGATTTTAGTATTTTCTGTAATAACCAAGGAAACATACTAGCTTTTCATATACATAAGCAATGTATATTTACCTATATATGCATACAGATGTATATCTCTGTTAATGTGGCTAGACCATGGTAACAAGTTTTAGGGCAGACACCATTAGATGTTGCCTTAAAGATCTTTTTTATATATGATTACATTTGAATCAGTAGACTTTGAGTAATTTGTTATCCGTAATGTGGGTGGGCTTCATCCAATAATTTGAAGGCCTTAAGAGAAAAAACTGAGATCTCCTAAGGAAGAAGAAATTCTGCCTCCACACTGCCTTAAGACTCATAGCTGGAACATTTGTATTTAAATTATAATGCTAGGGATAGCAAATTATTACTTTAAAAGTAATAGAGGAAAGAAAGCTCTATGAGTTTTGATAAATGTGTTGATCTAAAATTGTGAGAAGCTGACATCATTATGAGTAAAGTGTATGTGATATTTGGGAAATCTAATGGGGTTCTCCTCAAGCTTTGAGAAGAAAGAAATGAATTGCCTTGTGAGCATTAAGTATAAATTTATCATGTGATAGGTTAGCATAAAAGTAAGAAATCACTTTAAGATGTCTTACAAGGCTGTCAGATATAAATGTCATCTCATAACAGCAATAGTAACATGTCTGGGGCATCACTGAGTGAATTGGAAGCAGGGGTCCTTGAGAAATAAGCTGAAAAGATGCCATGGAAGCAATTAGATTCAAAGAAGGGGAAAATTCAGACATAAAAACTCCACAGGTACATCCCAGTGTTAAATATAGCACCACTGTGTACATGGAAGCCTTGGGCATTCTTCATGTAATGAAACATGCAACTCACATAATAACTCATAATCCCTGACATGTGTTGAGCTCTTAATTCACAGATGCTGTACTAAGCATATTATATACAATATTACATTTAATCCTCAACTCAACCACATGAAATATGTACTTTTATTTCAAGTTCATGAATGAAAAGAATTAATTTGCATCAAGTTGTAAAGCTGATAAGTAACAAAGAGTTTTCCTCCAGAGTGTCTAATTTCATAGCCCATACTCTACTACCATGCTAAACTAATATTTTCCTTATTCAGATTCTAAATTCAACAAGTGGAGTTATAATTATATTTCAGATTTGTATTTACATTTTCTTTTCCAAAGGAAGAACATGTGCTTGATGAAAAACTTATCTCTCCAGATTCTTATGTCATTTTATTTATTGTTGTAAAGTAAAAAATTGTCATAAATTTATAATTTAACCTTCGATTATATTTGATTTCTGATTAGCTTTCCAAAATAGATAGAATATAAAACCAAAGGATAGGCACATTCTATTTCTTCAGAAATGTTAGCATTATAAGTTTAGTAACTGATGTTTTGATCATCTACATTAGATAATACACTTATTTAAAATAAGTATGATCTGAAAGTAGGATGTATTATGGTATGATTTAATTTACATTTCTTCTATTTTACTCAAAGATAAAAATTGTTCCTTTAGCATTATGTTCAAGAAAGTCTTTCATAAATGTTAGCTTTATTATCATTTGATAGAATTTCCTCTGGGAACATACAGTTTTTGAGAAGTGTATATTTTATTATTTCATTTTTTTTTTTTTTTGCAGTTCATTATATAGAGATAGAAGTGAAATAAAGCATTTTCTTATATCAGTTGGGATAGAAACTAGTAAAATAATTTAAATTTTACTAGACAGTCTCTTTCAAGGATGTATAAACATCACTGAAGTTTTTGTAATACTCAACAAGCATACATGGTTTTTATTAAAATTATTAGGTGATTAGACTCCTGACAACTTAGGGTACTCGTGGGGAACAATTAAAACTCTGGATGCTATTTACAGTGAGAACCTGGCAAAAGTCAAAGAAACTGAATCTTATATAAATTTATACCTAGAATTGGTAAAGGTAGCTAAATAAGCTCAGGGATCTTTTGTTATGCTTCACCGGAAATGTTTAACTTCCTTTGTTTGTTTCTTTCCTTTTTTTTTTTTTTTTCTATTCCCTTTTTCCCTAAGCAACTTACTATTGTTTTAAAGCAACTACTGAAATAGAGAACAGGACCAACTTACTCAATGCAGTTATTTTATGTTTTAACATGTTAACTCAATATTTGTTGAATGCCTCCAAGTGACAGATCTGGTGTTAAGATTTGAGGATTCAGTCAAACAGACAAGAGTTATGGTTGTTCCTTATCCTCACAAAACTTACTCTTTAGTTATAATGCAGAAGCTCTTTAAAATTTGCTCTTTTGTTTGTTTTTAATGGCTGCTGAAACTTAGAAGATACTTCACATTAGGTGTTTGCGTTATTGAACACTGAGTAAAATTTATTATTAATAATTATATTACTATTTTAGTCAAGATCAAATGAAGATCATGTCTTTTTCATTTCTAAATAGGGATAAAGTGGTCTAAATGCCTCTTTAGTTTACAAGAGCCATTTGAGCCATTTAAAGCCAATTAAAATTCTAATTGTAACTTTCATCCTAGAAAGGTGAAGACTAAAATAATCTCTTACCAATTAAAATGATTAATATCTGCATTTTTGTTAAAAATATAAACGCACTTACTCTACTAGTAATATTGTATTTCCTAAGTCCTGTTAATAATACAAACTGACATCATTATTACCTGAATGTTGTTTTAAAAAAACATCCATTAGAAATTGCAACATCAATACAGCATAATAATACAGTAAAAAATTTACCTGTATGCATCAATATTTATTATCTTATGTGTTTTATATCATTCAACATTTAGTAATTTTTAGGCAGAATGAGAGAAAGACATTACTCGCATTAGTCCCTTTGACAATATTTTATAATACTCTGGTTAATTTTTAAAATAAAGTTAACAGTTTAAGAAATACTTTGTCATTTTACATCATATAGTAGAGTAATTACAAGTGATTCAAAACACATGGTTTCTGTAATATGTCAATAAAAATTACATATTTTTAAGTTAATTAAAATCTTAAGAGTTAAATAGTAGTAGTGAATCCTATTGAGCCATAAATCATCTAAATAATTAAATAAGATTGGTAGGGTTGTTAATAAGGTAAGGGTGTTTTACATCTGAAACACCATTACATTTTCTTTTTAAAAATAAATCATTGTATCTGATAAGTTATAGGAAAAGTTAAATCAATAACATTTTCAAAAGGAAATGCTGTCTTTAGAGTCTCTTAGAGGGGGATAAATGTGAGCATTAACACAAGAATAAAAGACACATGAAAAAACTGGTTTAAGTATATCCAGATACACAGTTAATATCTTTTATAAATAGAATTTCTTATGCAATTGACATTTCACAGCACTACGTGGACAATGGGAAAAACTTTAAAATTTCAAGCAATCATAAGTACTTTATGGTTAAATAAAAACTCTTTGGCAATCTCCCAGATCCCATTCTTCAGAGGAGATGGAAATTACATTCTTTGTTTGCAGATCCAAAGAATAGAAAAAAAGTGTTTTTTTTTTATTTACCTTGAATCAAAGAGAATGAATACCCTTAAGCATATGACAACAATTTTGTAAAAAGTTTTGTGAAGAAAGGTAAAAAAAAAAAAAAAAAAAAGAAAAAAAAGAAAAAAAAACTTGGTTAAAGAAACACTTATGATGAGTAATAGAGATCTTTGTGGTTATATTCAGCTAGGCAGTTGTTATCTTGTAATGAAAAAGTAATTTCTAGGTGGAATCAGTACAACTTACCCCTGAATTTGAACCATTAGCCAAGGAAGCTTGCAACCCTGGGAGGCTCCTGATAATTGTTATTGTCTGCACATGCCTAGCATCACTTTGTTTCTCAGAACCCTTATCAAATAAGGCTTTCTTTATATGCGGCTTCTGAAATGAAATACTACAAGCCCTAACCTGCTGCAGTAATAAAGGTAAACTCATTAAAGCCATGTGAAGGCTGACATAAGGCTTGGCCTTTATTTAGCTAATCTGGAGATGAATACAGAAAGCTACCATCTGGAGCTTTGTATAAATCCATAATCAAAATACTTTATAATTTAATTACTTCCAATTTTATTTATAACTCATCATTTTCATTGTTAACTTCAAATGTTTCAGACTGTATGCATTTTTGTATTTTCAGGGATTATTAAAAATTGATTTTTTTTTTTTTTTTTTTTTTTTTTTTTTTAGTTCAGATATAGACAATGGGAGAAAGACAAAGGCCTTGAGTTACTAGGGAAACCTGACGCTGAAGGTTTAGTTACAACCTGAGATGGTGTTGTATATAGCAAAGACTGTCAGGATAAGAGATCAGAAAAAGATCCTGCTGATGCGAAGAATGAATTTAGAATGTTATTTATTGATTCTACGATGATCTTTATAAAGGAAGTAATGCAGACTCTGTCTTTTTCTAAAGAAGAATTATGGAACTATAATAAAAAAGGCTCAAGGAATTGATATCATTGCAAAGTAGAATAAAGGAAATCTCACCTTCACCTGTGAGTTTACAGAGAGAACAGAATTTACTGGATACTTTAGAATTTTGTCAAATTAATTCTATTAGTATATCTTGAACCTGAAGTTCTATTTAAATACTGGCCTTACTTTTATCTTTATATTTTAAAATTACTGCATTAAGCATAAATCATGTGTATTATACTTGGTCCTGCGTTATGTGAAATATATATTTCATTAATATTCTAATGAAAGAAATACTATTTGAAAATATTAAAACTACATTATACACAAGAGTTCATCTCTATTTGTAGCAATAAATGAAATTATATATATACACATATATATGCATGTTTGTTTTATATAATTTGCATTCTTTATTATACGTAGTTCACATATTCTTATATTTGCATATTACTGATAAATTAAGATGCTATTAAATTTTATAATCTAAAGAGAGGAAATGTTTGGTGTTGACTCAAGGATATGACTTGATGGTTATATGGAGGCTGCCTTAGACATTGAGCCATCTATAAATACAACAAAATATTATGATGTACATATCCATTAATATTGAGAAAAATTATCATTGTTATATCTTGCTTTTCTTAAGACAAGTAGAAAATTAGTTCAACTTCCTTTGATAAAGAGGTATGCCTTTGACTCATCTATTTTCCTTTTTTCCTTTTCCCTTCCTTTCTTTCTCTCACTCTCACTTTCTCCTCTTCCTTCCTTCTTTCCCCCCCCAATCCCTCCATCTCTTCCTTCTTTTTTCCTTTTAAATGACTGGGGAAGTTTTCTTTGATAAGGAGACATTCAATAAAAAGTAAAATAAATAAATATGAGAGGAATTTAACTTGCAGACATCTGGGAAAGAGAGATCTAGGTAGATCAAATAGTGAGTCCAAATACCCTAGAATGGGTTATAGAAGAACAAAGTAGAATCGACAATAGGGAGAGAAACAGAAGAAAAAGTGTTTAGCGTAATGGGTTAGGCCAATATATCTCTTTTGGTCATTTTATGGACTTCAGCTTTTGCTCTAAATATGATGAAAAGTTTCTGAAAATTTGAAAAAAAAGGACATGAATTGTGTATTCGGGAATCACTCTAATCGTTGTCATGTGACTGGAATGAGGGTGAGGTGAGAGTGGGAAGAAGTGAGGCCAGGTAGGAGACTATCAAATTAGTTTAGGCAAAAGCTAAAAGTGGCTTGGGTTCAGATGGTAAGAGAGAAGGTAATTTAAAAAAAAAAAAAGCCAGACTCTGAATATAGTTTAAATATAGATTTGATAGATGAGCTGATGGATTTATTGTGAGACATAAAAGAAATATGTCTCAAATCTAACGCCTTCATATCACTTCTAGTGATATCAATACGGTCAAAGCTGTCACCATTGATCGCAAGGGTTAATGCAAGCCCTTTAATAGATCTTTCTACTCTTGCCCATGCTCCATGTTTATTCTTAGCAGAGTAGCCAGGGTGATCCTTTTAAAACTTAAGACATACAATGTCAAACATTTCATCAAACTGCACCTTGCTTCCCATTTCACTTAGAGTAAAAGGTCATGGTTGTTATAATGGCCCTAAAAGGCATTTCAGAATCTCCTGTTACTTCTTCAGTTTTCTTTCCTTAAACCCTATTTTAGACACATTGGTTTCTTTGTTACATCTCAAAGATGTCAAGCGTATTCTTCCTTAGGTTCCTTCTCTCTTTGTCCCTGTTTATTTCCTCAAGTGAACTGCCTCACTCCCAAGTGTTTAAGAAACTCTTGTCTTCTCAATGGGCCCTATCTGAACTTCTCATTTAATACAATAACTCACTTTCCTCTTCCCAGTTTGCCTCACCTTGCTCCATTTTTCTTTGTGTCTAGTACTTATTACTTTTAGAAATACTATATTATCTGCTTATAGTATATGTATTGTTTATTGTTTGTATATGTTTTCCTGCATTGCAATAATTAACAGTATAGGAATCTTTGTTTTTCCACTCTTGTATAATTGCAGAGCATAGTTTGTGGCACATAGTAGGCGCTCAATTTTTGCTGTATACATAAATATAAGAATGACGACTACAAGTTATATTACCAAAATATTTTAAAAACTGAGTTTTATTTACTGGTCAGGAAATAATATAGAAAAAGCAGGTTTGTGATGGAGGAGGAAAGGAGATCAAACATCAGTTCCTGTCACTTTAGGTTTGTGAATGCTATTTAATATGTACATGAAGATGTTGTGGAAATAGTCAAATGTCCAGTTTAAAGGTCAGAGAAGGGATTCAAATTAGATATATAAATTTAGGAGTTATTAGCATGTAAATTGTACACAAAACTATGGGACTAGATAAACTCTTCATTTATGAGATGCTGCGGCATTATGAGGTGTTAAGAAAGGGAAGGGATCAGAAAATGAAAGTGCAAAGGGACCATAAGTAAGGTGGGAGAAAAACAAGAGTGAAGTCTCAGAAGATAGGCAAGGGAAGTATTTTAAGAATAAAGGAGTTAGAACTTGTGGTATATACTACAGACAGGTATTGAGAACACTGGACTGCAGGCCCCACAAATTATACTAACTTTCATACATAGCTGAGGAAATTGGAGAATCACATTCTGCCACAATAGTTCAAAGGAGCACAATCCAGCGGGCCACCTCAGGGTTGCTCTGTCCCTGGCATCTAATGGGACTATCTCTTTTGTATGTCCCCATGCCTATATTGTAAGGAAGAAATCTCTCAAAATTCTTGATGAGGATGAGACCACAGACCCTTTCTATTCTAGTTCCCTAAATTTAAAAGCAAAGCTATTTTCTTCCCCAACTCTCTAAGCTATAAGCAAGGGAAAAAGAAAACTATTCTTCCTCAACCATGATTCTTTCCAAATACTCTGTCTTATACATGGGTTGAGCTTTTTAAACTCAAAAGCCATACAAAAAAAAAAAAACAATGCCATTTAGTACTTTAGTTTCCTCTGTGATTGTATCTTGTTCATGTAAGACAAATTAGAAATAGGAAACCAGATTATTAAATTTTGTTAACATAATATCTGGAACTATTAGACCTTCCTGATATAGTCATGTCGTCCACAGATATGTATTTATAGGCAGACCCAAAACCTAATTATCTCCCAATATCCAATATTACTCTCCTTCCCAATCAGTCAGAATAACTACTCACATCTGGAATATTTCTTACTCATAGGGAAGTTTCTTATCCTATGGCATGTCAGGACAATAATTATGTGCTCTTCCTGGTGTCTGCATTTTACAGAGGCAATAGTAGAGAATAGTTAAGAATTGTGACTCTGGTATTATAAGCCTTGGAGTCAAGCCCTGGCTCTTCCAATAATCACTTTTGGGACCTGAGGCAGATTACAGATTTTCATTTTTGTAAAATTGATATCATAGTAATATCTAGATTTGAGTACTGTCAAGAGGATTAAGTGACTTAATACATGTGGCACACACACAAAAGCAAAGAAAAGGCATTAGCAATGGCTAACATTTAATATGTGTTAACTGGTATTGTTCAAAATTCATGTCTAGGGCTTGCACATAACCAAGTAACATGTTCTTATGGTTTCTTGATAGTGCAAGATAAAGATATGTCTTTGTCCTCATCTCCTATTTTCTCCTGAGGGGGATCAAATTTTTGTCACCCTAAAGCCTTCTTTTGGGATTAAGTATGGGAGATAGAAAGGTGTCAAGCATGGGCCTGGTAATTAAATCACCCCCTGCATCCCACGGAAGTAAGACTTTGTCCACCAGAAATGTTAAATTCTTCCTCAACTACTTGTACATTGCCCACTTCCTTTGAGATCTCATCACTGCACTAACTCCCTTCTTTGTCTAAAATGTCGTATATATCCAATTTGACCTCATTGTCTTTGGAATTTTCATGCTTTTGTGAATTCCCCATGTATACATAATAAAATTTGGTTTTTCTATTAATCTACTCTATGTCATTTGAATTACTAGCCCAGCTAGAAGAACTTATAAGGTGGAATGAAAAATTTATTGTTAGCCACCATGCCTGTATTTCTGCAGTTATTGCTTGAATGAAAGCAAGTCACACACACACACACACACACACACACACACACGAACACACAATACACATAAAATACAGACAGACATTTGCTAAACAGACTCAGAAAGAGAATTCCCAAGAATGTGACTCTATTCTCAACAAAATTAGCCATTTATGACATTAGGGATTCTACTTATTTTGCAGGTGTCTCAAACTAAACCATTCTAGGATGTAAATACTGCCTAAACATTCAAGTAATTTTCTCCAAAATAAAGGATTCCTTTCGTCTCAGAAAAAAATCAAGTTCTCAGAAGAAATAACAATAAATATAATAAACTACGTTAAAAAACCAAAATAATAGAGCTCCTCTAATTTAAAGACCTCAAAACATTTAAATATGTATAGTTCAGTTCTCAGCTAGTGAAACGCATTGGAGAAAGTCATAAAGTTTGAGTGCTCTTTAAGATTTATTCTCTGCAACCTTCCTACTAGCAATTTTAATTCTTTCCGTCCCTGGAAATATTCCATTGACGCTGTTAATCCTTGAGTTAGTTATCTTTGTCTTCTCTTTATTGAAACTTTAAAGACTGGTTCCCCATTTTCTTACTATCTGCTCACTTTTTATCTTTTTCAAGCTCCCTTATGCTTCCACAATCCTGAAATAATTTTCTTGATAATAACCAGTGTTCTAAAGCCCTCAAACTCTCTTTTCTTAACATCTAAAATTAAATTTTAGTTCTACAGTTTACTAGTTGCATGACTCTGATAAACATTAAAATTTTGTAAATCTCAGATTTTTACATCTCAGATTTGTTGTAAAGAGAAAATTCTAAAACATATCTGAAAATACACAACACAGTAAAATACTAATAAATATGATTTTCCTTTCTGCCCTTGTCCATCCTGCCCTCCTCCCCTCTATTTAAATCTTTTGACTCTGGCCCCCTCTTGAGAATCCCTATTTACTTGACTTATGTGATACTGCACTGACTACTCCCCTGCCCTTCCTTCACTGATCTAGCCCTGTATTCCTGGCTTTAAAGTGAAGTGGATTCATATTTAATGGCACTGTATGATTTATCCCTGTTTTTTCCTGTCTTTCTCCCAATGTCCTAGTCCATGTTAATGAAAATATAGGCTTGTAATTTCAGATTCCACATGACTCAAATTAATTTCATCCTTGTTGAAAAAATCAATTATTCATTTCATTATTTCCATATAAGCCATCATCATGAATCCTTCAGCCCTGATCTTGCCATGACTCTAGGCATAACCATGATCAAGTAGTTTATTATTTGATCAATGCTAAATATTACAGAGTTTTTTTTGAACTGATTATTTTTCCTATAGCTTAATGTCAAATCAATTTCACATTAAAAGAATAGCTCTGATCAGGTCACTCCCATTAGCTTGTAAAACTTAATACGAATTCTGTTATTACTCAATCACTTGCCTACTACATTTGTTCTATTGGAACAATATACAGACAGTATCATAGTTATAGATCAGGAGAGTCTAAGGAAGTGGGTATCCCCCATGTCCATTTCTAAAATCATTGTCAGAAAGATTAAGCAGGCCATGTAAGACCACAAGATTTTGATTCATTCTCAGAACTGCAAGCTTCAAAATCTGTGCTCATCTTACCTACTATATTACCTCCAAGACAAACTATAAATCCTCTTCTTGAGTCTTTGTCATCTGTCCTTCAGTTTTGTTTCAATTTTATTGTCTACTTGCTTTCAAACACTGTATTATTCTCGAGTAAAACAAAACTATGCATATTAATTGTTGAAAAGGAAAAACTATAGGGACAGAAAACAGAAGGGTTGACCACAAATGAGTATGGGAAACCTTTTGTAGTCTTGGAAATGTTTCATATTGAGACCATGATGATGGTTATGTGACTATGTGTTTGTCAAAACTCACATAATAGTACACTAAAGAGGATTAATTTCATGAAATATAAATTATACCTAAATATAACTTTTAAAAAACTATTTTTTTATTAGTCACGGTTCTCTAGGGAAGTAGGATCAATAAGAGATATATATAGAAAGATATGGATATAGATTAGATTATATATAGATAGATGATTTAGATATAGATGATATAGATATAGATGGATCTATATATAATTTATTATATAAACTTGGTTTATTTGGTTATGGAAGCTGACTGATTCCAAGATCTTCAGGGTGAGTTGACAAGTTGAAAACCAGGGTAGCTGAGGATATACTTGCATTCTGAGTTCAAAGGCCTGAGAATCAGGAGAGCTGATCTTGTATTTCCAGTCTCAAGACTGACAGGCTTAAGAGCTAGGAAGAGTCAATGTTTCAGTTTGAATTTAAGGCGAGAAAAAAACAATGTTCCAGTTCAAAGACAGTCAGTCAGGCAGGAAGAATTCTCTCTTACTCAGGGGAGGGTCAGTCTTTTTGTTCTGTTCAGGTCATCAACTGGTTAGATTAGTCCCACCCGCATTAAGGAAGGCAATCTGCTTCACTCAGTCTACCAATTTAAATGTTAATCTAATCTCAAAACACCCAGAATAATGCTTGACTAAGTACATGGACACTCCATGGCCAAGTCAAATTGACACATAAAATTAACCATAACTACCATTCATATACATAGCCCTTAATATTAAACATTCTAACTCTTAATATCTGTGCCATTGCACCTGTCAGACTTTGCTTCTTATCATACTCAAATGCACTACATTTGTTTCAGTCCATCTGATTTCTTTATTTCTCCTATAGATACA